>CM051031.1:28988210-29498210 GCA_027627225.1 Congeria kusceri | reverse complement strand
TGATTTTATCAATAGAAGCATTCTTTCCGATAATAGCGTCTAGCTCATGCACTATGTATTCGCATATGTCGCATTTGATGTCACCCACCTTGGCTGTCGCTTCTGCAAACAGTATAGAGTCCTTAAGAAGGATCATTTATGACAGCGTATCTTCTAATGGTTGAGTTCAGGTAATCATTTGTTCAGCTACTAAAGAAACCAGCCAACTACCGATAATCTAAGTCAGTAAATCTTAATTAGTATGTTTTTGTAGGAGACATACAAATAAAACCGTAGAAATGGTTATGGTATCCTCAATACGTTATGCTATATGTCATTCCATTCATCAGTGTGTTCACACGTATAGCTGACATATTTTGCAATATCATACCTGCTGAACACAACTTCAACTGTGCACACGCCTTCTGTGGATCCGCCCCTTGGTCTATCTCCTTGACAACAGTTGGAGCAACCAGCTGGCACTGTAACACAAATAGTTTATGATTACCACATCTATTTATTGTTTAATTTCTTTCAACACTGATGGGCATATTAGTTTGCTACTATAACGGATATACCATATATTAAAATGTTGTAAATGTGCATACTAATATGTTAATGGTTTTAACAAGTATTTATTTTCACATATGAAACTTTTATTATTTCTGCTTATGGAATCCTAGATTGGTTTCCTGAATGCAATCAACGTCATTTATATCATTAATTCAAGAGAAGAAAATACGTGTGTGTATAATATATGCATTGTTATATGCATCCTGGTACATTTTTATGGAAGGGAATATCCGCCTGTACATGCATGTTGCTAAATGATAATTGCATGTTGCTAAATGACAATTGCATGCTGCTTAATGACAATTGCATATTGCATTGTGCTATTCGTTACAAACTAACTGCAACTTTCGTGCGTCTTTGTGCTTCTTTCTATCAGTTAGTGGCACGTAACTTGGATCTGTCGTTACTCAATAATTGTAAATCACATATTCTTGCGTGTAAGTGACAAATGAATCCATTCAGTAGCATGTTAATTCAAACAAGTTTGTATTGTTTTGTACATTTTACTTTAGGAAGTTGATTCTTCAGAAGTAATTCTGATTAATGTATTAAAAATTGAAAGTTCCGCAAGGCGAAAGCAATAAGCACTAAGCACTACGCATGTTAATCAAATGCGACTTGACCATTTGTAATATCTAATTCATATGTAACCGGGAACCAGAAATTCCGGCAGTGTCCGTAAAATCGCTGGGAGATATCTAACTCCAAGCTACTTGTTGACTAGTTAAGCACCTGGCTATTTCGGTCGAAAGAAGGTCCCCTTGTTAGTCCCGCCTCTGCGAATCAGTAAACGGCCGAGGAAAGCTAGTCTTAGTGAGCACAAGCATGGCGATGTTGAGCCAATACTTTGTCTGTCAGTACGTTCGTCCGTACGTCCGGGTGCCTGTCCGTCACAAAGCATGTCCGATCTATATGCTTTAACCATTTTTTAAGGAATTCATTGAAAAAAGATAGTTATGTGTTCAGTGTATCAGTCCTGACGGCTTGCGCACTAATTAACTGCCTTACCGGCCGTCTGTCCGTACGGATGACTTTCAGGCATACATCTTGTCCGTTCTACAACTTCTGAATAGCTTGAAGCAATGTCCGGCTAGCTCAGTGGTTAGTCGACTCGCTTTTTATTTAGGCGGCAGGGATTCACTCTCTACTCGGCGCATGTGAGTATGGATGGTGGTCAACATACCGGAAAGCTGGGGTTTCCTCTTCTACTCCACCCTCCACTGTGTACTGAGCGCCCCCTCCCCCCAAACAGCACAACCCCAAACCACAATTAAAAAAATACAACAGTCAAAGCTATGATTCAAAATTCGTCCCAACTTTCGATGAGTTTAAAAGTAAATAAGGCAGGGGTGCTGGTACACACCCCGGGTCCTCACGAACTGCAGCGGCGCGGATACACATTCAATACACACACGCACGCACACACGCACACACACACACACACACACACACACACACACACACACACACAAACACACACACACACACACACACACACACACACACACACACACACACACATACGCATACACACGTCCGCCCGAGTGTCCGTCCGCCCATCTGTCCATGATTGTGTATACATATGCCAAAAAATGTAGATCTATCTACTGCTTGGGTTACTCGTGAATATTCATGAAATTGATAATAGAGATCCACAACAACATTCAATCGCTATTATTCGTCTATATATCGTATTTTGTTTATTATTTCATGTTTGTTCTTTAATTAAAATTCTTTGTTTAATAAATATTCTTAACGATTACATTTTTACGCGAAATGTACGTTCAACAAAACTAGCTCGGACTCCAAACGTGTTATTTCGACAAAAGCAGTCTGCATATCTCCGGAAACTATCGAACATCTGAATTTGCTGTCGAGAATTGTCTCCCATATATAGTAATTTGCGCTAGAAAGTCAAATGCTTATTGGTTTCCTGTAATTTTATAATGCATTAACATGCTTTGAAAGATCCACTGGTAAGTTAATCGCTTGTGATAATCAGCAACAACAAAGTGAAATGCGCATAGGAATGCAATACGGAAAAGAATGAATACACATTTCAGTATTGCAGTAAGCAAACAAAAAGCTGAACGCACTTGTCAATTACATGCAAGCAGCAAGAACTTGGCATAAGGAAGTAGTGCTCAAACGGGTACCCGAAAAAACCCGAATCCGCGGGTCCAAAAAATACCCGCGATTCCGGGTCAAAGTTTTCGCAAACGGTACCGGGTCGGGTCAATATTTTTCAAAAGAACGCCGTAAAATCAACTGGGCCGTTTTGTTCGGGCCGTTTTGACCTGTGCCATCCTGACCTTCAATCACACTTCCGGAATAAATATTATATGATTTCGCGGTTGCATTAGTTCAACCAAACTCGTGTTTCTGAGTAATTGTAAGTTTTCTTTATTGATAATCAACTGAATCAAGGCAAATGAAGATAATAGACGCACCGAAGGCATTAAAATCGCCAGTATGGGAGTATTTCCCATCTTATAGACGTCTTGAATAAGTCTTGATATGGTGAGATGAGATTTTGTTTACAGTATGATACAGGCAGTTACATTCTTCCACGTTTATTGTAAACGGAGTTATGAAAGATTTGTTCTAAAACAGTCTATATTGTGCATTTTAGCCTGTTAATGTGGGTGCCTAATTTAAAGCAAATAATATGTTAGCTTCGGGTATTACATATAGATACACCTATATTCCCATGATCTCTGATGTTCTCTATTAGCTCTAGTCATTTTGAATCTTATAGATGCACCTACATTCTACTATAGGAAGCATATCCTAGCTTAGCTTTGTTTTTTGTTTGAAGTTTAGTTTTTATTTTTTTACTGAATTTTGTCTCTATATATCCAGTAATTGATGTTTTAGGAAGCACCATTTTATCATAAATTCATTTATTACTATCAAGAATGTGGTAATTCTACATAAAGGACTCATTTTTGTGCAGTAATTAGTCTAATTATTTTTGACATATCTGCCATGTTCAACTTTAAAGAAAATAAATGTTTTAATGTAGTTTACCATATTTTAGAATTAATCTTTTTAATACCCGACCCGACCCGAAATTACCCGAACTTTGAAATTTTGACCCGCCGACCCGACCCGAAGAAATTTTTCGACCCGTTGGAGCCCTATAAGGAAGCAGACAGTTACCACGTAACAGAACGCATATGCAAGTAAATAACATAACAATGTTATTAACTGGTGGATAGATATGTCGTTCT
The DNA here is from genome assembly GCA_027627225.1 of Congeria kusceri. Classification (NCBI taxonomy): domain Eukaryota; kingdom Metazoa; phylum Mollusca; class Bivalvia; order Myida; family Dreissenidae; genus Congeria; species Congeria kusceri. The sequence goes on along the minus strand of CM051031.1, from coordinate 29,494,425 downwards.
ATTACGAATATCATAATGCATTAGGCAATATGCATTTAGCCACATGCAATTGTCATTTAGCAACATGCAATTACCATTTAGCAAACTGAAATTGTCATTTAGTTACATGTAGTGGCAGATATACCCTTCCGTACATTTTAAGGTTAATAATTACGAATGTTTTCGCTGTTCCTGGTAATTTATCACACAGCCCATAAATGGTAGAGTTGATCTTATCTGCGCTGGCGTTCTTTCCTACGAGTTGGTCGAGTTCTTGAACGATCAGTTCACAGATGTCGCATTTAAGGTCTCCAAGTTGTTTGGGAGTTTTTAGTTTCAGAACATGTTCTGGAATACAGGATTTTTGTACTCATTAACAATACATTTTACTCCATCCAGTAAGTCTACGTTTATTTAAGCAGATTGAAACTATCGACTTGCGCCTCACTGATGAAACGTATATATACAACATACTATTTGTGAAGATTATTTTATCCCATCATCACGCCTGCACTGACGAAATAACACCTCGTGGGATACACGGGGTACCGTTATTTCGTCAATGCAGGCGTGATGATGGGATAAAAGAATCTTCACAAAATCCCGTGGGATAAACTTAGCTGTTTTCCACCTTGTTGAATACATAAAACACGCCCATTATAATGATGTCATGTTGTTTAATTTCGTGACGTTATTTGATGTTTTTCTTGTTATTCAGCGATTTTCTATCGTTTATTTTCAAAATAAAAACTGAAAATGTTGGGATGAATAGAATACCAGGTAAGTGTTGAATACAGATACGTTTATTTACCCGGCATGAAAACCAAAACCACTCGACAAGGCTCGTGGTTTAGGTTTTCTAAACCTCGCTAAATAACTCTGTATTCAACACTAACCTAGTATTCTCTATTTCTCCATAAACAGTCGAAACCGTAAGGAAATGGTTACATTACCAGATGAACACAACTTCAGCTGAGCGCACGCTTTCTGTGGATCCGCCCCTTGTTCGACCTCCTTGACAACAGTTGGAGCAACCAGTTGACACTAAAATGTAAAGTGTACAAGGTATATTATGTAAAAGGACTCCAGTTTGATGTTTGTTTAATAACTGTTATTATGTTACCATATAACCAAAATTAAGTTTGCTCTCTCATATTCATATTGATTCTTACAAAAGTATATCACATTTACAATGTCAATAAACTGTCACTCATTGCATGCAAGAGCTTATTAACAATCGTGATTGTGTGAAATTAACTCACGAATGCTTTTGCTGTTCCTGGTAATTTATCACACAGCGCATAAATGGTAGAGTTGATCTTGTCGGCGCTGGCGTTTTGCCCCACCAGTTTGTCGAGTTCCTGTATGATCAGTTCACAGATGTCGCACTTCAGATCACCGACTGGTTTTTTGGTTTCAAGTTTGATTTTATGTTCTGGAACGGATATCATTTACAGTACATACACAATCAAATGATCATATACATGAGTAGTCATTTGTAATTATGTCGTGAATTGACTATGTCGTTAGTTCGACACCCGCTTGTGGTTTTAATTTTTACATTTTTGCTGATTTGTTTTATCAAATATCTCATTTTGAATGATATCTTTTTTTATTTATTTATTGTATATTTCTTAGTATAGCGCATTTCTATCATCTAATATTATTTAAAGTGCAATAGGAAACCAATATTTCGTTGACATAATCCATTTAATACACCAGACGCAGATTTGTGACGATCAAAAGTTTCGTGATTTTGTTTTATTTTACATCCAATTTTTGGCAAGATTTTACTAATCCTATTGCAACCTATAACATGCATATTAATCAAAGATCGTTAATACTGGATAACTGCAAAATATTATGAAAGACTTAATCATTGTTAGATCCACATTCACACATTGTATATTTAAAGACGTACCGGAAGAACACAATTTCAGCTGTGCACACGCCGTCTGTGGATCCGCCCCTTGTTCGACCTCCTTGACAACTGTTGGGGCAACCAGCTGACACTAAAATGTAAATATTTTATGAATTGCACATCTATCTTATTTGTATTACGGTTTTTTTCGTCATTGTTTGTTTAAACACATTGATTTAACACTGCATTTAAAATTCAATTTAAACCCTTTTGCATTCTAGTACGATTGAAAATCTGAAACATAAATGCATGCTAAACTCGTTTCTATTAGAATATCAAACACATACGATTGCTTATGGTATATAACATGAAATGAAACCATTTTTTTTCTTTCTATAGTTGTTTTAATAAATAAAATATGAGTAGAATCAAGTGTGACGCAAATAATTTCAATAAAACACCAAAATATTGCATCTGATTGCACATTCTATCCGTAACACAACGGAAGGTTAGACACGGTCATCTGAATTCATCTAATATTTCAAGTATGTTTTCAATTGATTGCATAACATATATGCTCCTTCAACTAAGGTTCAAATACACTGTCTTCGACATTTCAGCGTACCGATATTATTTAGTGTTGTTTAATACCAAACAAAGGCTTATTTTATACCACAGCTTACCAAACTCATTAATGTATAGTACGAAAAGGAACTATTTCACACGTGTTTAACGCGATCTTGTCGATAAATATGTTCAATTAACTCACGAAAGTCTTCGCTGTTCCTGGTAATTTATCGCACAGAGCATAAATGGTAGAGTTGATCTTGTCTTTGCTGGCGTTCTTTCCTACGAGTTGGTCGAGTTCCTGAATGATCAGTTCACAGATGTCGCACTTCAAGTCGCCGACTGGTTTGATAGAGTCTAGTTCCATCGTATGCCCTGGGAAAATATATTACATTGTATTTCTATGTGTAAACATCATTCTGCTTTCACGATTATGACATTACAACGAAAATTAAACATAGAGGTTTTAAAACACACAACGTCGTTTGTTCAGAGTTATGTACGCACCTGAAGAACACAACTTCAACTGTGCGCACGCCGTATGTGGATCAGCCCCTTGTTCGACCTCCTTGACAACAGTTGGAGCAACCAGCTGGCACTGTGATGCAATTATTTGCCTTTTTAATTGCACAGCTATTTTATTTATAAAACGTTTTAGTTTTGTAAGAAGTGAAAAATGAAATGAAATCACTGCTCTCTTACTTATTTGTTTTATTAGATATTAGTATAAGTGTAACGCGGATCATTTTAATAAATCACTGATGTTTTTAATGAATTATTTATTCTACCGGTAAAAGGATGAGAAAGTTCTGTGTGTTCAGTTTCGTTATAAATTAATAAGTTTGATAATTCAGACTTTAACATCTTATTGCAACTGAACATATATGTATTATTTCGTTTTATTTAATCATATATTTACACCTTTAAATAATGACCAATATATTGCCTTGTGTATAGTATACAGATGCAGTGTTTTGCTGGGTTGTTTTAGCTACAAACAAAGGCTCTATGAACAACATTATTTTACCAAACTCAAAATAGTAGGATATGGACATTATGGAAATATTTAATATCAACAATGATCCTTTCAAGAAACGTTTGCAATTAACTCACGAATGTCTTTGCTGTTCCTGGTAATTTATCGCACAGCGCATAAATGGTGGAGTTGATCTTGTCTGCGCTGGCGTTTTGCCCCACCAGTTTGTCGAGTTCCTGAATTATCAGTTCACAGATGTCGCACTTCAGGTCTCCAACTGGCTTGGCATTCGGTATTTTGAAATCATTTTCTAAAAAAAGAATCCAATTGATCGACTTCTATTGCAGTGTCAGAACATCAGGTTAAATATATGTAATTTTGGCTTGCTTCAAACATGTAATACAATACTTCTTTGAACTTGCACTCGTTGCTATATTAGCCTTATATGTTTATAAAGACTACAACGTTAATGGCTTATCGAACGTGTGAATTAAATGCACACTACATAAAATTATAATGTACAGTTTAAACTACCGGAAGAACACAACTTCAGCTGAGCGCAAGCCTTCTGTGGGTCAGCCCCTTGTTCGACCTCCTTGACTACCGTTGGAGCAACCAGTTGACACTATTAGGAAATAAAATAGTCAATAGTCTACTTATGTTTTAAAACTGCCAATGCGTATTTACTTTAAACATAGTGAGGATAAAACATGTACACTACATACATATCGACAGACTGAAAAAATACAAAACTCTGTTTACTCACGAAAGTTTTTGCTGTTCCTGGTAATTTATCACATAGCGCATAAATGGTAGAGTTGATCTTGTCTGCGCTGGCGTTCTTTCCTACGAGTTGGTCGAGTTCCTGAATGATCAGTTCACAGATGTCGCACTTCAGGTCGCCGACTGGTTTGATAGATTCTAGTTTCATCGTATGCCCTGGGAGTATATATTACATTGTATTTCTATGTGTAAACATCATTCTGCTTTCACGATTATGACATTACAACGAAAATTAAACATAGAGGTTTTAAAACACACAACGTCGTTTGTTCAGAGTTATGTACGCACCTGAAGAACACAACTTCAACTGTGCGCACGCCGTATGTGGATCAGCCCCTTGTTCGACCTCCTTGACAACAGTTGGAGCAACCAGCTGGCACTGTGATGCAATTATTTGCCTTTTTAATTGCACAGCTATTTTATTTATAAAACGTTTTAGTTTTGTAAGAAGTGAAAAATGAAATGAAATCACTGCTCTCTTACTTATTTGTTTTATTAGATATTAGTATAAGTGTAACGCGGATCATTTTAATAAATCACTGATGTATTTAATGAATTATTTATTCTACCGGTAAAAGGATGAGAAAGTTCTGTGTGTTCAGTTTCGTTATAAATCAATAAGTTTGATAATTCAGACTTTAACATTTTATCGCAACTGAACATATATGTATTATTTCGTTTTATTTAATCATATATTTACACCTTTAAGTAATGACCAATATATTGCCTTGTGTATAGTATACAGATGCAGTGTTTTGCTGGGTTGTTTTAGCTACAAACAAAGGCTCTATGAACAACATTATTTTACCAAACTCAAAATAGTACGATATGGACATTATGGAAATATTCCATATCAACAATGATCCTTTCAAGAAACGTTTGCAATTAACTCACGAATGTCTTTGCTGTTCCTGGTAATTTATCGCACAGCGCATAAATGGTGGAGTTGATCTTGTCTGCGCTGGCGTTTTGCCCCACCAGTTTGTCGAGTTCCTGAATTATCAGTTCACAGATGTCGCACTTCAGGTCTCCAACTGGCTTGGCATTCGGTATTTTGAAATCATTTTCTAAAAAAAGAATCCAATTGATCGACTTCTATTGCAGTGTCAGAACATCAGGTTAATTATATGTAATTTTGGCTTGCTTCAAACATGTAATACAATACTTCTTTGAACTTGCACTCGTTGCTATATTAGCCTTATATGTTTATAAAGACTACAACGTTAATGGCTTAACGAATGTGTGAATTAAATGCACACTACATAAAATTATAATGTACAGTTTAAACTACCGGAAGAACACAACTTCAGCTGAGCGCAAGCCTTCTGTGGGTCAGCCCCTTGTTCGACCTCCTTGACTACCGTTGGAGCAACCAGTTGACACTATTAGGAAATAAAATAGTCAATAGTCTACTAATGTTTTAAAACTGCCAATGCGTATTTACTTTAAACATAGTGAGGATAAAACATGTACACTGCATACATATCGACAGACTGAAAAAATACAAAACTCAGTTTACTCACGAAAGTTTTTGCTGTTCCTGGTAATTTATCACACAGCGCATAAATGGTAGAGTTGATCTTGTCTGCGCTGGCGTTCTTTCCTACGAGTTGGTCGAGTTCCTGAATGATCAGTTCACAGATGTCGCACTTCAGGTCGCCGACTGGTTTGATAGATTCTAGTTTCATCGTATGCCCTGGGAGTATATATTACATTGTATTTCTATGTGTAAACATCATTCTGCTTTCACGATTATGACATTACAACGAAAATAAAACATAGAGGTTTTAAAACACACAACGTCGTTTGTTCAGAGTTATGTACGCACCTGAAGAACACAACTTCAACTGTGCGCACGCCGTATGTGGATCAGCCCCTTGTTCGACCTCCTTGACAACAGTTGGAGCAACCAGCTGGCACTGTGATGCAATTATTTGCCTTTTTAATTGCACAGCTATTTTATTTATAAAACGTTTTAGTTTTTGTAAGAAGTGAAAAATGAAATGAAATCACTGCTCTCTTACTTATTTTTGTTTTATTAGATATTAGTATAAGTGTAACGCGGATCATTTTAATAAATCACTGATGTTTTTAATGAATTATTTATTCTACCGGTAAAAGGATGAGAAAGTTCTGTGTGTTCAGTTTCGTTATAAATTAATAAATTTGATAATTCAGACTTTAACATCTTATTGCAACTGAACATATATGTATTATTTCGTTTTATTTAATCATATATTTACACCTTTAAATAATGACCAATATATTGCCTTGTGTATAGTATACAGATGCAGTGTTTTGCTGGGTTGTTTTAGCTACAAACAAAGGCTCTATGAACAACATTATTTTACCAAACTCAAAATAGTAGGATATGGACATTATGGAAATATACCATATCAACAATGATCCTTTCAAGAAACGTTTGCAATTAACTCACGAATGTCTTTGCTGTTCCTGGTAATTTATCGCACAGCGCATAAATGGTGGAGTTGATCTTGTCTGCGCTGGCGTTTTGCCCCACCAGTTTGTCGAGTTCCTGAATTATCAGTTCACAGATGTCGCACTTCAGGTCTCCAACTGGCTTGGCATTCGGTATTTTGAAATCATTTTCTAAAAAAAGAATCCAATTGATCGACTGCTATTGCAGTGTCAGAACATCAGGTTAAATATATGTAATTTTGGCTTGCTTCAAACATGTAATACAATACTTCTTTGAACTTGCACTCTATATTAGCCTTTTATGTTTTATGCATTCACGATTATGACATTACAACGAAATTTAAACATAGAGGTTTTAAAACACACAACGTCGTTTGTTCAGAGTTATGTACGCACCTGAAGAACACAACTTCAACTGTGCGCACGCCGTATGTGGATCAGCCCCTTGTTCGACCTCCTTGACAACAGTTGGAGCAACCAGCTGGCACTGTGATGCAATTATTTGCCTTTTTAATTGCACAGCTATTTTTTTTATAAAACGTTTTAGTTTTTGTAAGAAGTGAAAAATTAAATGAAATCACTGCTCTCTTACTTATTTGTTTTGTTAGATATTAGTATAAGTGTAACGCGGATCATTTTAATAAATCACTGATGTTTTTAATGAATTATTTATTCTACCGGTAAAAGGATGCGAAAGTTCTGTGTGTTCAGTTTCGTTATAAATTAATAAGTTTGATAATTCAGACTTTAACATGTTATTGCAACTGAACATATATGTATTATTTCGTTTTATTTAATCATATATTTACACCTTTAAATAATGACCAATATATTGCCTTGTGTATAGTATACAGATGCAGTGTTTTGCTGGGTTGTTTTAGCTACAAACAAAGGCTCTATGAACAACATTTTTATTTTACCAAACTCAAAATAGTAGGATATGGACATTATGGAAATATTCCATAACAACAATGATCCTTTCAAGAAACGTTTGCAATTAACTCACGAATGTCTTTGCTGTTCCTGGTAATTTATCGCACAGCGCATAAATGGTGGAGTTGATCTTGTCTGCGCTGGCGTTTTGCCCCACCAGTTTGTCGAGTTCCTGAATTATCAGTTCACAGATGTCGCACTTCAGGTCTCCAACTGGCTTGGCATTCGGTATTTTGAAATCATTTTCTAAAAAAAGAATCCAATTGATCGACTTCTATTGCAGTGTCAGAACATCAGGTTAAATATATGTAATTTTGGCTTGCTTCAAACATGTAATACAATACTTCTTTGAACTTGCACTCGTTGCTATATTAGCCTTTTATGTCTATAAAGACTACAACGTTAATGGCTTAACGAATGTGTGAATTAAATGCACACTACATAAAATTATAATGTACAGTTTAAACTACCGGAAGAACACAACTTCAGCTGAGCGCAAGCCTTCTGTGGGTCAGCCCCTTGTTCGACCTCCTTGACTACCGTTGGAGCAACCAGTTGACACTATTAGGAAATAAAATAGTCAATAGTCTACTTATGTTTTAAAACAGCCAATGCGTATTTACTTTAAACATAGTGAGGATAAAACATGTACACTGCATACATACAGACAGACTGAAAAAATACAAAACTCAATTTACTCACGAAAGTTTTTGCTGTTCCTGGTAATTTATCACACAGCGCATAAATGGTAGAGTTGATCTTGTCTGCGCTGGCGTTCTTTCCTACGAGTTGGTCGAGTTCCTGAATGATCAGTTCACAGATGTCGCACTTCAGGTCGCCGACTGGTTTGATAGATTCTAGTTTTATCGTATGCCCTGGGAGTATATATTACATTGTATTTCTATGTGTAAACATCATTCTGCTTTCACGATTATGACATTACAACGAAATTTAAACATAGAGGTTTTAAAACACACAACGTCGTTTGTTCAGAGTTATGTACGCACCTGAAGAACACAACTTCAACTGTGCGCACGCCGTATGTGGATCAGCCCCTTGTTCGACCTCCTTGACAACAGTTGGAGCAACCAGCTGGCACTGTGATGCAATTATTTGCCTTTTTAATTGCACAGCTATTTTATTTATAAAACGTTTTAGTTTTTGTAAGAAGTGAAAAATGAAATGAAATCACTGCTCTCTTACTTATTTGTTTTGTTAGATATTAGTATAAGTGTAACGCGGATCATTTTAATAAATCACTGATGTTTTTAATGAATTATTTATTCTACCGGTAAAAGGATGAGAAAGTTCTGTGTGTTCAGTTTCGTTATAAATTAATAAGTTTGATAATTCAGACTTTAACATGTTATTGCAACTGAACATATATGTATTATTTCGTTTTATTTAATCATATATTTACACCTTTAAATAATGACCAATATATTGCCTTGTGTATAGTATACAGATGCAGTGTTTTGCTGGGTTGTTTTAGCTACAAACAAAGGCTCTATGAACAACATTTTTATTTTACCAAACTCAAAATAGTAGGATATGGACATTATGGAAATATTTAATATCAACAATGATCCTTTCAAGAAACGTTTGCAATTAACTCACGAATGTCTTTGCTGTTCCTGGTAATTTATCGCACAGCGCATAAATGGTGGAGTTGATCTTGTCTGCGCTGGCGTTTTGCCCCACCAGTTTGTCGAGTTCCTGAATTATCAGTTCACAGATGTCGCACTTCAGGTCTCCAACTGGCTTGGCATTCGGTATTTTGAAATCATTTTCTAAAAAAAGAATCCAATTGATCGACTGCAATTGCAGTGTCAGAACATCAGGTTAAATATATGTAATTTTGGCTTGCTTCAAACATGTAATACAATACTTCTTTGAACTTGCACTCGTTGCTATATTAGCCTTTTATGTTTATAAAGACTACAACGTTAATGGCTTAACGAATGTGTGAATTAAATGCACACTACATAAAATTATAATGTACAGTTTAAACTACCGGAAGAACACAACTTCAGCTGAGCGCAAGCCTTCTGTGGGTCAGCCCCTTGTTCGACCTCCTTGACTACCGTTGGAGCAACCAGTTGACACTATTAGGAAATAAAATAGTCAATAGTCTACTTATGTTTTAAAACAGCCAATGCGTATTTACTTTAAACATAGTGAGGATAAAACATGTACACTGCATACATACAGACAGACTGAAAAAATACAAAACTCAATTTACTCACGAAAGTTTTTGCTGTTCCTGGTAATTTATCACACAGCGCATAAATGGTAGAGTTGATCTTGTCTGCGCTGGCGTTCTTTCCTACGAGTTGGTCGAGTTCCTGAATGATCAGTTCACAGATGTCGCACTTCAGGTCGCCGACTGGTTTGATAGATTCTAGTTTTATCGTATGCCCTGGGAGTATATATTACATTGTATTTCTATGTGTAAACATCATTCTGCTTTCACGATTATGACATTACAACGAAAATTAAACATAGAGGTTTTAAAACACACAACGTCGTTTGTTCAGAGTTATGTACGCACCTGAAGAACACAACTTCAACTGTGCGCACGCCGTATGTGGATCAGCCCCTTGTTCGACCTCCTTGACAACAGTTGGAGCAACCAGCTGGCACTGTGATGCAATTATTTGCCTTTTTAATTGCACAGCTATTTTATTTATAAAACGTTTTAGTTTTTGTAAGAAGTGAAAAATGAAATGAAATCACTGCTCTCTTACTTATTTGTTTTGTTAGATATTAGTATAAGTGTAACGCGGATCATTTTAATAAATCACTGATGTTTTTAATGAATTATTTATTCTACCGGTAAAAGGATGAGAAAGTTCTGTGTGTTCAGTTTCGTTATAAATTAATAAGTTTGATAATTCAGACTTTAACATGTTATTGCAACTGAACATATATGTATTATTTCGTTTTATTTAATCATATATTTACACCTTTAAATAATGACCAATATATTGCCTTGTGTATAGTATACAGATGCAGTGTTTTGCTGGGTTGTTTTAGCTACAAACAAAGGCTCTATGAACAACATTTTTATTTTACCAAACTCAAAATAGTAGGATATGGACATTATGGAAATATTCCATATCAACAATGATCCTTTCAAGAAACGTTTGCAATTAACTCACGAATGTCTTTGCTGTTCCTGGTAATTTATCGCACAGCGCATAAATGGTGGAGTTGATCTTGTCTGCGCTGGCGTTTTGCCCCACCAGTTTGTCGAGTTCCTGAATTATCAGTTCACAGATGTCGCACTTCAGGTCTCCAACTGGCTTGGCATTCGGTATTTTGAAATCATTTTCTAAAAAAAGAATCCAATTGATCGACTGCTATTGCAGTGTCAGAACATCAGATTAAATATATGTAATTTTGGCTTGCTTCAAACATGTAATACAATACTTCTTTGAACTTGCACTCGTTGCTATATTAGCCTTTTATGTTTTATGCTTTCACGATTATGACATTACAACGAAAATTAAACATAGAGGTTTTAAAACACACAACGTCGTTTGTTCAGAGTTATGTACGCACCTGAAGAACACAACTTCAACTGTACGCACGCCGTATGTGGATCAGCCCCTTGTTCGACCTCCTTGACAACAGTTGGAGCAACCAGCTGGCACTGTGATGCAATTATTTGCCTTTTTAATTGCACAGCTATTTTTTTTATTTATAAAACGTTTTAGTTTTTGTAAGAAGTGAAAAATGATATGAAATCACTGCTCTCTTACTTATTTGTTTTGTTAGATATTAGTATAAGTGTAACGCGGATCATTTTAATAAATCACTGATGTTTTTAATGAATTATTTATTCTACCGGTAAAAGGATGAGAAAGTTCTGTGTGTTCAGTTTCGTTATAAATTAATAAGTTTGATAATTCAGACTTTAACATGTTATTGCAACTGAACATATATGTATTATTTCGTTTTATTTAATCATATATTTACACCTTTAAATATTGACCAATATATTGCCTTGTGTATAGTATACAGATGCAGTGTTTTGCTGGGTTGTTTTAGCTACAAACAAAGGCTCTATGAACAACATCAATATTTTTGTTAATTTTTCATAGATTTATGGTTAATACTATATCTTGGATAGCCAATCAAACGTAATATCTACTCACGAAGGTTTTTGCAGTACCAGGGAGCTTAGCACAGAGTGTATAAATAGTGGAATTTATCTTCTCGTCGGTTGCATTACTATCTACTAGCTTGTCAAGTTCTTGAATAATTAGTTCACATATGTCACACTTCAAATCTCCAACCGATTTGCCAGGGGCCGGATTGGTTTCTTCTTTCACTACATGTTTCTTTTCAACTGCAATAAATTCAATCATAAGTTGTTTTTTTATTTTAGTTAAAAAATCCTCAAACATATACAATATACATAGCGATGTTATATGCCGGTACATGTATTTGTCAAAATATAGCTGCTACCTTGTTCGGTTACACACACGCCTATCTTTGCGCAAACATTGGATGGATCGACTCCTTGATCTATAGCTTTGACAAGGTCAGGGGCGAATTTGAGACACTAAAATGGACACATAATTAACTTGTTTTAGAAAATATAAAGCATATATAATTTCTCTTTGTTCAATAAGAGAAAAGTGTAGATTATATTCAAACGAAGAGAGCATGACTTAGTCCTTATTTCAATAATACAAAATATCATTAAAGCTCTGTTAAATACTGGAAAGCTAAACAAAATAAATTATATTGTGTTTCTTACCAAATCACGGAAGGCTCCTGGTAACTTGGTGCATATTCCATATAGCGTTTTATTGATGTTATCGATTGACGCGTTCTTTTCCAGTATAGAGTCTAGTTCCTCAATAATTCCTTTGCATAACTCGCACTTGAGATCTTTCTGTAAATGTAAATTGTTTAAGTACAATTTATTAACCCAAACGTATAACCACTATTGTAACATGGTTTATTCTGTAAATGCAAATTGTTTAAGTACAATTTATTAACCCAAACGTATAACCACTATTGTAACAAGGTTTATTCTGGAAATGTAATTTTTTTAAGTACAATTTATTAACCCAAACGTATAACCACTATTGTAACATGGTTTATTCTGTAAATGTAAATTGTTTAAGTACAATTTATTAACCCAAACGTATAACCACTATTGTAACATGGTTTATCTTTGAAACTGGTAAAGGTATGTTACAGTAAATATTTTGCAACGTGTGAGTAAATTAATTAAATGTGTAATAAAGATAACAAGTTTCATAATGGTATACTAAACGTACGACATTAGATCTGACACGGGGGTTCTTCATTTTCTTTGATCGCGGATGTCCATTCATCTTAATGTCTGAAACGGCAGAGCTATTGAAAACATCACACAATAAATCATAACATCACTTTGCTATCTCAAATGACATGTACCAATAGTAATATCGATTTTAGTAGAAAGATGTTGACGTTGTTTAAAGTTGTTTGGAATTTGTCAACAGAGTTTGTCATAGAGCATCGATTCTAACCTTTGTCTGTGCAAAACCTGGCGAGTGAGCACGTTTCCTTCGGGTCGAAGCCTTGTTGCAGAAAGCTGACAATCACTGGGGCTTCTTGCAAACACTGCAAGGCGCATGCCTTTATTTATTATGTTCACATGGTATACAAATCTAGTTATATTTGCATCGTATCATTCAATGACTATCTGCAGGGATGTGTAACACTGTACTATTTAACATTGTATTTTCAGTGATAATTCGCTCAAGAATCTCCATCTGTAAAAAGCTCTCTGTACAGAAACCATATTCTATCGTGACGTATTTATGGAAATGCATTTTTTACTACATAGTATGATGCATGTTTATCACTTACAAATTCTTGTTGTTCCCTCGCTGGAAGACTGTCACATATCTTAAAGATAGTTTCGTTGACTTTCCACACCGTGGCATTTTTCTCGATCACTTTATCCAATATTTCGATTATACCTTCACATATGTCACATTCTATGCCATTCTGAAAATTATTTTTCACTCAATGATATACTGAGGTCAGGTAGTGGAGCTATTGACCGTTAAACTTAATTTGCAACGTTCAATATACATTTATTTGGCGATTATTTCTAAACAAGACAGTAAGCAAAATGCATATGAGGCGTGTCGTGGAAAAACCGGGCTTAATGCATATGCGTGAAGTGTCGTACCGGATCAGCATGTGCAGTCCACACAGGCTAATCTGGGACGGCACTTTACGCTTTTATGGCATTTTCTGTGTCACGGAAGTGTCTTCTAAACATAAATCCACTGAAGGTGGAAAGTGTCGTCCCGGATCAGCCTGTGCATTCTGCGGGACGACACTTTACGCACATGCATTAAGCCCAGTTTTTCCACGACATGCATCATATGTTTTAGAAAGGCTGTCATATTATTCAAATAGACTAGCTACATGAACAAAGGTATGTTACACTAATATGTAAATAATGATGAAGTCTAGTTTTCATCGCTTGGAAAATAGGTTGAACTATAACTTACCACAGGGACTGAACGCTTGACAATTTTCTTCTCCGGTTCGGATTTTACGGCATCTGTAATCAGTATATACTTTTTATTATAGAAGAACAAAATGAAACATTGTTTAATATCATACCCTATATTCGTTATTTACTTTATTGTTAGTCATGATGGTATTACGTGATGATTTATATACACAGTGTTTCTATATACGGATATTAATATTGTGTTATAAAGTAAACTGATTTCATCATACCTTCAGCGCAGAGTTTAATTTTCTTGCAGAAGGCTTCAGCGTCAATGCCAGTTTTCATTAGATGAATTATAGTTGGCAGCTCCTGTAAGCACTGGAATACCATGAGTACGCATCGGTTTATTATTGTCAAACAAATGTGTTACCCCGTTAAAATAAAACAACTGATTTGAAAATTCGGGTTCGAATTGAATAAATTCGGCTATATTATCTAATATAACAAGTAATCAATATTACTGTGACTGATCACGATAATGCACCTATCAATATCCCCCCCCCGGGGGGGGGGGGGCGGGGAGCGGTTGCTGACCCATTGACAAATTTTATTGCTTGGGGTCTACTTCCCCACCCTAGAACCAAGCATATTTGTCTAAATCACCTCAATGGATATATGTCTATCAAATGGCCCGGGGGCCTATATTACCTAGATCCAAAATCCGACCAAAGTATATTACCCCGGGACCCGGAATCATTCGGAATGTCAAATTCCCTCCTGTCGGTGCATAACTCAGGTTGGAGTGGAATGTTGTTGTATTAATACTAACATTTAGCGAGACTCATCGCCCATTTTCTTTTCATAAAACGCATAAGATAGTCCAAATCGAAAGCTTTTCAATTGACAATAGTATGCATTAGCGTTTTATTCGATTACTGAATATGTCAAGAAGTCAATGGCTGTCGTCAAAGAGTACAGGCTAATCTGGGACGACACTTTACGCACATGCATTAAGTCCGGTTTTCCGACGCGCCTCATATATTGTAGAGAAGTTTTGTGTAAACATACTATTTGTTGGAGCTGCATCCCCGTTAGACGGTTGCAAAGATCAGTGGCGGTCTCGTTGAGTTCCGATACTGACTTGTTCTCGCTGGCATACCCGTCCAGCGTCCTAATGGCTATATGACAGAGCTCGCATGTTGCGGTATTTTTCTGGAAGCATATTTAAGGTAATTAGGAAAGGTGGTAATGTAACGTGTAATCGAATTATCGCAACGATTCATAGCATTATTTCTTATGTAGTATGTAATAATGTCGTGTATATCTACATGTATATGAATATTTTATGATTAAATGATTTGACGTTGCAAAACAAATTGATTTTGCACTAATAAAATATATAATATAAACTAAATATACCGGCAATTGCTTCGAATACAGTTCCATGCTGTATATGATATAGTGTAAAATTTGAAAGAAGTCTTATTAAATTTACAAGTGTCTGTCCTGGAGCTTCCATGGCCATTTCGTGCACAGAACGACGGCTACGACGTGGACATACTTTGCTGCATACGTGGCCCTTTAGCTGTTACAAGATCAATGGATATTAATTTGGACTTTTGCAAATTTATATTTTTGTAAATACTGTTGTAAATTATAGTTATTAATAATCAGTTATCATTTAGATACGGTAAATAATACTGGTAAGGTCGGTCATATACATATTAAATAGGTTTGTTTTCACTTGTGTGTGTCGACGCTGATTTTGGAAAAAAAAGAAATGCAATAGTTACCCATTGTCTTATTTAGAGCAATACAACTAAATAAAACTGCAGAATACGACAAAAGATCTACACACATATGTAAATACTATCACATTTAAACATTGTACCGCAGATGTAGTTTTGGACGGTAATATTTCTACAAAGTCGGCACATGTTTGACACATCACTTCGTCAACACGGGACAGTGCGGTAGGCACTGCAATGTAGCAATAGCAATGTACAGGAAAAGTGTTTGTTATTGTGTTGCTCTGGACGATATTTGAATCCCAAGAATAAAAACCAAATGTTTATGTCAGGAATGTAAGGACGTACAGGTATGTACAATAGTTGGATAACTTCGAAGTTGTAGAGAAGTAAATCTTTAAATGAAATGAAAATAAAATAAAGCAACTGACAAATGCACCATAAACTATTAAACTAAACTAACAAGAATAAATTGTGTTTTCTGAAATGAGAGCATGGAGATGTTTAATAAAAAATCGACTGGCAGATAATATCTGTAATCCTCCAAAAGGAGCGGGAAGACTATTTAAATACATGTTCGAAAACAATAAATGTAGTACATCTCTCATATGGCATACATACCTCTACATAACTGGACTTCTTGACAAAGTGCACTGGGAACGAGACTGGATTCTATCGTAGTGTCCACTCTCAGCGCCAAACGATGACACTGGAAAATAACAAACATAATACAATGAAACCAACCTAAACCCTAATGGCGTCGCGACCGGGCCGAATGGTCGGTTTTCAGTGTTGCGGTGGCTCCTTGTTGATTGAGGTAAATGTATATTTATAATGGAGGTACATAATAATCGTACGTTATAACCAAATAAAGGAAAACATGTATTATGAAACCAGATACTAATGAGTAAGAACTTGACATAGGTATACATTGTAGTAAGATGTCTGGATCAGCTGAAGTTCCAAAACCCTGAAAATTGACATACATGTTTAAAGTTAACGTAGTGTGCAACACTATGCGGTTGATTGCACGATTATGTTCATAATGTGTCGTTGGGCTTACCACTTCTTGGTAACTTCCTGGTAGCTTGTTACAGACGGTGTTTAAAGACGACTTGATGATTGCAACGTCGCTTTTTCCGGCTAGGACTACGCCGAGCACTTCAGTTACGAATGTGCACATTTCACACTTTGCACCTCCCTGCATTGCATGTAAAGTGGCATAGTAGATAGTTGTAAGTAACTTCACTTAATAGTTTGAATCTTGAAACAACGTGGTACTAGCCAAGCACTTTAGACCATATGTCTACCAAAACGTATGAAAGCAATATATATTGTCAAACATGGATTTAAACATCATTATACATGTAGCTAATTTTTATGACTTTAATATTATATCCGTTTGTTTGACAAAAGGGAATAATAGAACCTGATTGTATGAACATTTAGGTGTTATTTGAAATACTACAAGAAAAATATTTAGATGTAGCAAATGCTTACCGTAGATTCTACTGGCAATGGCTGACTCGCAATTTCCTTCTCGTGTCCTATGAACATTATTAAGCAAATTTTACTATGGCAAATTTTACTATGACAAATTTTACTATGACAAAATTACTTATTTTATAGCAAAGCACATGACAGTATAAATTCAATATACATGTACATGCGATATAAAGAATAATAATTATATGTATGTTGTTGTAAACTCTGGCAATTATAAAATTAATTTATATTCCATGGTATGTATAGAAAGAAATTGTTGGCATATAATACATGTTACAATTGGGATAGGCCTACATGGAATCAAACTTAGTGGGTATCTTCAAACATTGTACACTGCAATTGTAGGGCTCCACATTTTAAACAGCATTATGTAATCACATTGATTCATTGATGCGCATGAAATGCCAAATTATGTATTTTATTCACCAGCAACTGAAGCAGTGCTTTTAATATCTTAATCATAATTATTTGGCTTCCACATCCTGGAACATGGTATTTCCCAAATGAAGCGCAGTGCACGGACTGTAATATTACCTTCACAAACCTCGAGGAGTTTACAGCCCTGCATGGGATCTGTCATTCCGTCGACAATCAGCTTTCCAATCTGGTCTTGGTACTTGGTGCACTGGGAAACACATACTTACAGTACAAATAACTCATTCTACAATGTAACTTTTTATATTTTTAAGCTTAGCAATAGCTAAATAATCAAAGCTGACAATTAGCTTTCCAATCTGACATTGAAACTAGGTCACAATCTTACGGTTCAAATATAGCTGTATATTATTAAATAATTTAATGTTTATTAGTTTCTTTTTGCTTTCTTAACATAAAACAACATTATATATCAACAAGTGATGAGTATTGTATTTATGTTTTGTATTTGTTGCATACTTTTCGTAGTGTTTTGTGTCGTATGTGCAACTGGTCACTTGCTTGACCGTATGACGCTAATAAAGGGATCTCTCCTGCTGATGTAGCTGGAGTTTCTTATCTTTTATATTTTACTCAATGTGTAGTTTATGTTTGAATCTAAGGTTTACTTTTAACTCTTACCAGAATGCGTCCTGCGTCAGGGAGGTTTGCACAGACGGTGTCCACTGTTTCCATGACGCTCGCTGGAGTCCGTTTCCCTGGCAACATGTCGGTCACGCCTTTGTAGATAAATTGGCAAATCTCGCACGTCGGGGTTTCCTGGAATTTCGTTCAGCTGAGCTTTAGATACGATAGTAGTGATAATAATAAGAAGAAGAAGAAGAAGAAAAAGTTTATGTGCATCTATTTTAAACACATAATAAAACACTAAAGTATTTAATAATAGTAATGATCATAATAATTATTATTATTATTATTATTTTATTTTTTTATTCTAATGCTACTCCTACTACTAATAATAATACTAATCATTATTATTATTATTATTATTATTACTATAATAATAAAATAATGATAATAATAATGATAATAATAATAATGATGATGATGATGATGATGATGATGATGATGATGATGATGATGACGACGACGACGACGACGGTATAAACTATACAGTTAAAATATAATTATATACTTTATATATCGTTTAGCCATACCGCAGGAAGGGACAAATCCTCGACATCGCAGCCGGAAATTAATGCTCTACACAGCTCTCCGGCTTGCTGAAAGTACATCGTTGACTGTTTGCGCTATTTAAATGGCTCCCTTACACGGAAATTATTGTTCATAGTAATTCATAGTAATCGTAATGTTCATGGAAATAAAAGAAATTATATTTGCCACGTTTAAGTCAAATGAGACTTTTCTTCAATAAATGTTAAACGACGTTAATGTTTGGACATACACTTACTTTTCCAGCTACGTCTTGCAGAACGTCCATACAGACTTGACACGGTATGTATTCTCTCGACACAGGAATGGTATCACCTAAAATGTGGGTCAGTGAATTCGTTTGTTTAACTTTAAGAACATGTTTCCCTAAATATGTCATCAACAACGGAGAGTGAAAACAATCAAGATAGGAACATTACATTAGTCTCATTCAAATGCGCTATTATTGAAACATGGTCTGATCTGAGCCTAAATATTCAATACATATTACGAAATTACGTGTGTTTGCAGACACGTAAATTAGCAGTCATATTATTGAACCAGTGAGTCAATATCGAAATTGTCATGTTTCTAAGAATATAATGTATGCATGAAAAGAGACTTCCCATGCATCTTTTCAGTAATATTCAGTCTGACCATACATGTGAGACACATGTATGAGACTACGATAAAGACACACGACAGAGACTATGGTCAAACTTTGATGTGAGAGAAATGTTAACAAGAAACGTGGAAATTCCACGAAAACCACATTTTTCGAACGAAATGCATACACCTATGGCTAGCAAATGGAAACATTGCAATCCAAAGCGAAGTCTCAATATAAGGTATTTACATATGAAGTTTCATTAAAATATCTAAATTCGTTCTCAAGTTATTGAGTGGAAACCTTTTTTTTATTTTTAGTAATGGTGACCTTACCTTGACCCCACCCACCCAATATGCAATCGCAAGCGAGGTGTAGATATAAGGTATCTTCATATAAAGTTTCATTAAAATATATCAATGTGTTCTCTAGCTATAGAGCGGAAACTGTTTGTCTGTTTTTCGTAATGGTGACCGCGACCCCACCCACCGCATATGCAAACCCAAGTGAGGTCTCGATATAAGGCATGCATGTATGAAGTTTCATTAATATTTCTCGATGTGTTCTCAAGTTATTTAGCGGAAACCGTTTTTCTATTTTTAGTAACAGTGACTTTGACCTTGACTTCACCCATCCCATATGCAATCACAAGCGAGGTCTCGATATAAGGTATCTATGTATGAAGTTTCATCCGTTCTCGAGTAAGAGAGCGGAAACGAAAAGTTGACGCCTCAACCCGCCCGCCCGAACGCCCGCCCACCCAACGACATACCTCAATCTAATAACCGAAATATGTCAACAAACCTACCATCGTGACATATTTTCACAAAATCACAGGACTTGGTGGGATCCATACCTCCGAGAATCGCCTTCAAGATATCGGGTTCGGCGTTTAGGCACTGGAACGAAAGCCAAAATGCTTAACAACTACTACAATTATTCACACATCATTTAGTATTGCGCGCTTTTATGTTCACAACAAAACTATTAAATTGTCAATTGACAGTAACTATATAAAATTGTCCGATTGTTTTGTTGTTGTTGTTGTTGTTTTAAACAATATTTAGGAAATATGAACAAAATGCAAGAATGAAAAATATATTTTCGCTAAATCATCTCGTGACTGTCAGCATCATTTGGGTTGAACCTGCGTTAAATGGTATTCCTTGATGTCAAAGTTCGACGGTAAACATCTTCGAGCACAAATATGCTTTCATCTGAATAGTTCGTAAAAACAGCTAACAGTTAATATTTCACGAACACTCCAGATTAGTACCATGTCTTTAAGTTCCCCGATGAAATCGTTGCACAGTTTCCACAACGTGCTGTTCACAGCCGCTGCCGTTTTGTTGTCTCCGAGCAGTTTATCCGCCGCCAGTACTACAAACTTGCAAATCTGACAGCCCAGTGTATCCTGTAGGAAACGTAATAACAGACGCGGATACATTGCGAAATTGTATTCGAATATTTGCCATTAAACTTGAAATTAGTGTTTGCTTATATACGTTGAAAGGAAGCTATGATAATACATGTGTACATCTGTTCGATAATTATATTTAAAATATTATTCGGCATCAAATTAATTAAACTTTGGGACTCAAAATGCTCATATTCAGAAACTTCCCGTCATGTGTTTACATATGAAAACAATAGAAACATGTATGTTGTTATAACCTCAGCTTCTGGTGCCACACGTGGCTCTGGTGCTTTCTTCACAGGTTGTTCTGTTTCACCGCGACATGTCGCTTGAATACCGCAGATTTCCTCCGTGTTCTGTAAAGGCCTCATACATATTATGATGTCATCGATAAAATTTTAATGCAACTAATTGGTGTTTAAAAGGACTATGTCAACGGAAAATTGGTTTCCTATTGCGCTATAAATGATATTAAATGTATGAAGTGCGCTATACCAAGACATGTGCATTAAATAAGGAATAATTAATATATTACATTATACAAATATGGACTTTTTAGCTGTGCAATATCATGTGGTGGTGCACAGCAAAATCCATATTGAACGAGGCGACATATATTGCACAGCCAAAAAGTCCATACTTGTTTTATTATATGACTTAGAAAATAAATGGTAGCTGATGGCGTTGAAGAAAAAAGAATAACACATATTTATTTGTTTCAATCATAATATCAAAACAAAAAAATATATAATTCGGTTACTTCCCTTATTCTAATTGTAAAGGGAGATCACCGTTTCGGTTCACGAGTATTACCGACCCGTACTTCGGAACAAGACGTAATTAAACGAAACCAGTCTCGGCAAAACTCACAAGTTTTTGGGATTCAAAATAAACTATTTTTAGCTAGTGTGCAATATCATATGATATTTGCACGATGGAAGTAAAAACTGTGCAACATCACGTATGATTTTCTTTCGAGGGTGTGTCGTTAAGCCAATCAAATAACGTTTATTTATATGTCATATTATAATTGAGATATTTGATAAAAACAAATCAGCAAAAAATGTTTGCGAAAATTAAAATCCCAAGCAGGTATCGAACTCACGAGTGAAGAGCCATACGAAGAAATGGAAGAAGGCAGCGCTTAAACAAACTGCGCCATTCTGCTGTGTAAGGTTACATCTGTAAACTATGGTTGTATAAGATACCCACAATTCTGACGTCAAAATGTAAACATGAAAAGGGTAAAACAAACACAACCCATATTATAAATTGATGCGAAAAATCTTTTTGTATGGAATACACCTTATTTAAACAGTTATAATATGCTAGTTTTAATATCTTAATTTCAGATTTTTGGAAGAAATTGCCCCTTTGTGGCCCTTTTCGTTGACATAGTCCCTTACAACTATATGTCTTATGTGATTCAATATATATGGATTGTTGATACGATGTTTCATTGAGTATAAAAAATATATATGACGTGGTAAACAGTAATTGGAAATAAATAAAACAAATAGCGAGATACGTTTATTGCTAAACATACGGGGCATTGTTGGACTATTTTGTTAACGTATGCCATACATTTAACCAAGCATTACGGAAAAACTGAAAAAAAATACATTTTACTCCAAAATGTTTTTAAATTGTACATGACACAAATGCAACGTGAATTAAATGTGTTACATATAAAAATTATACGAACGTTAACAAGAAAATTGTATCTTTCTCTTACATAAACGCCAATGGCGTCAATAGCGGAATGGCATTCTTCGCAAGGCAGTATTGAGATACCTTCGGGGGAGGAATCTGTGAAGAAAAAAGACTCAAAAACTTAAACAACATAATTCACGTTATTGTTCCAAGCATTTCTAACGTCCAGTAGTTTCTGATGTCATATTTATCCGTTGTAATATAATGTAACCGCAACAATGTTCTTCGTATGTGGTCATGTTCGTTTGAATCTTACCGGAGCAAAGGGTGGCAAATGTGCATGCAACTTTTGGATCGAATCCTTGGGTGAGGCCATTCAGTATGAGGGGCTCAATCTGCCTACACTGAAGAAGGAAAGGAACTAATACAGAATACAATAAGGAACTAAAGAGTCATAGCGTTGTAAAGTGCTCCGCTTTACGTTATTTTTTTTAATTACAATTGTTGTTTAGAAATACATGTTTGATAAAGTTGGATAGTATAAGGTTTAATACAATTCAACTGTTTGTTGTTGTATAAAAAATATACGCTTCTCATAACGTTGCATTCTATAGTGCGTAACGAAATTCAAATGTTTATTTAGATGCTGACCCCCGACTCATTCAATCAGCGATACAGCTATGTAAGAGATACTAATACACGATAACAGCTCGCCTAAATGTTGGACATTGAATGGAGGTCGTTTGATCGGTTGTCTATTGAAATTCTACTTTGTGATAGAGAAAATATAATGCAACGATAGGCGTATGAATAGATCGCCGAATACATATATTTGACCGCAATGGTCATGTGAGGGTTAATCCATGTTATTTTTTCGTGATGGACAACATGTATTTTACTATTCGATGTTTCTCAATAATAACATATAAATATGCATATCAATGGACTTACAAATTTTTACAAGCGCATTAGTTCATTGCCTTAATAATTTAAAATTAGTACAAACTACTAAATAGTAGGGGTGTCACAATATTAGAAATCCATATTGCAATATATTGCGATATTTTTCAATTTATTACGATATTTATTGCGATATATTGCGTCCTTTGTATTTGTGTATTTAATAAACTTAAGACTGATAAAATCACTATGGACAGCGCAATATTTTATTGGATGGTTTTTTAATCTTTTATTAACATCGATGCTGATGAAAGGCGCAACAATAGCAACATATAAACAGCAGATAGAAAAGCAAAACAATTATGAGCAACACTATCAAACCGTCTGTCATTGCTTTTCACTGTATTATTATATTACATTCAGAGTGATTTTTTACATGTACAGGTACTCTATGCATGATGTATATTTCTTTTGTGCATAAACTATGTATGTATTGCACTCTTTATTTTAACTGGAAACAGTATCAGTTTTAATGTATTATTAAGCATAAACTTTTAAGAGAAAACATGTATACCAAACATAAATAGAATATTATTGATCACAAGTACAGTCTATATATATTGGTATGGCTTTTGACCCCTACAAAACTATCAACTGTACAAAATGATACTGGCTTTCCATTGTTTATTACTGACATTAAGCATGTGTTAATTCAGTCAAGTTTTGCAAACAACATAATAATAACAAGAAAAAATACAAAACTGTAAAAAAGACCAAATACATAATGCAATATATCGGTATGGACATTCATATTGCAATATTTTATTGCAGAATTAAATATTGCAATAAACCAATATACCGGTATATTGTGACATCCCTACTAAATAGTGTGTACCAATAATCGCGATATGTGTGGGTTCGTCGTCGGATACCCACGACTAATCATTCCCTGACATTCCAGTATTGATGAATGGAGAAGAGCGGAATGAGTCGAACGTGGGTATCCGACGATAATGTGGGTTATTACATACACATGAAAGGCCATTGCATAGACTTCATGTAAACAGTTTAAAACAAATGATATAATTCATTTCAATTCAATAAAAAAAAGATGTGGTTTTCTCAAGAAAAAAACAACGCATGTATCTCCCACCTACCCCAGTATCACTTGGTGTGACCTTGAACTGCAGTCCAGGTCAGAACATAATGAGTTCTGTATATGTGTCGGACGAACAGACAGACAGACAGACAGACAGACACAGGATCAAACTCAAATTGACCCTACATTGTATACACCTTATGTTCTAGCGATGCTGTCGAAATCATAGTTTTAGTAGACACACGTTTCGCGAAATAGATGTAGGAAATTTGGCACAATTTCCACAACAGTTTCTCTATAACTCTATTTCGCCATAATAGTCAATGGTTGCATACCTTTCGCGAGATAGACCCACGACATTTTGAAGGATTTGTTCTAACCTTTCTGCGATGACTTTCGCCGATGACGTCAAATTAGCGATGGTTATTTTACGTTTCGCGAGATGGACCCAGTCAATGTTGCAAAAGTTGATCGAAGTTTTCCATGTCTTTCGCCGATGACGTCAAACTAGGGATGACATCATACAAGCGCTGGGTACTTACCAGATCCCCGAGCTCCCCGGGCAGACTGTTACAAAACTTCTCCAGCGTGTCATTGATGGCGGCAGATGAGCGGTTCTGCTTGATAAGCTTGTCTATACCCATGACAGCCAGCTTGCACAGTTCACACTCGAGTGGGTTCTGAAACAACGGCATACATGCAACAAACGGGGGAATAATTGGAATCTTTTCAAGATTTAGACACATCCCATAAAGACATTTAAAGGTTAGCGTTCATAGATAACATTTAAAGGAGCATCTATCTAATATTTGCAGTTGTCATCTTTTAGCATTTGATTTCCAACTTTTATTGGCAAGTTTGCATATTGGTTGTCGTTTGACCATTTTAAAATGATTGTCATTAAAGTCATTTCCCTGCATGAATAATGAAATTATTTCAATAATAGTCAAATTCTAGCCAGAACGCAAAACTTGGCAGATATCAAAGTCAACATTTTACCGTGTTTATATTTAAAACGAATTGCGGCCAAAACGGCATACAACAAACTAACACACTAAATAGCAATTCTAAAACAACTTCAGTTTCAGCATTCAACTAAATACTCGTAAACATTTATTCAACAACAACAACAACAACAACATCAACAACATTTATTCAGCAATAAAGCTTATACAAGCTCATAGTCTACATAATATGAATAAATATAAATATTTACAAGTAATGGCAGACAAGTAAAAGTACAGTATTTATTACCCCTTCCACACTTTTACTAAGATGTGTCGGCTCATTATCTACTGGACACACGTCGGGAATCTGCTTGCAAAACTGGCTCGGTGTCTGTCAAAGAAAGACGAGAGACATCATTCGGAAAGCACAAAGAGTGGTGTTTTGTTTGATGTTGTGTGTGTTTTTTCGTTGTTTTGGTTTACAAATTTTATGTTTTTCGTCTTATTACCCATTAAAATAATGGTACCAGAGCATTTACCAACTGGTGTGTAATGTCTAAACAAAATTACATGTAATAACTGTAGTTCAAAAAGAGCTGTATCGAGACGCAATATTTTTTATATAAACACATGAAAACCCCTTGCATTATCATTATTATTATTATTATTATTATTATTATTATTAGTAGTAGTAGTAGTAGTAGTAGTAGTAGTAGTAGTAGTAGTAGTAGTAGCAGTAGTAGTAGTAGTAGTAGTAGTAGTAGTATTAATAATAATATTATTATTATTTTATTAATATTATTATTATTATTATTATTAAATTATTAATATTATTATTATTATATTATTTTATTATTATCACCATCAACATCATCATCATCATCATTATCATTATACCAGTTCAGAGACGATGGTGTCAAACAGCGCCTCGGCGTTGTTCCTGAAGAACCACTGGCATCCGTCCTTCTGTTCGGTGGGCAGGCGAGCGCAGATGCTCGTCACGTAGTCGCTCACGGTAGCCTGAAACACATTGGTGGAGTCACTGTGGAGAGCAAGCAATTTATTCCATCGCATAATATTTAATAGTGTCCATTTACTTTAAAAATAATTTTGGATTTAGAGTTATTTTTCGGCTACTAAACAACGTATCAATTAAACCACGAGAGCGTTAGCCCGAGTAGTTCGATATACCGCATCAGAACGACAAATCGGTGTTTATTAGCCGATAAACAACGATAATGCGAAAATTATTTTGATTCTAACATGACTTGACAACATTTTCTGCAATTACAATGGGGACTATATTTTACAGTTTTGGACTATGTTTTCTTGCTGTTTATTGGTGAGTTAACAACGGTGAATTTTGTTCTTTGTCTATAGAAATCTCTGTGCGTCTCATGTTAGAATTATGTTGTTTTTACAATAATTCCGGTCAATTTATATCGCATTGGCGTCAAAAGGGACTCGCCTTTACACATAATTATGCATGATAAATTGCCTCACGATGTGTTTAATTTTGCTTTTTAATAAGATTATGTTCTATTGCATGCTTGGTTAAGAATACACGTACTCGTGCATCGTGTCAAGGAATATAGAAAGGACCTGAATACCTGTGCATGACCCTTCTGCACTTGTTCTTGTATTTCTCCAACAAGCAAATGGCAAACCTCACAGAGACCAGGCCCAGGGTCGGGCGAGGGAGCCCCTACAAATTATATACATAATTATGTATAATAATAGTGATGACGTCATGCTTGTTATTATTGCTATATGTGCACATTTGCCCTGTTGAATGAAAACGAAACTGATCGGCTTATAAACTATATATAGCGGGCATACTACTCGTACTAACAGAAATGCTGGCAGCCAATACATGCATATAAAACTTGCACTCATGATGCTAATTTAATATATTGCTTGTGTTTCATACCAATCTTGCACTATACAATACTATAATACATGCTGTGTTTTCTGTGTTACTACTCATTTTACATTGCTGTTTAAAGATTACATTTTACTATACATTGGTATTTTAATTTAAGGATGAATATAATGGTATTCGTGTTCTATAATAACTACTGCTTTTTTCTGAAATATTACCATGGGTACAACTGACTGATAATATGAACAGGCTTGAATTAATATTATCTGCAAAGGAAAGCTGTCATAACCGGGTAGAGTTACAAATGAGAATCCACCACGAGTATCACCCGGTACCTGCACCAAATAACCAGTTATCAATCAAGTAATGATAGCACGGTTTATGTAGTATTACAATTTAATATTTGTGAAATTTTGCTTTGTTTTATTGATATAAATAGCATATAAGACGCGTTTGCAAACAATCTTCCAAACTCACTGTGCCATATATGAACAACAAATTCCGTTAATTAAAACGTATAATATATATCCTTATAAATATGTTTTTTTAAGACAATCTACGATACGGGTTAAGTTGAGTTAATTGCGTACTTTGAGTTCATTTTAAGTAATCACATAAACAGCTGGTATTTCGGGCTTCTCAGTCTTTAAGACGGATTCGTTACCGTTTTTTTTTCTATTTATTCAACTAATACCGGTGTGTTTAATATCGCTTTGTTTTCCTTAATTAATGTATTTAATTGATAATCAATCTAATTTCATACAACGGAAATGATTTTATCTTATGTTCACATATATATTTTACATGCTTTAGAAGTTTTTAAAAATAACTTTACAAACAGAACATAGATCTACTATGTTATGTTCTGTGTTACTTTACAAAATAGTTATGTATCTGAAAATGAAAGCAATACGACTCACGTACCGTGAGAAATTCCAATAACAAATGCTAGCAACAAAATCTTCATCTCTTTCTATTAGTACCCCGTATATCCACTCTATGATCTGAACGAAATTTGAACAATTAATTTATATTTATCAGCATCCAAAGGCAATATCAGTTTGATACGGTATCTCGGACGCAGATAGGCCAGTCAGATGATTTCGTCGTGTGACTGCCGTACGCATTTGCATATCTGTGGTCGTACGTGTCCGTATGTTGATGTTTATCTAGCGAGGTGCACATCCAGATCCACTTCACGCCATTTATATTGTTTCAATTAAATAGTTCCATATATTACCCCCAATGTTATTTGAAGACGTTCTGTTGTAAGGCGTAAACAAATATGTTTGTTTCAGGTAACCCGACCTACCCTAAAAAAATGCCCCGACCCTAGAACATTTTATTCGGTTTGTCAGATTGATTTTTGGTTTAATTACCTTTTTCAATAATTAAATATGTTTTTGGATAAATAAGTGTTTTGTTTTGATAGTATCCACTTATAAACAATGTTTAAGGATATTACTGATACTTTTTGAATATTTATTCAGTTTTAGAATCTTCAAGTTGACCATTTACCAAAAAAAAAAAAAAAAAAAAATTCCAGACCTACCTACCCTAATTTTTTTGGGCATGTTACCTGAAACAAACATTGTTTGTTTACGCTTAATTAGCTTCTAAGATAGTGTACCGTACTTAACTGCGACTCATAGAGAAAAATCATGGCCTTTCTTCAAATCTGATTAACGGAACCGTCGGACGTGAAATCTAGACGAATTATGCATGTGCCAATTAAATAGGTGAATGCATTTATTCATGATTGTCGATTACTCAAATATGTTGCGGTGGTTCGATGTCCCCAACATCATATTTGTGGTTTCGCACGATTTAATGTATAGTTGAATGTAACCTATTTGCACAGTCCGATATTTGCCGGGACTTCACGATTAGTAAATATGAATAATCAGCATTGTAATAAAAACGATCCCGGAAAATCATGATGGTTGCCGAACGTTAAGACACAAAGATGGCGGTGGAATTTGATGGAGAGAGGATGCTGAATAATAAAAGTCAATCTTCCACGGATTCGCACCCAACAAAGCCTCTGTGTGCCTGCACTGCATACAGCTGCAACAAACTGATACTTCTGCTCATTGCGTGCACATATGTTGTAAGTGGCAATCGTTTTTGTAAGAAATAATCACACAAAATGCAATGTTTACTTTTGTGAGTATTCATATTTTTTTATTTTTTTTAAAGTCATTATTCACTGTTTACAGAGTCATGAATACAAGGTAACAAACCAACGACAGAAAGAGGTAGACAAAGTGATTGGTATAAATATACATGACACCATGACTGTATGTGACAGGCTTATGCGTCTGTTCGTATTAATCAAAATGCTAAATGAGGGGAGGGGGCAGGCTGACCCAGGGGAATTTGACTTCTCCTTCTTTCCTGTAGCAAAATTTTAGTGTTTTCTTATCAAAATGAAGACTGAACCAAATGATAGGAAACATCTAACAAATTCGTGGTAGCTAGGGTGCCTTCCTAGAATTGGTGAGTAACTAAGTGAACGGCTGATCTCTAAATTATCTTGCCTTTATTTAGTTGCAGAGACCTTAAATTTATATATTAAAGTCTTATAAGTGTTGAAACTGTGCTCATTTAGGGTATACAAGCAGTTTAGCTCTTAAGTAGCCAAATAAACAGGAAAAGAGGCTATATTTCATTCTGTAGGGCCTAATTTCCTAACCTAGACCCAAGCATTTTTATCTAAATCCCCAATCCCCACAGTGGCAGATGCTTGGAGACAAGCTGGTAGACGGAGCTAGTCTAAGCATGATGCTACAATATAATTAACTATCAGGATCTATCCCCCCCACCGGGAAATATTGATGATAGGTGCATAAGTCATTTGGTAAGTAACATAATAATTAATTCATAAAGAAATGTAATTTTGCATGTATGTATTTATAATTTATAGATCAGTTTACAAAAATAAAAGAACCGTTAAATATCTTGTTTGGAAAAACTTTGTATGTAGTGGTTTTCCATTGCATCGCGAGTTCTCTTGTATCGCGGTAAACGAAAAATCAATTACGAGGCTATTTTGCGCCGCCTACAGTCAATGATATAATGGGTTTCCTGACCCCAAATCTGGTGTTTCGTTGAAAAATAATTAGAGTTGTATCAAAATGTTCGTAATTGATGCAAACATTTGTATATAGTCGGAATGCTATAAATGTTGTTTATGCATCAGACACCTGCTACACCTGGTTGAATTAGAATTATTCCTAGAATATTGAAAAGAAAATAATTATCTCAATGTGTAATGCACATTTTCGTCTGTTGACCTACTTTCATCAACAATACTGTCAAAATTAAATGATGAAATGTTTACAGGGAGATAACTACGAATTCAGTTGAGGAGAATTTTAAGAAAGCCCTGTTTATGGATATGGAAAATGCAACCGCTTGAAATGCGATTTTTGTCAGCTTGCAGATATTGTTGGATGTTTTGTTTCTAAAAATAATATAAAAAACATTATTTTAATTGATGTTTTATTTTATCGGTTTATTAATAATGTACAACACTGAAATGAATTCATCACGACACATTATCATATTGACTTTTAAGTAAAAGTATGGTGTGTCGCTTGTGTTATATTTTTTTGTAGATAAACAGGAATACAACACACATTTTATCTAATTTGGAGATCGACATAACCTCAGAAGTCAAAAAGTTTAATTTTAGCATTATATTGTTTGTTTTGAATTCAAATGAGTGCCTTTTAGGAATACCGCGATATACAGCCTACCTTGACCTTTTTCAGAGATATTCCAACCTGGCCTCGTTATAAAGCGGACAATGTTTTTATTTTTCAACAAGTTTTCTTTTTTTGTGACATGGAAGAAGAGGACACATTTGTCTTAATAATAGTACAAAAAAGTGTTTCAATTCTTATAAATTTGTTTTTTTAATTAATTTATTTATCACAATGCTTTATCGTGTTAGTACCTATTCTTGAACCGTACCTATTTTCGAACCATTTGTTCATGCACTATTTACATGTAAGCAAAGTGTGTATGATGTCGTCAGATTATGTGTACCTGTGCTATGATAAACATTATGTACAAGTGTCGTAAAATTATCGGAAATATGCGTCAAAAACATGTATTACAGGGCTTTCATTAACTTATGAAAACTGGAAGTGTGAACTTCCTGGTCTCTGATTTTGGAAGTTTTGCTCATAAAATTAGGAAGTTTTGACATTATTTTGCGACATAAATATGTAAATTACAATTTTCACACCAAACATAACTACTCTTAGAATAATTATTATTTTACTACAGTCATGTTTTTCACTCCATGTTGTTTTTTAGACCTATTGTAAATTTGGAATTACAATCAGGGCTTGCACTTTGTGGAAGTCCTCACTTCCAAGTGTTGGATATTGGAAGTTTTAATCATTTTTTGGACTTTTTGATACTTCCATTGCTGCAATTTTGTAAGTCCTTTGGCAAAAACTGGGAGTAAATTCCTCTCAAACTTCCCTTAATGCAAGTCCTGGTATTAATTATGATTTTGTTTTGGTAAACAATTTTATGAAAAACTCTATAACTTTTTATGCACTACAAATAAAATGTGTACTTATTTCTTAAACTAAAAGTTTATTTCTAAAAGAAAAACTCCCCTGTGAGCTCCCCTATTGGCTGCATCAGAAAGACATGTGATTATCATGTGATACACGATGTGTTCGTTATTTATAGCTGTGGGTTTGTGAATACAATTACATGTAAGTCAGTTATTTTTAGGCTGCCATAACAGTTTACATAGCAGGGTGACCACATAATATGGTGGAAATTTTCTAACATATACAGAATCTGTGTCAGTATTATTGTATAAAATTGTTTATCAGAGATTAAAATATTGATCTGTAATGTCGTTTTCAAGTATGCTTTTGCAACAATGTTCACAGGCCAGGGTACATGTACATCCTTAGAGGTTCGAGAACTGGTACTTCCATGATATGTACCGCGATATACAAGTGGAAACCATCGTACTAAATATTATCATACTGTTAAAATCTTTTCTGATTTGATTGTCCCTTAGGACAATTTAAGCTAGTTGATTTCTAAGAGGTTTAGCAATAGGTTCTTAAACCTATTGCTAAACCTCTTAGAAATCAACTAGCTTAAATAAACTGGTAAGCGAGTATTTGTCGGACAGTAGTATTATCCGGACGGTTTTACAATAAATATTCAAGTTTTGTAACCGCTTTTTGTAGTTTACCATCATACAAATAAATGCTTGTATTTTTAAGTATGTTTTGTTGTTCTTCGAAAAAAGTGAGTTGATATTTTGGTAAAAAACCTAATGCGCATTCCTAATTTGGGACTTAAAAAGTGCTTGTGATAGTTTTGGCTAGCAGACGAAGTCTAGCAGAACATTACTTTGCCCGCTACGTCTTTGAAGAACGTGCATAGTAGCTACATACCGTATATATGTACTGGTGCAGTGCCTAAATATTTGTTGTTTGGATCAATCAGACGTTTTCCTGAACAATGCAGACAAATTTTTTGCTTGATATGTTTAGTAATTAAATATTTAATGCCATTGATTTGTCCATGACCCTAAAATGTAAATTAATTGGTGGGCGGGAATCCATTCATTTTGCGCAACTTTAAAGCCCCGCATGGTATCCACAATAAAATTAAACTATCGTATATTAATACTATGTCCATGTGAGTATGTTCAACATAAGCACATCAATTATTTAATGGCAATTAATACATTTAAATGTGTAAAAACTGCATATTAAACACGCACATGCACATTTAATAAAAGTCACTTTTAATTTCACGCCACTCAAAAGCACATTACTGCGTCCCCCATGCAGGGCCTCAGTTTAAGAGCCATACAAATGATCTATTTTAATAAATATAAAGAAGTATTTTTTTTGAAAATTGAAACATGTATTAACAACAAACAACGATTTGCTGTGAAATAAAGCTTGACTTAGAACAATAGTCAAATGTAGAATAAGCATGACACAGATCCCTATCAACGATTTTTCACGAAGTGACTTCGGATCATCATGATTTTTTAAAAACACTCGAAAATGATCTCTGAATAAACAAAAGTGGGTTTTTTGTTTTAAGCTCAATAGAAATTGCTTTAAAAATGGATTTCATAAAAAAGTATTTATTCAATTTTAAAGAGGGGTGGCAGATTTAGGCACTCCCACGCTAATTTTTCGACACTGTTTGGGCCTGCAATCTTGCTTATTATTTTTCCTATGCCAAGTATTAGAAATGTAACCAAAAACACGCCAGCAAATGCACATTAAACCTAACTTGATTTATGTGAATTTTTTTGTTGATTGGGTAACTTCTTTTGAAAATATCGTAAAAATGCCTCCAGAATGTGGCGGATTTAGGCACTTCATCTGTACAGTAACGTCTAGTAAACTCTTTAAAACGTCATGCTTCAGTATTTGTTTTTAACGCCTTACTTGCATTCTCTATTTATTATTAAATCATTGATAAAGTTGTATTATTATGATATTTATCATCTGATAATTAGTTTGTATTCTGATATACATTAAATGAAGTTATAAAACATGTCATCGTATATTTCAGCAATTTCAATAGATGCAGAATCCTGCTTTTTAATGCAAGCAAATTTCTATTTACTAATTTTTTGCTCGTGCAAATAATCTGCCTTGCATCATTTTCATGCGCTTGTTTTCCGTTTGCCAGCTTCAAAAGCACTAGAAAATATTTGTTAACTCGCTATGCCTTATATTTTTTTTGGGTAAAGTTCGTAACCTTTATCAACACATCTTACCATTTGCAGAGTATTAAATATGCAAAAACAAAATTCCTGTGACTTCAGTATTTTGACCACTGAAATTGTAATTTTGACCCTTCGAAATTTCAAGCCAGGGGTTATTTGACTCCTGGTTTTCAAAATCTACTGAAATCCCTGATTTCACTGTTTAAAAAACATTTGGATAATACTACTGTCAACGTGAAAAAGACGGTGATTTATGTACCCCATTCAGGGCCTCTTTTGATGTGCATGCGCACAAGTGAGACTTATTTTGTTTTCATATGCAAACGGGTGATGAACTCAGGATGTTACATGCGAATTTTCATCGTTGAGTTCGTTCATAACTTAAAACTGTCCCAAAATAAATGCATATTTCGTCCAACAAATACTCTCTAACCAATAAGGCACTGGAAAGTGAATTATCTAAAAGTACTGAAAATGGGGTTTTTGGAGGAAAAACTTTAGCCTAACATATGTTTTAGCCAAAGGTGCAAATTTGTAGCCATCAGCTTATTTGATAAATGAGTAAAACATGTTGAACGTAAAATACTGTTTTTACTAGGCAACAAAGGGTTTATGTAAGAAATGTATTTTTAAAAATGTTAAGTCCCATGATCACTCTGACAAGACCATACTGGGTAGAACCAAATGTGTCTTATTCAAATTTCTGACCATCTGTACTCCAGCTTGTAGGGGCAGGGTTGCTGTCGGTGGGTGTATGGGTGGTGTTCCAGGACCATAAGGCAGATTGTGCCATAATTCTGACCCGTTGTTCTCCAGCTTGTAAGAGCAGGGTTGCTGTGGGTGGGTGTATGGGTGGTGTTTTAAGACCATAAGACCGATTGTGCCATAATAATGACAGTCTGTTATTCAGCTTGTAGGGGCAGGGTTGCTGTCAGTGGGTGTATAGGTGGTGTTCCAAGACCATAAGACAGATTGTGCCATAATTCTGACCCTTTGTTCTCCAGCTTGTAGGGGCAGGGTTGCTGTCAGTGGGTGTGTGGGTGGTGTTCCAAGACTGTAAGACCGATTACGCCATAATTCTGACACTTGTTCTCCAGCTTGTATGGGCAGGGTTGCTGGCAGTGGGGGTATGAGAGTGTTCCAAGATCATAAAACCGATTGTGCCATAATTCTGACCCTTTGTTCTCCAGCTTGTTGGGGCAGGGTTGCTGTCAGTGGGTGTGTGGGTGGTGTTCCAAGACCATAAGACCAATTGTGCCATAATTCTGACCCTTCATTCTCCAGCTTGTAGGGGCAGGGTTGCTGTCAGTGGGTGTGTGGGTGGTGTTCTAAGACCGATTGTGCCATAATTTTGACAGTTTGTTCTCCAGCTGGTAGGGGCAGGGTTGCTGGCAGTGGGGGTATGAGAGTGTTCCAAGACCATAAGATTGTGCCATAATTCTGACCCTTAGTTCTCCAGCTTGTAGGGGCAGGGTTGCTGTCGGTGGGTGTACCAGACCAATTGTGCCATAATTCTGACCCTTCGTTCTCCAGTTTGTAGGGGCAGGGTTGCTGTCAGTGGGTGTATGAGTGGTGTTCTAAGACCGTAAGACCGATTACGGCATAATTCTTGCCCTTGTTGTCCAGCTTGTATGGGCAGGGTTGCTGGCAGTGGGGATATGAGAGCGTTCCAAGACCATAAGACCAATTGTGCCATAATTCTGACCCTTGTTCTCCAGCTTGTAGGGGCAGGGTTGCTGTCAGTGGGTGTGTGGGTGGTGTTCCAATACCATAAGACCAATTGTGCCATAATGCTGACCCTTCGTTCTCCAGTTTGTAGGGGCAGGGTTACTGTCAGTGGGTGTGTGGGTGGTGTTCCAAGACCATAAGACTGATTGTGCCATAATTCTGACCCTTGTTCTCCAGTTGTAGGGGCAGGGTTGCTGTCAGTGGGTGTGTGGGTGGTGTTCCAAGACCATAAGACTGATTGTGACATAATTCTGACCCTTCGTTCTCCAGTTTGTAGGGGCAGGGTTGCTGTCAGTGGGTGTGTGGGTGGTGTTCCAAGACCATAAGACCGATTGTGCCATAATTCTGAATTCGTTCTCCAGCTTGTAGGGGCAGGGTTGCTGTCAGTGGGTGTGTGGGTGGTGTTCCAAGACCATAAGACCGATTGTGCCATAATTCTGAATTCGTTCTCCAGCTTGTAGGGGCAGGGTTGCTGTCAGTGGGTGTGTGGGTGGTGTTCCAAGACCATAAGATCGATGTTGCCATTATTCTGACCCTTCGTTCTCCAGCTTGTAGGGCAGGGTTGCTGTCAGTGGGTGTGTGGGTGGTGTTCTAAGACCGATTGTGCCATAATTTTGACCGTTTGTTCTCCAGCTTGTTGGGGCACGGTTGCTGGCAGTGGCGATATGAGAGCGTTCCAAGACCATAAGACCGATTGTGCCATAATTCTGACCCTTTGTTCTCCAGCTTGTAGGGGCAGGGTTGCTGTCAGTGGGTGTGTGGGTGGTGTTCCAAGACCATAAGACCGATTGTGCCATAATTTTGACCTTCTGTTGTCCAGCTTGTAGGGGCAGGGTTGCTGTCGGTTGGCGTGTGGGTGGTGTTCCAGGTGAAGGATTTCGAGGCTCTCAACAATGACTTGTTCCTGCCCGCGCTCCTCCTGATTGGTGTGGGATTGGTTATAACTGTCATCGCTTTCATTGGCGTGGCGGGGGTGGTTCGGGAAAACAACTGTCTACTAATTTTTGTGAGTAAAACTTTGTTTTGCTTTTAAATGGTTTTATACATTAACTTATGACAGTATTTTTGTATACATGTATCTTTATGAGAACAAAATCTCCAATTTCGATTAAATTTCCTTTAATTTTGCATAATTTATTTGTTTGTGCTGTTAATAAAAATAAAATTGAAGAAGATAATCAACTAATAAGTTTCATATTAAAAAATGGAACAACAATAGTTCATCTGCAATGAAAATAAAGAGTAGTGTCTTTTTTGAATAATGTTTGTATGTAATAACCAGATACCAGATATTTTCTGTAAATTCACTTTAGTATACTGGTAATGTTATCAGGGTCCGTATTCACCAACACATTCTTAGACTTAAGAATTTAGAACAGACGTAGACTCGAGAAACTATACTTCTGTGTTCGCAAATATGCTGGGTATCAATGTTGCTTATGGCATTAACAAAGCATTCAAAATAAAGAACTCTGC
Organism: Congeria kusceri; assembly: GCA_027627225.1. Lineage (NCBI taxonomy): Eukaryota > Metazoa > Mollusca > Bivalvia > Myida > Dreissenidae > Congeria > Congeria kusceri. The sequence continues at coordinate 29,457,117 of CM051031.1, read as the reverse complement.
AAATAGAGTGGGTGACAACCAAGTGAGATTAAAATTTAAAGCGCTCTTAAAACATAAAACTTTCAAGAATATTCTTTATTCTTAGTCTGAAGTCTAAGAATAGGTTGGTGAATACGGGCCCAGCTCACATTGATTTAATATTAAACCTTGTTACTTTTTTACCAAGCAAAGAATAGCAAGTTATACAGTAATACAGTAAACATGCAGCATTTCACTTGTACTGCTATGTGGTCCATCACCTACATATATTATATTATTTCTCATCGCCCTTTCAGTACCTGGTGGTCACTGTGTTGCTGTTCTTGACCCAGCTTGGCATCGGAGTGTTGGCATTCATCCACAGGCAAAAGGTGCATCAAGTTTTAAGAGTTGCCAATCTTGGTATAGGTTTCATTACTTCAAATTAAAGAAAAAAGTTACCAGCACTTTATATGAGGCGTGTCTTGGGAAAACTGGGATTAATGCATGTGCGTAAAGTGTCGTCCTAGATTAGCATATTTGTACAGGCTTATCCAGGATGACACTTTCTGCTTTTATGGTATTTTCTTTTTCAAGAAAGTCTCTTCTAAACATAAATCCACTGTAGGTGGAAAGTGTGCGGACAGGTTAAGCCGGGACGAAACTTAACACAACTGCATTAATCCGATTTTCCCACGACAGGCCTCATATAAAATTCAGCAGTGGTTATTTTGATTAAGTTAATCATTAACAGCATAACAAGGAACCTATATGTAATTAGGGACAGTGTGACACAAATTAGAGGAAGTGGGTTAGAACATAAAAGTGGCATGGCGAAGCGCTCTGTTACTTTGTGTTAGAAACACCACTAGTGACAAGTGTAGGATGTTATGTACACTAGATTTTCCTGCAAAGCTGTTCAGTTTTCTCTTTAAGAAATCACGAAATATTTTTTCGGCGTAGCTGTCTAATATCACTTTTGACCTAGATTTCTTGCAATCATTTTATGCAGCGGGAAAACTGAATGCCAATAGAATTGGGCAAATTTTCTAATTTTAGGGAATGCAAACTTACAACAATGATTTGATGTCTACCAATAACTGTTGCATATTTTTGGCGATTAAAATTACATAATTGTTTACATAAACTGTTAAAATAAAGTTATAAACGTATCTTCGACATACACTCTAGAACTGAACATAATTATGAACAATTTTACTCATTGTATGTCATGAATAGAATGTAATGTTCATTCACATAATGAAATAATTATTTTGTTTAGCCTACATCAGCGGCACGTTCTATAAATAGCAATTACAATGATCCTATTTGTTGACCGATATCTGAGATTTATTGTGATCTGAAAACGTTCGGCGTAGATTGGTATGGAATGGTGTATACTAGCGTATTCAACACACAGAGAAAGGGTGCATCATTCTAAAAATAGCGCGCGGTATAGCTGTGCTAATATACATTCATCAATTATCGTCCGTAGAATCATAAACCCGAGAATTTCAATAAATGGGGAATTTAGATTTATAAACTTATTGTGCATGTTAATTTATATTTGAATTGTGGTTGCGTTGAGTTTTATTAAGAATTATTTATAATTGCATCGTTCTATCAACTTCTCCAGTAGATGTTATTCAATCTCTAAAAATATTTAACATAGTTCTATCAATAAAAGGTGGTGAAAGAAGTCTCGTAATACGTTGAAATGTTGCTTTTACTTCATTTGGGTAGCATGAATACACTATTTGCAAAACTAATGATACGTGTAGTATATTATTCAACATAACTATGTACACTCGTCTGCTGTATAATAATTCTCATTCATTCCCGCAATTATTTTCTGACAATGCTAATTTGATAAATTTGCCTGACAAATTCATGTATCAATTATGTTTGCGTAAATTACTAGTATTTAGCTTATTCCCGTATCACTGGTGAATACATTGGGCGGTATATGATCATTTTATTCATGGTACAGATATTAATAATTATCGAGTTTATCTCAAATTAATTTTGGGGGCCGATACGTTTTCTTATAGTTTCCGAAAAATCTAGTGTCTGAGAAGTCTCCTTAGTAGGGACTGAAAAATCTGGGGTCCGAGAAGTCTCCTTAGTAGGGAACGAAAATATGGGGTCCGTGAAGTCACAGCTTGGTCCTCTTGTATTATATTTAGGGAAAAAAAATGACATCTCAATATTAATTTCTACGCCAATTATCTTTTCTAAAGACATTTCTTGTTACAATTCCTATTAGATTACTATAAGATTGGATATTATAATTTTATGTCAGAAACTAGATTCACATATACAGGGCAAAACTAACTATCCAAATTCCCTAATTTAAGTATTTATTGTATGACAGGTCCCTGACATGACAAGTGAAAATTTCATGCACGTCATCAAGGATTACCACAAGAAAATGAGCCACAGGCAGGCGCTGGACAATCTGCAAACGAGCGTATGTACATGTTACTCAGGGATTGAAGTTCAGGGGTGGCGAAGTCAATTGTCTGTATTGCCCAGCTTGTACCAAAGTCTGTAGGACAAATGAAATGTTCATAGAATTTTTCATATAATAACTGTTCAAACAACTTGCCAACACCATTTGTCAAAAAATGGACAAGTTAGTAAAAAAATGATTTTGCTATGCCAGACCTGACTGTGTTGTGTTGAAAAGTTTTTGTCTGGTCGATCATTTAATTAAATATTACTCTGACCTGCAGAGAAAGGGTTTATATTATTTTATTGGCAAATAAATGAGAGTTCATAGGGGTATGATATTTAAAAAATAAATGAGGCGCGTCGTGGGAAAACCGGTCTTAATGCATGTGCGTAAAGTGTCGTCCCGGATTAGCATGTGCAGTCCGCACAGGCTAATCAGGGACGGCACTTTCCGCTTTTATGGTATTTTCTGTTTCAATGAAGTGTCTTCTAACCATAAATCCACTTTAGGCGGAAAATGTCTTCCCGGATTAGCCTGTGTGGACTGCACAGGCCAATCCGGGATGACACTTTACGCACATGCATTAAGACCGGTTTTCCCACGACGCGCCACAAATGCTTTTAAACTTTTCAAAGCACACACATAGTCACTTATCCTCTAATAATTCCTCTTAGTGTAGTCTGTCTGTTTGATAGGGGCTTGTATAACTCAACTGAGATTTGCTTCATTATAACTTGTATTGCTTATATTGGTCATACCCATATTGGTATTCAAGTTCAAAATAGTTATTCTAATAAGTAATATGATACTCGCTAATTTTTCTATTGACAAAGAACATAATTATCATTGTTTGACTACCCATAAACGATGCAAAAAAGTAGTCCCGATTCTGAGCGGAGCATAGTAAAATGTAGTTGTCATTACAATTGCCAAAATATTTGTCAAATCATGTTAGAATCAAAATAATTTTCGCATTATCATTGTTTTATCGTTCCTTGTTGTTCTGATGTGTGGCTATTAAACCATTCAGGCTAAGCCTGCGTGGTTTAATTCCTATGCATCAGAACTCCAAATCATTCTTTATTGGCCTATAAACACCGATATATCGAAAATATTCTTAAATAAATGATTCACAGAAAATGCACTGCTGCATTGGAAATAAGACATTTATTTATAATGAAGTTCAAAGTAGTGAATCAGTCATTGGAAAATGCACTGACTATGATCACCTTCTAGTTGTATATAGTGAATTAGTCATAATGATATGAATTGTAATATGGTTCAAAGAAGTTTATGAGTTATATTACAGCATGTATATACACTGTTATACAGTTCAAAGTAGTGGATAAATGATAGAATATACATTGTACTACAGTTAAGAGCAATGAATGGATTAAATAGGAAAAGGAACTGTTGGTGGTAGTTATTGTAGTTGTAACTGTACAGATGCGTTGCTGTGGCCTGGACTCGTTCAGTGACTATGAGGAAAACAAGCAGTTCCAGTGTGGATCCAGGACCGCCCAGAAGTGTGGCGTGCCGTGGTCCTGCTGCATCAACACTGAACAGGTGAACAATTGGCCACTAAATCTTAGACAGTAATTCAGTTACACACTAAGGGGTGGGATTCTTCCTACTTTTCACTGATTTACTCCCTTTGAGACAGATTAGGTTTGAAAAAGACGGATTGAAGTTACTAGTATTCTTTCCGACCAGTTTTCTTAAATTATCCAGTCACTATAAAAATTGTAATAATCCACTGATTGTTGAAATCTTGTCATTGTAAATATCACTGATGCAAGTAGGATATATTAAATCATATTGGTGTTATAGATACATCGTCCTATCCTAACAACTAGATTTCCTATTGTAAAGAACTGCTTTTCTTTTTCTACTGACAGTCAGTCATCTCAGCTTGTTTAGAATGAAAACAATCATGTAACATTGTGTAGAATTTTGACATGCATGTTTTTTCAGAATGGGCATCTGAGAGTGGATTGTGGATTTGAAGTCAGATTCAACATTTCAGTGAGTCCTTTTTTAACTCGCCAGAGCACAAAGTGCTCATGGTGAGCTTTTGTGATCGCCCGTTGTGTGTGCGTTTGTCCGTCCATTGTCAACTTTTCATTCAAACAACATCTCCTTTTAAACCGTTTGGCAGATTTTCACGAAACTTCACAGGAATGATCCGTGAATGACCCGCTTTCAAAATTCTTCAAATTGTCCCTATCCGCTGCATATGTAGGTCTCCAGAGCTAACAAAAAGATTTTAAAAGTGTAAACTTTAAAAATCTTCTCATCTGAAACCACAAGGTTCAGAGTTTTCATATTTGATATGTGACATCCTCTAGTGGTCATCTACAAAGATTGTTCAAATTATTCCCTTGGGGTAAAAGCTGGTCACGCCCTGAGGGTGACATGCTCTATATAGACTTATATAGGAAAATGATTTTAAAATTGTTCTCTGAAACTGCAAGGCCCAGAGGTATTGTATTTGGTATGTAACAATCTATAGTGGTCTTCTACAAAGATTGTTCAAATTATGCCCCTGGGGTCAACACTGGCCACACCTCTGTAACCGCAAGGCCCAGAGGTTTGGTATTTATTATGTAGCATTGTATAAAGGTCTTTGTATGTATGAATTTATTGTATGTTTGTATGACGATGAGCTTGTAATGCTTAAGTTGCCTATATATTCTGTTCTGTTAATTCTTTGTGAAATCAAGGCCTGTTGTATGTAGTTTTATGCAATGAATAATCTCCACCTAACTGCATGTCACAGATGCCGACCAGGAAGATACACAGCGCTGGCTGTACAGACCTGTTTCTGGCCTGGCTGAGCAGAACACTGGACTTTGTGGGAATTGTTGCCCTGGCAACCAGCATACCACAGGTTGGGATGTCTAGCATAGGAGACACTACTTAACCAGAAATTCTGAAAAGTGTTTTGGAATTATTGGGCATTCAGTCCTGTGGTTGTGTCAGAATCACAGATCCATTTTCACAGGACAGAAAATGGATCGCAGTTTTGGAACATATTAGGCATGTCATGGGAAAACCAGGCTAAATGCATGTGCGTTAAGTGTCATCCCAGATTCGCCTGCACAGGGACGACACTTTCTGCTGAAATGGTATTTTCGATTTCAAGGAAGTCTCTTCTTAACATAAATCCACTGTAGGCGGAAAGTGCTGTCCTGGATTAGCCCGTACGGGCTGCTCAGGCTAATCTGGGACGACACATTACGCACTTGCATTAATCATGATTTTCCCCTGACACGCCTCATATATTTTTTGCACTGCATATGCAGTATTATTGTCAAAACTTGTCAGTAGGCCATGTAAAGTGTTTCTGTAGTGAAAGCTACATTGGATATATCTTCCAGAAACTAAATATATTATAAATCAAGCTTGAAAATAAACAGTCAGATCCTTCGGTCAGATACTTTTGGGAATGTCTGGTTAACAGTTGTAATAATCAACTAATATTGGTTATGAAAAAGACCATTTTAGAATTTTTAAATAGTATCTGAATTTAACTTAACATGTACAATAATCAAGTAATATTGGTTATGAAAAATAGCAGAATATTATTGAAAACAGTATTTGAACTCAAGTAAAATTGGTCATGAAAGGAATAGAATTTTGAAACTGTATTTAAAATATTCATTTCTCATAGTAAGAGTAGTAATAGCCAATATCTGTATATATCACATATATAAATTATATTGTATTTGTCGGTGACATTCTCAACCAATTTGTAACAACAAATTTGGGTGATTCATAATCATGAATCCAAGATTTTACAAAATCTAGAGATTTAAGTACCTGTTTCTCCCACAGTTAATGACCCTGAATAAAATGTCTGTGGGTATTATCCATTGTTAGTTGTGACCAGGCCCAATGTTCATAAAACTTGTAAGGGAAATCTTAACTTTAGTTGAACGAAGTGAAATTTCAGATGAAATTTTCTGTGTGATTTTGATTTCTGTTTACAAAATGGTAAAGCACTAAACATTTAAGCAATATTTACTATTCTACCACGGCATGCGGCTAGTGGTGCATAGATAAAGAAGGAAAATAACTCTGGGTTATTCTGCAACAAATAATGGGCGGAGCCTAATGTTTTGAAAATAGTTCCGGAAATTCGAAGAAATTGTTCCGTAAAATGCACGTGCCTAAACCTGCGATAGCAAATTGTGACAAACAATTCATTTTCAGCATTATGTAGCACAATAAAACCACACTTGTACTACACATTTCATACTTAAGTTCACAAAAACGTTTACGTTTTGTTAGTATGCTTTTAATTTGCGGTTTTTAGCATCATATTTTTACTGTATTATATCGATAAGTATGGCGTCATTAGCTCAATGTTTATCAATAAAGCTGACGTCATTTTGAATTGTTATGATTTATTGACGTCACTGAAACGCACGTGTGAGTTCTCTTCTCGGAAAATGGGCGGAATATAGATAAATATAGTTCTCATTCATAACCTTTAAAAAAAAGAATTTTATATAAGATCGTGATGGAATCGAAATAATTAACGGTTAACAGTTGGTTATTGCGGTAATAACCAACGGTTTGTCGTTCCGATGCTTGTTATCAAACCACGAGGGCTACCGCCCTCATGGTTTAATTCCTGCATCGGAACTCCAAACAGTTGGTTATTACCGCAATAACCAACAGTTACCCGTCAATTATTTCTTAAGTTTACAACATTTTAATATTAAACAATTTATACATGAAACTGCCATAAACTTAAGGAACTTTATGAAGTGAGAAATTTACTGAAGCTTTTCCTGAGGAGCTCTCCGGGACGGGAGGAATAAAGGATTGTGTTTTATGCGTGAAAATAAAAGAATAGCATAAACATGCATAACTCCCGGTATGTTACTTATACTTTTCATACTTGTACGTTCATAATTGAGTGTTTACATTTTCAGATAATCAGCATACTGTTGGCCTATTTCCTGATTCGACAGATCAGAGAAATGAGAATGTGGTACAGAGTGGAGATGTGAGACTCGGACAGAATTCTTCCGCAGAAAGTCCAGATGTTACATGTGACATACATGTGACATACATGTAATGCAGTGTAATCTAGATTATCACTGGATGTATAGCATGTTTATAGTTCTAGTTGTGAAAGGAAAGCAGTACTGGTGTGCAAGTAATGGCAGCTGATGGCACCTTTAAGTGAAATCGCATAATATGAGTAAAGGGTTGAGCTGGTATTCACAAACCATCTTAAATATTTTCACTTAAGTACAAAATTTGAATGTATTATATTTCTTTACCTAATAAACATATGCATATGTTGTTGATATTTCTCAAATAACACTTTCATATTGATGTTATTTTTCAAGTGTTACTTAGTGCTGAATTGTTTCTTTATGGAATTATACAGTTGAGAAAATTTCCAAATTTAAGGATAAGGATAAAATTTAACTTAAGATGCTTTGTGAATACCAACCCTGGTACTCACAAACCCCCTAAGAGAAATCCTAACTTGAAGTTGTACTTAAGTGAAAATTTCAGATAAAAGTTTCTTTATGAAATCCAATGCTTTCTGTTTACAAAATTGTAAAATACTCAACATCTAAGTAATATTTACTAATTTAAAACAGTCTAATGTAAATCAACCTGTACATGAAATAGCCCAAGACTTAAGTAATTTTATGAATTTAAGAAATGTTCTTCAGGTTTCCCTAAAGAGCTTTGTGAATACGGGCCCTGTAGTCTTAAGACCTGCTTTGTGTAACCATCCATGTCCAATTAAGATCCACACTTTTTATATTCACTGGGTTTTCTGTACTAAATAATGTCTGTGCGGAATTAATGAAGAACAATTTTGTTATCTTAAGGCACAGGTACTTGTAACAACGATTTTTTAATGTTCCATACGTATATACACAGTATATACGTATGGAACATTAAACAATCATCGTTATTCCATACGTATATACACTTATTATAGTGTATATACATATAGAACATTAAAAAATCATTGTTACAAGTAACTGTGTCTAAAGGTAAGATATACACTTATTATTTTCACTGCATTTTTCTGTTCTAAATAATGAGCTTAAAGAAAAGAAAAACAAATGTGTTATCTAAAGGTAGAAGTTTCTATTTAATTTCAAGTAGCTTTTAGTAATTAGAACATTGTTTGTAATTGGTTTGAAATCTGTAACTGTATGTGAAAGGTACACATCTTCATATGTGAATTTAAAGGTTTGTTTGTAAGAAACTATATTTTGTGCAATAGCAGCATTTGGTCAGTATTACCTATTAGAAGTGGTAATGTTTCATATGTATCTAGAAATGATCAGATAGGATTTCAGGTTAGAGTGGCTAAGCCTATGAAATTCGGCTAGGATGTGTATATTCCTTCAGTACTCTGAGTTGTTTTCAGTTTATGCATTGCAATGCAGAATGTAATAAATCAGGAGCTAGATTATATACAGGGTGCACATGTAACTTAGCTTGACTTACTAAGACCGTTAAATTTCCTTGGTAGTGAAAGTCAGAAACTTTTAAAGTGATTTAAAGTAAATTTCATAACATAGATGACACAATTATATTCCTAACTTTGGTTCTGATGTCTACACATGTGTGTTGATGATGACCAGAACATTTTTAGCTCAACTTTTCAAATAAAAAGTCCAGTTTTGGTCGTCACTTTGTCGTCTGCGTCAGCATCTGCGTTAGTTAAGTTTTGGGGTGTTTTTTTTTGTCAGAGTCCATTTCTCAAAAACTATAAAAGGTATCCATTTGAAACTTTCAATACTTGTTCACTATCAAAAGGGTAATTCATTTCAGCAAGGCAGGTAACCCTGTGATTTGCATTTACAGTTATCTGCCTTTGTTTGGACTTACAACTTAGAATATTTTGACATTTTTTTTGTTAAATATATAATTTCTTAATAACTTTCAAAGACATTAAATTGAAACTCAAGATACTTGTTTATGGTGCTGACCCCATTCTGCAGACATGAGGAGGTAACTCTTTCAAGGTTTTGTTGCAGTTATTGCCCTTTTTCAACTTAGAATTTTTGCTCTAGGTCAAATTTCATAATAACTATAAGTGGTATTGATTTGGAACTCAAAATACTTATGAACCCATTCTGTAGACAAGATGAGGTAACTATATCAAGGATTTTGGTGGAGTTATTGCCCTTTTTCAACGTAGAATTTTAACTTGAGGTCAAATTTCTCAATGTCTGGAAGTGGTATTGACTTGAAATTCAACACACTTCATCTCAGTGAGTAACCCAATCTATTAAAAAATAGGCCAGAATACTATCAAATACGAGAAATTCTAGTACGACATATCCCAGTTAGACTTTTCCGAAAATACAGACTCTTTAAAACTATTGGGTCCATATGATAGTTAAGTCATACTTTAAAACAGCAATAGTGTATGCATATACTGTACTGAAAAAGAAGGATCATTCACTCAATTGAAAGACAAGGTGTGCAATGTGTGACTAACTTGGACCGTGGTGGCATACTTCTTGCCACGGGTGCTTACATTTCGAGACAAACATAAAAATAAGTGTGAAAATCCTATTTAGAATAGAAAACCACTACAACATACCCAAAACTTCAAGTTAACAGTTTGAGACCGCCATATTTATTTTTTGTACATGTATAAAATAATAAGGAAGAAGGTCGGGAATTAGTTTCCACTTTGACCTATCCAGACATTCGGATTAATCAAGTTCGAGATTGCAAAGTTCAGTTGTACTTTTAATAACTATAAATGGATATGTGCAATACAAAAGATGTGTCCTGTACATGTAATGATTTGATGGTAATACAGAAATTGTGTTTTTGTTTTACTTTTTCATCACTGGTTGATGTTGATATTTTTATTCTTCAAATAGTCCAATGTCAGTATTGTGTTAATAGCTTTCATTAGATATACATGTAGACTGTTTTTTTCTAGAGTTTTTTTGTATTATGTTGTACAAGTGTATGTTTTTGTCCATAATTATGACAACTGTTCCATTTTTACAGAAATATTTATAATATAAACCAGTTGTTATTAACTATTGTTTAAAAAAAAGAAGAAAAATATTTTTAAAGAATCTTTTTAATATTTCTGACCGTAATGTTGATATATATGGTAAACATTTGTATATTATGCAAGTACATGTATGTGGTAATTTACCTTAACTTTCATAAGAGTTACATGAATGTGGTAATTTACCACAAGTTTCATGAGAGTTACATGTATGTGGTAATTTACCATAAGTTTCATAAGAGTTACATGTATGTGAATAACAGAAGACAGCGAAAATATATGTAAACATTTTTGTCTAACAATCGTAAATTCATTTCAAAAAGGGTATTTGATAGCAGCAATATTTGTTATTAGTTTTTTGTTTGTTATACAATCATCATCTGACGATGACTTGAGCGATTTTTCCTTGCTACGGTACCCATCCAATTGGGAATTTCGTGTCATGAAATGTTGCTAATTGGGAAACATTCAAGAAAGTTATTTCAATTAATAGTTTACTGAAACTAGTGTTATACTGGTTAAATTTGGTATTTTAATGGTGTTTATCTTTAACCATACACGTGATTTCATGATTTACAACTTAGACTTACATTTCGTATGTATTTAGGACATTTTTCATTTCTGATTTCTGAGTTTTTTCATTCCTATTGGGAAAAATAAATCATATTTGGCATAAGGAATGGGGGCTTTAACCCAGCCCTGTTAAATAAGGAAAAAAAAAATCACTGATTGCTTGTAATGTATGTGAATAGTCTCCAAAAATGCCATTTCATTGGATGCTATTGTCATATCTGAGATAGTAACAGTGATCTCCCTTTATTACTTATTTATGAACAAAAACAACAACTCATATCTAATGGTAACTAGTTTGTGTAGGGCTTCAAGAAATGTGACCATTATGGGTATCCGGAGACCCGCGAGTATGTCTGCACTTGGTATCAAGGTAGTGAATTGGTACCCGGCCCAACCCCCGAATTGGTTCCCAGCCTGGCCCCAGAGTTGGTACCCAGCCCGGCCCGAGAATTGGAAACCAGCCTGGCCCCACTTGATAATATGACAAACACCTAAATATGGAACGTAGATATTACATGTATGTTAGCATTGCCAGAGCCAAAAAAGACATTGGCTACTAAAATTTCTAAAAATATTTTTAAATCATGCATATTTTTACGCTTTCTCACTTTCTGTGAAAAATATTTCTAAATAACAGGTATTTTTGTATAATAAATTTTTTTGGCTACTAAATCAAATTTGTTAGCGCCATCCGAAAAGTTATTATATAACATTATTATACCTCACTTGATTATTTCTCTATATAATGCATATAAATGCCGCGGGCAACAATTTGATATGTCGCCCGGCAATCTCGCCCGCTACCGCTATGTCGCCCGGTATGCAAATAATACGGGATTGTTCGGTATAATAAAATAAATATTGACTTCCTTGAGGGTGACAGTGCGAGACGTCTCGTCAACCCTCGACAAACACTGTCGATCTCGGCTAAAGCCTCAGTCGACAGTGTTGCCTCGTGTTGACAATACGCACTGTCACCCTCAAGGAGTCAATATTTATATAATATCTCAAGTCCTGCTGCAAATTCTGTTAGGGGCCCCTCCATCGTCACTTTCGAACTCGTTAGTTTATTGTTGGTTATGTTCAAAAGTGTTAACATTACTCAAGGAAGATTGGTGCTATGTTGTTGATTGTTAGTGTTGCATACAAATGTTAAATATATTTTCAAATTATTTAATTTTTGTATTCGAATCGTCCAACATGCTGATCATCGAAAATCAAAACAAAATTATGCAAAAAGAAATAGCTAAACTTTTTAAAGATTTATTGATTTTATTGCTTGATATTTCAATGTTGTTGTTTTTTAAGATAATTAATATTTATTATAAATGTTGCAAACCCATCTTCTCAGATTTACAAGTATCTCCTGCAAATATGTACAGGTCTTGAATTGTACCAAAATCTTTATTATGACACAAAAGCTTATTGTTTTCCTTTCTATTTTAATTAAGCACTTGTTCTTTTTAAGTACACAATTCCCGCAATGTAAACTTTAGATTTATTAAAATTATGGAAAATGATTTTATAACCATCATGTATCTTATTATGTGTGACCTTTATAAAACAATTTTTTTAGCCTGTTTGTTATTTGTTAAGTATTTATTAGTTGTATTGTTGCAAATATATTTAGTTTGCTTTATATATTTTTGCTCCAATTTGTGCATTGTTTAAGTACCAAACATTTGTTGATCTCCATTTTTACATATTATTTAGTCATGTTTTGTAACTAACATTTTATTGTTTATTTGATTGTTTTCATTATCTCCATATTTTAGTGATCAAAACTTCTATTAATACATTTACAAATTACATGCAAGAAATGTCTACTCATCGTGGAAAGTTCTAGAGCATAAGAGCATGGCGGTGCACCTTGCTTTATTTCAGTTCCCAATATCCCATTCCCGTACACCTAGTGTGCTACCCGGTGATCAGCTTAAACACAATTAGTTTAATAGCATAAACATATTTTTGCAAAATGGTAAACAATAAATGGACTTTTTTAGCTTGACTCGTCGAAGAAAAGGCTCTTGTTTAACAAATGTTACATCCAGAAGATCAAACTGTGCTCGTGTCCCCATGTAACTGTTATGTTCATCAAAATATTATCGACCTTTAGTAATCAAATGTGAACCTATGTATGCTAGATAATGTTGGGAGAGGTGTGCAATCAACATAACTGATGTTTAGTAGATTAAAAGTGCTGTTTATTAAATTAACATACACCTTTGAAAATATAATTTAACTGCCTTCTCTACAATAGTCATTATTTAAATATTACGCTTTAAATGCAGTGTTTCTGTTTTGTAGTGCGTTAATTACTGGTAACAAGTGTGTAGTTCAGTCAACATGTAAAATGGTTATACATATGTAATTATATTTCCTTCCCTTAAAACAAGTTTTGAATTGCAAATGAATTGGCAATTGTTGAGCATTTAAAAACAATTAAGTATATTGTTTTTGCACATTCGATCAGTCTTGATCCATCATTTGAACTGATTGTTCCTTGAACACTCTGATAGAATATACGCATAATAACACATTTGTGTAACATAGTGGCTCATTAAGTCTTTATTGGTTCTCTACATGTAAAGGACATTTTGTGCTTTTGTATTGCATGCAATGATCTTGATTTTCAATACACTCATACCTTTGCCAGGTATTGTTTTACTACAAACGATTTAAACGCATGCATACATAAGCAACACTTTCGCAAAGGCAATAAATAAACGATTTATCTTTTTAAGAGGGTTTTATTTTAAAACCATACACAAATTGAAAATATCAAACAAAGTATAATATACTAACAAGAAGTATTGCTTGGGAACCAAATAATGTGACTAATATCTAAACATAAATTAAGGTGTTTTTTTTTTACTTAAACACCTATCGGAGAGTAATCTTGGGTGTTTTCATTGGGCAGTTTGGCTCACCCTACAATTTGTGTTTCCAATACTGAACCTCTTGCATCCTTACATCCCTGTAAATTGATTGTTCTCAAGTGTGCTTTTAATATCATTCCACATATGTCACATCCATGTACATTGTATTTAATTGGTCACCACTTTTGTATTGTGTTAACATCTTTTTCTTTTTTTATTGCTGTGCTGTTTAAGCTAAGCTTGCCGTGCCAGTAGTTTGCTCAGTTGTGTTTTTAGAGGTTGTTCAGTTTAAGATTCAAGTGTTGTGTTCACTGAGTTAATTGTTATTTAGTTAATTTTTTTTTTTTTATGATTTACACAAATATCATTATACTTGCAGTTACATGTTTTTCATTTAGTGAAAATTTTATCCTGACTTTCACAGAGCTTTTTGTCTGAATGAGTTGTTTAAAATGTTACATACATTTAGATACAATAATTAGTAAATTTAATAATAAGTAGTTGTTGATAAATAATCTAATAAAAGTGTACATTTTTCCCAACAGATGGACGTATACAATAGAATCACTAGGAAGTTAAGACAAGCACTTTGTTTACGAAACGTGTCCTTTGAGTAATAATAGTCTCAGTAAATTAGAATAAGTATTGAACACTGATTTGTAACAGGTTCCACTGTGAATAGGTGAGCTATCCTACTATCCTACTACCCCCGGCGACCGCGTCCACGTCTGAATTTGGTTCAAGTTTTTATTCAAAAGTCTTGTAACTTCAAAACTACATAAGTTATTCACTTGAAACTTGGAATATACCTTTGTCATCATCTCCAGTGTCAGGAGCAACATTCCCCATAACTCTGTTTTGTATTTTGACAGAGTTATGCCCTTTTTTCACTTAGATTTTCTGGTTAAAGTTTATATTCAGAAGTTTTGTAACTTCAAGACTACATAAGTTATTCACTTGAAACTTGGAACTAACCTTTCTCATCAACTGCAGTGTCAGGGGCAACATGCCCCATAACTCTGTTTTGTATTTTGACAGAGTTATGCCCCTTTTTCACATAGATTTTCTGGTTAAAGTTTATATTCAGAAGTTGTGTAACTTCAATACTACAAAAGCTATTCACTTTAAACTTGGAATATACCTTTGTCAATAACTCCAGTATCAGGGTGAACATTCCCCATAACTTTATTTTGTATTTTGACAGAGTTTTGCCCCCTTTTCACATACATTTTCTGGTTAAAGTTTATATTCAAAAGTTTTGTAACTTCAAAACTACATAAGTTATTCACTTGAAACTTGGAACTAACCTTTGTCATCAACTCTAGTATCACATTACACATAACTCTATTTTGTATTTTGACAGAGTTATGCCCCCTTTTCACTTAGATTTTCTGTTTAAAGTTTATATTCAAAAGTTTTGTAACTTCAAGATTATATAGGTTATTCACTTGAAACTTGGATCTAACCTTTGTCATGAACTCCAGTATCAAGGGCAACATTCCCTATAACATGTTTTGTATTTTGACAGAGTTATGCCCCTTTTTCACATAGATTTTCTGTTTAAAGTTTATATTCTAAAGTTTTGTAACTTCAATATTACAAAAGCTATTCACTTGAAACTTGGAATATACCTTTGTCATCAATTCCAGTATCAGGGTGAACATTCGCCATAACTCTATTTTGTATTTTGACAGAGTTATGCCCCCTTTTCAATTAGATTTTCTGGTTAAAGTTCATATTCAAAAGTTTTTTAACTTCCAAACTACATAAGTTATTCACTTGAAACTTGGAACTAACCTTTGTCATCAACTCTAGTATCATGGGCAACATTGCACATAACTCTGTTTTGTATTTTGACAGAGTTATGCCCCCTTTTCACTTAGATTTTCTGTTTAAAGTTTATATTCAAAAGTTTTGTAACGATTACATAAGTTATTCACTTGAAACTTGGAACTAACCTTTGTCATGAACTCCAGTATCAAGGGCACCATTCCCTATAACACTGTTTTGTATTTTGACAGAGTTATGCCCCTTTTTCACAAAGATTTTCTGGTTAAAGTTTATATTCAAAAGTTTTGTAACTTCAATACTACAAAAGTTATTCACTTGAAACTTGGAATATACCTTTGTCATCAACTCCAGTATCAGGGTGAACATTCCCCATAACTCTATTTTGTATTTTAACAGAGTTATGCCCCTTTTTCAATTAGATTTTCTGGTTAAAGTTTATATTCAAAAGTTGTGTAACTTAAAAACTACATAAGTTATTCACTTGAAACTTGGAACTAACCTTTGTCATCAACTCTAGTATCGGGGGCAACATTACACATAACTCTATTTTGTATTTTGACAGAGTTATGCCCTCTTTTCACATAGATTTTCTGTTTTAAGTTTATATTCAAAAGTTTGGCTACTTCAAAACTACATAATTATTCACTTGAAACTTGGAACTAACCTTTGTCATCAACTCTAGTATCAGGGTCAACATTACCCATAACTCTGTTTTGTATTTTGACAGAGTTATGCCCCTTTTTCACATAGATTTTCTGGTTAAAGTTTATATTCAAAATTTGTAACGTCAAAACTAGATAAGTTATTCACTTGAAACTTGGAACTAGCCTTTGTCATCAAGTCTAGTATCAGGGGCAACATAACCCATAACTCTGTTTTGTATTTTAACAGAGTTAGCCCACTTTTTACATAGACTTTGTTTTTAAAGTTTTTGTTCCAAAAATGTATAAACTATACAAGGCTTCACTTAAAAGTTTCGTATTTTAACAAATTTATGCCCCTTCCACTGTCCAAAATATGTACCAACTGAAATACTTCGAATAGTCGAGCGAGCTGTCCTCTGACAGCTCTTGTCTGAAATACTACTGTTCAGCTAATTTCTACTAGATTTTATGAAAAATACATTGCGCAATCGATTACCATAATTTTGGATTAATCCATGATAGAATGCTTCCCAAGTACAATATAAGTACAATATAAGTAAAAAAATCCTGAATAAATATGGTATTATTTACATGCAGATTTCAGAATCAGTATATATCGTTTACTCGCAGAATTCTGGGCTCGTGTTCACCAACCAATTCTTAGACTTAAGAATACTGTTTTCAGAACAGACATATAGACTCAGGAAAAAGTACTTTGGTGTTCGCAGATAGTATGCTATGTAGGAATGTCGCTTATGTAGACAAAAATCGTTTTTAATCAAGAATGTTGTAATTAGAGTTAATGAATACCAGTAAGATGCAAATTAACTTTACAATTTCAAGAATATGCTTTATTCGTATATCTTAATTTAAAGAATGGGTTGGTGAATACGGGCCCAGATGCCTATTTGCATGCAATTTCCCGAATCAGTTCATGGTCCATCCATGCAGAATCCTAAATAAATACATTAGTGATTCTCAAAATTCATGTAATAGGTTGTCGTCGGTGAAATAGCACTCGGTATTGTACTCTACTCCTATAAATATGTGTTTGATGTTGTTTTTCTCATCATTTTACGCACGTTTTTTTCATGTTTTATATTTTTGTCAATATTAGCAATCTGTCCCATACAAAGAATAGATCTGAATCCACCGATTATGTCTATATTTGGTATTGTCCTGTACATTTATCGTTATTTTATTTGCATAAAATATAAATATTTCATTGAAACAATATGGCTCATGTGTTAAATATTTTACGCTACTCTGATTTGCACAGCAGAACCTTTTTTAACAGATCTGTGCATCTTGAACCAATTTATTTACATTTCAAAAATAAGATTTCTATACATATTAAACCTTTCTATTTCACTGAATGTCTGTCGTGTTTTGTTTGTGTACCTCACCTGTAGCTGTTACCAAGTTATCTTTCAATTTCTTAGACAATAAACTTCATAAATCATCGCGTTGTATGTTCCCTGAATACGTTCCACGATGCATGAGCCTCGTTAAATGAAAGTTTTATGTCCATGAACTACATTAGTAATATGATGAAATTAATTCAAGATATTTGGTGTAACAGTGTTGTACATTCACTTTTGCCTGTACAATAAGTTTACAATAACAACGGTTAAACTATGGTCGTTATTGTTGGAATGCATGTACAACATGCATCGTCTGGTGAGAAAACGTAATACACACATGCATTGTTTGATTTCTTTGAAGTCTACATTCTGTGTACATTAATGTTGCCAACCTTGAACCAGGCTCGCATACTGAGCATTTGGCCCACAACTACGAACAATCTTAATCTTAGTCTTAATTTTAAATATTTAACCAATGAAAATCAATGCTGAACAGTTACAAGCATTGTCATCGGTCAACATTTTAAGCTGAGTTTGAATCTGAGAACTTTCGTAGTCGTGGGGCCTGGGCTGTTTACCGTAATTGTCACGGGTAACTGTTTATGAGGGTCTGAATGTTTGTTAGAAGCAATATACAATGTAACCACTATTATACATTTTCAGATCTTCATAATGACCGTAACGAGTGGTAGAATTCTTTTTCTGCAATGGAGACCTTTATGTACCTAGTAGTTGTTTATTCCCATAAAGCGAATATCATAATACACGTACATATTTCTCTACATGCTTTGTTAGTCTCTTCTTACGTAATGAAAGAAGGAGGTCCGTCAAGGACGTCATGTTTTTTGCCGGCGTTGTGCGCCAAAGTGAATGGATTCGCACGATATTTTCAAAGGGAGGTTAGAAATGGGTCAGTGAAAAGAAGATTAGATATTGGTGATAATCAGAATCACAGTCCGAATCCATGATTTTTAAAAGGAGTTATCAGAATTGTGAGATATGGCAAATTGCATTTGCAGAGGTCTGTGCTCTAAGTGCTTTCTGAATAAAGCTGTGATGACGTTGCCATGACCGGTATATATTATATGGTAAGCGTAAATACAGCAACGGTAGCATTGGACCTGCCTTACAGGGGTGTTTGTTTAACGCGTGTTTCGCTAATTAATCACGTGGTCGCTGATTGATCACGTGATGTTCACTCCAGTAAATCACGCAAGGCAGCAGACCGTGGCCTCGAGTGTGATCCATCAACATGACGCGATGGATTGTACAGGCTGGTAATTGAGCATCGGCTCTTCCTTGTACAGACCAACACGAAGTTAAGGCCTGTTTACCGGCCAATCGGTTATTGGTAGCGGATCCGTGGTCTAGTCGTAACGCACTGGCTTCACAATACGTACAGAGGTCGCTGGTGTGGACCCCCGCTAAAACCTGATCAACTTTCTTGTCTTTCGCATGAGCCGTTAAACCGAGGCGCAAAATGCAAGGTTCTCCGCACGGAACCCAGATGACCGAGGTTTGGCAGTGGATGGTTTATTCTGGCACTATCCCATATATCACGACTAACGAATCTTCTGAGGACCATTATGGGATTGAATTCCGGTCCAGTCAATAACAATTCACCACACAAACAATAAGTGGTAATTGTGTTGTGGAAATAAGACGGTGCGAATTGTGAATGTAATTTACTGTAATCAATATTAAGCAATAATACTTAAAGGTAATAGACTCTACGTTCGAAATAATATATTGAAACAATTCCACAAATACCATGTTTCGTAATGTACATATCTGTTAAAACTATAGTTGGATTACAGCCTTATGTTAGTTCATCTACATATCAAAATTTCATAAGAGTATATATGAGTTGGAAAACTGGGCTTTATGCAAGTGCGTTAAGTGTCGTCCTGGGTCAGCCTATGCAGTCCGCACAGGCTAATCCGGGACTACACTT
Source organism: Congeria kusceri (assembly GCA_027627225.1). Taxonomy (NCBI): domain Eukaryota; kingdom Metazoa; phylum Mollusca; class Bivalvia; order Myida; family Dreissenidae; genus Congeria; species Congeria kusceri. The sequence continues at coordinate 29,437,470 of CM051031.1, read as the reverse complement.
TCCGCCTACAGTGGATTTATGATTAGAAGAGACTTCCTTGGAACAGAAAATACCATACAAGCCTGTGCGGACTGCACATGCATTAAGCCAAGGTTTCCCACGACACGCCTCATTTAGTGTTTCGTATTTAGCAATTTAATGTGCTTTTCCCGGCACTTTGGTCGTTAGTTAAAATGACGTGCAACCACAGTCTAGGCGTCTTCCTGTTCGTCTTACTTATCAAATAACGTGTGTCTTACCTGTGCATACCAATAACTTAGCCACATAGTGTTTAATTACGACGATTTCAACTTGATTGAACAGTTACGATTGTCGTTATTCACGTTATTCACGTTTCAATCTGAATCAAAGGCGATAATTAATTACGGTATTGCCCATTATTCAATTGAAAAACGATGTAATTTATTGTCCTTTATATCGTGTATGCCTGTAATGAGGTGTGCAGATAACATGAAGTTAAGTTATTCACAAAATGTAAAATCGTAACTGTAATATTTGACGGTCCATTTGATGAATATAGAAATGTTGAGAATACTATATATATAGATATGAAATGTGTATAGCACTATATTAAATATATTCAGCACTGCTAATAGTTCTAGCAGTTGCATCAGTATAGTAGAACCCGTTAAAATATAGCGCAATAATGCCGAAGAATGCAAAATATTAATCCAGCAATACCTAACCCTAGAATAATGTTAATGGAAGTAGAAATAGCGAATCCAGCAATATCAAACGAATGGGCCAGCATGTATGTTTTATTCCACAAGTAAAACTGATATATATAAAATTTACAGGTATGCATTGATGCCATGCGTGCAGAACTTTATGTTATGCATGTTTTTAAGCGACTGTTGAACCAAAATCCCAAGACCATGTACTTTTTGTTTACAAAGCACACCTACATTTTCAAAGCTACAGTATGTGTATTCCAAAGTGGAACATGTATAGTTGGTTGCACAAGTGAAAATACGGAATAACGTAATGACATGCAACCATTAAAGGGATCATGTCAACGAAGAATTAGTTTCCAAATGCAACATAAATTATATTACATAACAGAAATGCGCTATATAATAATGCATGCACATTAAATAAATCATAAATAATATAATACGTAAAGAGACATTTGATAAAAACAAATCGGCAAAATTGTTGAAAAAAGAAAGCCTCCAGCGGGCCTCGAACTCACGACTTAGAAGCGTAGAAAGTTCACAAAATGTAAAATCGTAACTGTAATATTTGACGGTCCATTTGATGAATATAGAAGACAGTAGGCAGAGCTTTAACCAACTGCGCTAATCCGCTTTGTAAGGCAATGTGTGTTAACTACGTGTATACAAAATGCTAACAATTCTGATGTAAACATGTACACATGAAAAAGGCCAACGTATATTATAAATTGATTTTTATATCTCAGAATGCGAAAACTATTTTCCCTTTATATGTACGTTATTTTAACCGTTATAACATGCCATTATTAATATCATAATTTCAGATTTTTTTAAAGAAATTACCCCGTTGAGGCCCTTTTCGTTGACAGAGTCCCTTTAACATGAATATACCATTTCGGTCGTTGATAGAGTGTTGTGTATCTTTATCTGCCACGACCTAGTTAACTAATTTGTAGTTTGACACGTTTTATGGCAACTTAATGACATAGTGGGTTGTAAATTTCGAAGGTAACATATTTTCAATTACCAGTTCGATCATATTGTTGCAATCACAATAGACGTGACCCGGGGTCATCGTAGCCTCGGGCGTGAAATTGTTGACAAGGTACATCATGCCACTAATTTGATAGTGATGTAAAGCTTTTTTTGTGGTAAACTTCTAGTGTCATAACATGTGTTTAGCGACCAGAAGTGGGTGAAATGTGGATAGCCCTACAGTTGGGTGTTGTATATTTCTAAAAAAGTAATGTTACATGATACACATAGATCTCACTTGAGAATAATCGTTAACGGCATAAAAACACATATATAAAATCAGAAAAATAATTCCAGACTATATTTGAATAAAAGGTATATATGTTCTTATTGGCTTATATTTAGGATCATCAACCATTGATTGTAATTGTCAATATATCGCCACCACTTTACTACGGCCACTCTAACATGTATAAAAGTTGCAGATTGGCCAGAAATCATCAGAATCTTAGTCACGTTGTGGTATTTGTAATTGGTCTATTATATTCAATATACATGTACATGATCGTGGTGTAAACATGCTAGAACAAAATGAAAACAATGACACCAAAATAATATACCTTTGTCATTTGCTCTCAGAATGTCACCTTCATAAGTGCGACCTTGGAATCAAAGTACAACGTATGTAATTTGCAAACGTGACGCAATCACGAAGTCTATTACACGTTCTCAATTGTCATGTTTAAAGGTACACTTAATATGAATGTAAGCGGAGGCAGTAACATAGAAAACATTTACAAAGTACTTTCAATGAATCTTGTTTCAGATTTCCCCAAAGCTTTGCATTGACCGTTCCAATACGATGACACCAGTTTTTTGTTCCTATTTATGTTTTGTGTTTATTAGATGTTTTGTATTGTGTTGTGTTGTATTTGGCAATTAATCACTTGCCTTAAAGATAGGACCGTGTGCTGCTAGAGTTCTCTCCTGCTGCTGCAGCTGGAGTTTCGCTTGGGTTCATATTCCATGGAATGACACTCGGATAGATAGTGACCGGAAAAAAGGTGGTAACCTTGACATCGCTATGTCACACGCTGCACGCGCGCTTTCTTCGGTGTTCCACAAGCATGCTGCAGGTACCGGCAATTTGTAGGATAGTAATGGTATTGTTGTGAGATCTGCCATGAATATGAAATCTTGACACCCAGTTAACAAATTCAATTTCAAAGATGATTGTATTGGTAACGTTAATTCACAAAATAAACATATCGATCGTTTTCGACCGGACTAGCAAACATGCCTTATGCTTTATCATGAACAACCAGCAAAGCAAAGGGACATATCTGTCACAATATTTTTTTCTATTGATATGTTTGAAACTAGATCTTAGAAACAAGTAAACATTTCAATTATGTCGTGTATGTTCGGAATCGTCTTTTTTTTACAATAAAAAAATCTTACGACATCTTTAACTCAGTTGTTATACCGGTAATCCATCACTCTAAAAGCTAGTTATTCGTTGGATCCCTCATGTCTATTTATATTCTTTACAAGACAGTAACGTGATTCAATTACTCGTCTTTAATAAATACATTTTATTCATGATATCGCTATTAAAAATGACAAATGTTTCCATATCCATCATCGCGGCACATTTCCATGGAACAGTCTTTTTCAGTAATCCTATAAACATGTATATAGTTTTGTCTTCAAATTGAAATCAAAACGCTGACGTAGAAAGATAGTTGGCGACAAAAGAAACTAAAAGCATGTGCATTACTTAGTTTGCTTGAACGTGTTCAATACATGTAGTTTGCTAATTTTCGGTTGTGTGCCATTAAAGGGACTTGTTCCCAGATTTTACGTATTAAAAAAAAGCTATTACATGTCTTAACTGTGTATACTAACGCATCTGGACTAACAAACAACAAAATATTAAATAAGGAAAATTAAGTAAGTTAGAAATTTGCCTTCGTCGGGGCTCGAACCTACGATCTTCGGGATACAAAATCAGACGCTCAACCTACTCGGCCATTCTGACTTACAACTAGTGTATTGTTAACGCTATGTAGGTGATAATGTGTTTTATAAAATACCGATAAAAAGCGTAATAAACGCTTTATAATTTTATCCATTTCATTTGATGATCATTTATTAACGACACTATATTTCTTTGTCAGAAGTGTTATTTTGCTGTTTTACATATAATTTATTTTTATATTTAGGATTTAGGATAAAAATGTTGAAAATTATCAAGTTGCCAATCTGTAAACAGGTCCCTTTAAGTCCATTTAAAATGACCTTTTTTATGAATATTTCATTTCAACGTGCGATTAAAGTGCATCGATACAAAACAATAGCTCGGATTGGTCGGTTATGAATACAAGTGACTTAGTCGCATCTTATCTTCCGACCAAAAATATGGAACGCCATAACGGCCTTAACATGAGAAAAACTTTTATACGCTGCTTATTTTTCATTATATGGTGTTCATTTTCCATTAGACGATGTTAATTTGACATTATACGCTGCTATTTATTAAAACATGATGCTCATTTTCCATAATATGATGTTACTTTGACATTATACGCTGCTTATTTATAATAACATGATGATAATTTTCTATTATATGATGCTCATTATCCATTATACGATGCTTATTGTCCATTATATGATGCTCATTGTCCGTTATATGATGCTCATTTTCCATTATATGATGGTAGTTTGACATTATGGACTGCTTATTTATCATAACATAATGTTCAATGTCCATAATATGATGCTAGTTTGACATCAGTCGCTGCTTATTTATCATCACAATATGTCTTTTTCAATTATATGATTTTAGTTTTACATTGTATGATGCTAGTTTAACATTATACGCTGCTTGTTTAATACAAAGTGATGCTCATTTTCTAGTATATGATGCTAGTTTGACATTATGCGCTGCTTACAACCATAAAGTGATGTTCATTTTCCATAATAAGATGCTAGGTTGACATTAAATGATGCTTATTTATCATAACATGATGCTCATTTTCCACTAGATGATGCTAGTTTTACATTATATGTTGCTTGTTTATCATTACATGATGCTAATTGTCCTCTATATGTTGGTAGTTTGACAGTATATGATGCTTAATCGTCAATACACGATGGTAATTTGCGTTGATAAAATGCTATTTTTTACCATGGTGTCAAAACACCATATTATGATGTGCATTTTTCATTATACGATGGGCGAACCGGCTATTTTTAGAATACACGCAGTCAACTCCCTTAGTTGCTATCTTGCCATTTGAAAAATCGTTATGGCGGGCCGCCAAACAAACGAAAGTGTTTTGCAAGAAATAGGGCTACATGGCCTGTTAAACAACTTTGTTAGCCAACGAATAGAGTTTTTAAATTTGCTGACTCTGTCAGACAATGAACTATGCCGACTTGGCGTGACAACAATCGGTGACAGGGTAAGACTGAGGGAGAAGGTACGGGAAATCCAACAACGTGACGTCACTCCAAGTCCCAGCGAAACCAGTGTCATTGGCAATGACCAAGGCTCCACTGTCATCAGGTTAGGAAAAAAACTTAACAACTCAGTGTTAATGCCTTGATTCACGTAATTCCATGTTTCACTCAGTCCACCAACCGCCCAATACTACTGTAAAACAACGATTTTTCAATATTCGCCATACTGGTGCGGTACGTTAATCCGGACAGTACGTATATCCGGACACGCGTAAGAAATATGTTCCTATGATCATGGTCAGTTAGTGTATAGTATTTATTGATGCACCCTTCTGGTTCAGCAAACTATGTAAAATTTGAAAAAAATCCATGGGCTAATTATTTACTGACTGACTATTTTTAAACCCTACTTTAAAATATTAATATTTGCAGGTGGGGACTGAGGGATTAACATATCCTCAAGTGACCTAAATTGATGCTGTCCTATTTTGACGCCTTTTATGTTGTTCAAACATTTGGACACATAATGCTTTCGCTAATGACATAAAGCTATTCATTCTATTTAACACAGTCTTACCTTTTGTTAGCAAGACATTTTTTAGAGGTTTGTAGTGCTACAGCAATAATACAATAAATAAAGCTAAATCAACCCATTTTTATGAGATTTTACTAATGTAAAAAATATTGGTGATGGTAAGTCATTTTATTGCATAAGATGACTGTGTGGAAAATTGTCTGTGCCTGTATGTCTGTGTCATAATCTCCTTTCTCCTTAAATTGTTGATGAAAATCATTGAAAATCGGCAGTGGTGGTGGTGGTGGTTGTAGTGATAAGGATGCTGATAAAAGAAGAAGAAGATGATGATGATGATGATGATGCAACATAAATTAATTATTATTAATTTTACTTCTAATGCTATTATTTTAATTAATAATAATAATTATTATTATTAATTTTTTTTGGCGTTACTAATCAGTTTATTATTGATGAGTTCACAATTTTCAATTAAAGCAAATACAGCCAAACATATCATTTATCACACAATTCTACAAGCTAAAATCTATTCCACCCCATTTGTTTTACAGCAGATTTATTAATAAGAAGTAAAACTTCCATCCATGCAGTAATTTAAACCACATGTTTTTAATCTGGCTTTATTAGAAAAAAAGACACAGGGGGCTGAGAAAGGGTCACTCCATTTGTATAGCAGATCAATTTCCTATGGAGACAAACTGGTTTTTAGGAAAGACAAGATATTTATTTCTGAAATATAGGAATCAAATAGGAGAGTTTCGAGAGAGACAAATGTGTTAAATAGAACTGCTGATAACAGGCCTGCTAGCAACACTGAAAGTGTGTGCAAGCTAGTTATGCAAAGGTACTTTTGTATAAGGTTTCATATGAGAAGCAAATATTAACAAGTTCAAAATATTTCTACAGGAGATTACAATAATACGTTTTTTAAAGAATAATGCAGAATGTTTTACTAAGCTACTTACGCAATTCATATTTTTACATATATATTTTAAATTCTTGGAATTTTGTAATAACAGATTGAGGCAAATTAATCATTTCTTGAAATTTAAAATGTCATGTTATAATAGAAACCATGAGTTATTTTACCGGTAAGCTAATAGTAATACAGTGAAGAGCCAATACCGAATTTAAATTGTGCGCGCAAGTCTAAGAATTGCGTAAGTAGCTTAGTAAAACAGGTCCCTGGTCTCTACTTCTTGAATCAAACTACTAATCTCTTACAACTCATATCAAGTGAATAAAATAAATATGGCTAAAACAAGCTAACAGTAACTTGTGCTAATTAACATTGATGTGGCACTGCTGATTTTCAACAATTATCATCTACTTGGTATGCATGTGGTTAATTGAAATAAGGACATCTACTGTTCAGGTATGTTAACACTTGCAAGTACTAATGTTGTATTATTATTATGCGTAATTATGTTTTATTTAAATTTAGAACATAATGTTTAACCTTTAAAAAACATACATCTGGGTCACTGTTATTTAAGATGAAACTTAAGCTGTCTGTAGTAAAGTTTTATTGTGATTCTGCTACTTTGTTTTCTGTTTAAAACAATGTGCTAAACTTCATGCTTAGATACATTATATCAATACCTCACTTGGGATTGTATTTGGGGTAGGCAGGGTCAAGGTCACCATAACTGAAAATAGCAAAATGGTTTTCACTCAATAATTTGAGAATGATTTGACTTATTGTGATAAAACTTCATAATGGATACTTTAAGAGAGACCTCGCTTTTGATTGCATCTAGGGTAGGTGTGGTCAAGGTGAACATTACTTTCAATAGCAAAACGGCTTCCACTCAATAACTTGGAAAAAACTTAAGCTTTATTTGTGATGAAACTTCATAATTATATATTCCTGAAATGAGACCTTGCTTTGAATTGCAACTGGTGTAGATGGGATCAAGGTCAACATTACTATAAATAGAAAAACAGTTTTCGCTCAATAACTCGAGAACACGTTAAGTTACTGCCATGAAACTTCACACACAGGTACCTTATATCAAGACATTTCTTAGGGATTGCATCTGGGATAGGTGGCGTCAATGTCTCCCTTACCAAACATAGAAAAACTGTTTCCCAAACAATATCTTGCAAACTAATTGAAGTATTGCAATGAAACTTAATTTATAAATATGGAGACCTAGCTTGGGATTGCCTTTAGGATGGGTTGGGTCCAGGTCAGGGTCACCATTCCTAGATATGGCAAGTTTTCCGTTCAATGTCCCGAGAGCTGATTCAGCTTTTGTGATAAAACTTCACACATGGGTACCTTATATTTAGACCTCACTTGGAATTGCATCTGACGGGTGGGGGGTCAAGGTCACCATTACTTAAAAAAAGAAAAACAGTTTTTTTTATATTTTGACAGAGATTGTTGTTGTTGTAGTTGTTATTATTGTGGGCACAGTGTGATTGTTGTCTCTGAATTTTGTCCCAATGTCTATTTTGCTTGAATTTAATGTGATGGAAGATTTTGTAGTAATTTCTTGAATTTAATGTGATGGAAGATTTTGTAGTAATTTCTTGAATTTAATGTGATGGAAGATTTTGTAGTAATTTCTCTTTAACGACTACATTGTCTTGTGAGGGGTTCTTTAGGAGGAGGAAGCCAAAATGAATAAACACCATTTATTGCAAGTAAGGAGTGTAGTCATAAAATCACACATACATGAATCAAACATTCAAATTCATTAATACACAACAACAAATAATACTTGAACAACATTTAGTCTTATTTAGAGCCACTCATTTTTGAAATGAATATTGTTTTACATTTATTTGAAATATATTTTTTTTCATTTCATAACTTAGTTTAATCAACATAATTATTAAAATGATATAAATTCAAAGTAATTCAACTAAGTGCATTAAAACAGTAATGTTGTACATTTTAAACTTAGAATTAACAATTAATCAATTAAAATAAAGCAAAAGATAAAAACACACTATTCATTTTAAATAAGGAATGCAGTGAAGATGTAGTTCCTGCATTACCTTATATACTGGTAAGGTGTTTAATTGATCACCAGGTCAACTTTAAGAAAAAGCTTGTTTTCACTCTTGAAGCGACTTTCTTGTGCAATCATCATCATGTAACTTGCTCATAACAATTATCTGTTGGATATCTTATACGGTGTGGAAACTGGGTCATCGTGGGTCAAAAACTAGATCACTGTATCAAATGAAATGAAAAAGCTCTGTGAACACTCTAGAGGCTGTATTATTTGCCCGAATCGTTATGAAACTTGTTCAGGACATGCTAAGATGACTGAGTTCAAAGTGGGTGTTTTTGGGATATAAACTCGGTCAACAGGTCAAATAAAAGAAAAATCTTGTTAATGCTCGAGGTAAATAATAAGGCTGCAAGTGGGGCTTTAGTTTGATTTATACTCAGATGAGCAACTCGTTGCTGTCTTTTAAAGCATCTTTGACATAGACGACCAAATATATATATAAAAGTATTTTTATATAACCATGAGCATGTTATTACCACCTGTGTATTCAGTTATGGCAGTAGTTTGCAACTTTTCTATGATACTTTAAATAATGTAACTTGTTTCATAGTTTGCAACTGTTTATTTATTTCCAGTCGTGTGGGAGACTTTGGAGCTGGACGGGAGCGACATTTGCTATTCTCTCGTACTGGGAGAAATTCAAGACAAAGACCAATCTCAAAAGAGCCTCATCGACCATGGACTGTGACAATAGTGTGTTTAAGTGACAAAAACAGTAATAAAGTCCCAACAGCTGATATTAAAGAAATGCTGATGAAGGCAGGACTGGGTACTAAAAAAATACAGTTCAGTTGTCAAGACAACATCATGGAAAAGATATGTTCGGAAGAAAAGAATGATAGCAACGAATACATAGGATTTCCCCAGCTGAAAAATTGCGGAGGATTTGAATTGCTTCGATGTCAAGCAAATAGCCGGAGTTTGAAAGTTATTGACTGCCCATGGACCATTAAAGAGTTGAAAAAATTCCTCGGTACTCAGGCAAAAATTTATGTTCGAACAATCCAACAAAATTTATCTACCGAACGGGTTGTAATAGAGACGGCTGATGCTGACCTAAAAGAAAAATGTAGACAATGTGGTCAAAAGATTGAAGTTCAAAATCTGAGATCTCACTGCCAAGAGGAATGTCAAGAGTCGCAGATCCAGATCGAGACAAATTTGGAAACCGACCAAGCAGCAACTGCAATAACCCTTGAAACTGACAGTTTTGTCTTTGTCTCAAGTGAACATGTCAATCAAGTGATCGAAGCTAATGACCACAACAGTCAACTTCTTTTGAATATGGAATCTGATGGGCAATCTGCTTATGTTGATACTGCTGTAGAACAGTCAAATGACAGCAACAATTCAGCTTTTGATCCACATTCAGATAATGTACATACTGTGGTTGAGAAGGCCATAGAACACATGGTTAGTCATAAAATAGAAGATCCTGTTGAAATGCTAAGATATCTGCAATCAGTTATAGTGACTGGAAGACAGCTTGACATTGACTCTAATGAAAACACCATAGAAGCAGGGGAAACCAATTTCATAAATGTTGATAGGCTAAACATCCTTGAAACTTCCTTTGATGAAATCAAGGCTATTCAAAACCCAAGACTGGTATTGGAGGTACAGTTTTACGATGAGGTAATTTGAAGATGATTTATTATAGCTACTCAATTACAGATTTGGCTTAAATGTTTGATTTCATAAAAAATCAACATCTTATCAGCCATTGTTAATTTGGTAAAGAAATTGGATGTAAAATGTTGCAGCAGGGCATATTCTCACTCCTGCGGATATCAGGCCTGGGCCCTTCCAGGGGGAACGTTTACGCAAAATACCTTACCGGGGGGAATTTAGGAATATTTTTTAAATTTATTTAAAATAATGAATATCTAATCACTTTAATTAGATATTCTTATTAAAAATTGAAAATAACCCCAGGTAATGTTTAACAGCATAAAATACTTGTAGACACAATTTTGTAATGTTATGCAGAATTCAAATTTCTTTTTTCTTCTTTCATAGGGGGGGGGGGGGGGGGGCAAAATTCGGCCCAAAAAATTGACGAAAATATGCCCATGGTAGGGAAAAAAATGATTCAATTTATTTAATACAAACTTATATGTATTACCCTTTCAGATGGCCCATGACCTTGGCGGTCCGAGAAAAGAATTTTTCCAGCTTGTACTCGGAGCAATAAAGGAAAAGTACTTTGATAATGGACTCCGTGAACATATGCTAGAGGACTATATAACAATTGGAAGGCTCTTCAGTAAGTGTCTTTAGGTGTCAATCACTTTGGGGAAAAAATATTAATGGTATACAAAAATTTCCTCATTATTGAATCAAGCGATTTTTTCTGATGAACCTAAAAGCCGAAATTCAGAAGGTGTTCATTATGTTAACTAATACCAATGTTGTCAAAAAGATACTTTTTAAATATTAATTTATACAATAATGTACGAGGGTCATCCGTAAAGTTCGTGACGGGGTAAATGGTCAATGGTTTGAGCCACCATTTTCGTGTCCGCTCCATATCTCCTATACCCTTTGAAGGATTTTCATGACACTTTGCTAAAATGTTTAGGTCATTGAGACGATGTGCAGAAGGCACGAGTCAGTGACGCCGGCTCAAGGCCAAGGTCATACTTTAAGGTCAAAAGTTTGAGCCTTTTTTCGTGCATGGTCCATATCTCCTTTACCCATTGAAGGATTTTCATCAAACATGGCCACAATGTTTAGGTCATTGGGACGATGTGCACAAGGCATGAGTCAGTCACGCTGGCTCAAAATCAAGGTCACCACTTCAAGGTTAAAAAAATCTCGGCTGGGGATATAGCTGTCTCTTGGACTGCCTTGTTCAAATGGATACAATATTGTTGTTCCTCATAGTTTAAAATAATCTGAAATTGTGTAAAATATTTATTTGTTCTTTTCATAAGCATATCTGATATTCAGTTTAATATACCTGCAGAATGTTTTAATTTTTGTGATACAGAAATGTAAAGTTATCTACAAAATTAATATTAATTTCAAATCTGAGTAAGAGGTTAGCTATAAACTTTGTTATCCTCAGGCATGAGCATCTTACAGAATGGAAAGATTCCATTTTTCATTCATGACTATGAAGAGCATATCTTTAGCTTGGCAGAGACAAGATCAGAGTGCATTATGAATCTACGGATTGGCTTAGACTGGCTAGGTCTATATACAGTAAGTATTAAACAGTGAATCACAAAAAAATCATATTCAGTTTTTGCTCCTTACCATAGGTTGACACTGTCTTCTTACTCAAAGAACAGGCCAAAACACAAAACAATGCTTTACAATGATTTGATCACCTATGTTTATGGTTGGTGTTTTGTAATGCGATTTGTGGATGATAACAAGAATTTCTCTCCTGATAGAGTTTCTGGAGTCATTGCTTGCTATATTTACTGTCCACACCCTATAACATGACAGTTGTAATTACTGCCAAATAACCAGTGGTTTTAGGTATAATGTTATGTTTTTTTTTCTGATACAGGTTGGACTCACTCTCCCGTCATTTAGGTATTTACTAAGACCAACAAGTACTACCATAACGGTGAGACTCCTGACGCACTTGCTGCGCCCGTTCTTTTCCGAAATTGGGTCTAATAGTAGAGGCGGTGAAAGCAAAGTTTATGCAGCATTTACAAGATACATGCGGGAAGCAGCTGGTAAATAAAACATTATATTTTCAAAACAAAGAAAGTGAACAAAAACTGCTATACCTTCTTTAAAATATAATTCTTTCCTTTCATTTATTCCTTCTGAGGAATCATGCTCCTTTAATGTGTTGCCTCAGGTCAAAAATTAGGACAAATCAGAAAAAGGCTTGTTTACCTTTGTGACCCAATCTGCATTACCTGGTAGACTTGCAGAAAAATTACCTTATTTATTGACAGAGGTCTGGATATATAAAAATTACTCACCTCCAAGGACAAGTACATTGTAAAATTCTTCTTGTCCGCCAGCCAAGGTCAATTGTAAAGTAAAAAAAAATGGCTCTCAAGCTATGGAAAAAAATTTGTAATTTGCAAATTCCTATTAATGCATTAAGTATTAAAATTAAATATAATTCTTTTTCTTGTAAGAAATAATAATGTTTTTAAAAACAGGGAAATCTTGACATATCACAATCAGATTTGCTTTTTGTTCAATTCTAAATACGCCCTATTCGACCATTAATTAATGTTAGCTGCATAAATAATTCACTGTGAAATTTGGTAATGTTTATTATTGTACTGAATATAATCGTACATACTTTATGTCTTAAAACTCTTAAGTGATCAAAACTGTACCAGTGACCTTGATATACGTCTAATATGTACATTGTGTACTATTTCAAATACATGTTTACTCATGGACATCTCTACCTAAAGTATTTGGAAATAAACTTAAAACTGTATGAACACCTAAATGCAGCACTTGATATATACTAGCAACGTTTATAAAGGACATGATTGAGATTTTTAGTCCCCTACCGGTGTAACCGGAGGGGACTATAGGTTACCCCCGGTCCGTCCATCTGTCTGTCCGTCCGAATCTGGATCCTGCGATAACTCAAAAAATACTTAAGCTACGTTGATGAAACTTGGTATGTGGATAGAGGGCAATATGGGGAATATGCACGTTATTTAAGTTTTTTTGTCAGACCAAAATTGTGGTTGCTATGGTTACAGAAATAATTGAAAGCTAAAGTCTGCATCCTGTCATAACTAAAAAGTACTTAAGCTAGGTTATTAAAACTTAATGGAGATCCTGTTCTTACTTCGACAACATTAACCCGGTAGGGGACTTCTGTTTTGTCTGTGACAAAGCTCTTGTTAAATTTAAGAACAAAAGAAGAATAAAATGACTGCCAGTACAAGTCTGATATTAACTTGCCTAAATCCAGATGTTGAAAATCTTGACCCGAAATATGGACGTGTCGTTTATTTTTCATTCTTGTTTAACATCTTACTGACTTGAATACTGTTGTGGTAACTAGTCTTAATATCAGAGCCTGTGAAAATTTTGTTTGCATCTGACATTGAAAGACCTGTTGCATTTCTTCTCGAGCTTACAACTTGTATTATTGTTTTATAGCATCAAAATTGTTCTTGTCCGCAGAGAAGTTTACAGGAAAATTTTACATTAAAGTCTTCACATTCAAATTACCCATGTTGGACGAGTCGGGCATAGGATTTCCACACCCCTGAAATTGATATATGGGACGATATGTGGGTATGTTGAAAGTGGGTCATATCGGGTCAAAAACAAGGTCAATACGTAATTTATATTTAAAAAATGAAACTCTAGAAGTAAAAAAGATAGCTGCCAGTGGTGCTTTAGTTTGCTCTGTAATCAGGTGAGCCACCTAGGGCTGTCTTGTTTAATTTTTCTGCAGACACATCTCACTTTATTATTTGTATGATGCAGACTATGCTTTATCGACCATCTTTTTTTACTCAGGTGGTAGGAGAGAGACGGTCACCTTAAACAAGATCCTCAAATTTGCCACGGGCGCAGAAGAAGAACCCTTGCTTGGCTTCAGAATGCACCCAACAATCAGGTTTCCAGAGATGGCAAATAGCTTTCTTCCTACAGCTAACACATGTGCCAACACTTTGAATCTCCCAAGACCAACTACGGACAGGCCTTTACCACCAGACCAGACTTTGTTTTATTTTTATGACTTGGCTTTCTCAAACACATTTTTTGGTATGGTGTAACTGTACTCCAGCCAACGAATGCATGTCTGCACAATAAGTGCTATTTCAAATGTTTAAAGACTTACTCACTTACAGATTGTTTATAGTTATATGTTAATCCAATGTTTAGGAAACTGGATTATAGAAACTTTTATGTTGCTAAAAAATTAATTTTATTACTTTACATTTGAATTTGTTGATGAAAATTGAGAGGGAATATAAAATACTTAATATAAATGTGTCTGTCTGAACTTTTATTAAAAGTTTGCCTTCAAAAGTCTTGCAACTTACACAAGTTATTCACTTGAAACTTGATTTACATGATTTATCATCAACTTCAGTATCAGCAGCAACACTTTCCATAACTCTGTTTTGTATTTTGGCAGAGTTATGCCTCATTTCACTTAGATTTGCTGGTTAAAGTTTATATTCAAAAGTATTGTCATTTCAAAACTTTAGAATTTATTGCTTGAAACTTGGCATTCACGTTTGTCGTCCACTCCAGTATCAGGGGAAACATTTGTCATAACTCTGGTTTTATATCTTGGCAGAGTTATGCCTCCTTTTTTACTTAGTTTTCTGGTTAAAGTTTATACTCAGAAGTTTTGTTACTTCAAAACTAAGAAGTTTTTTACTTAAAACTTTGCATTCACTTTTGACTTTTGTCATTAAATCCAGTATCAGTGGCAACATTCCCCACATTAAACAATGTTTTGTATTTTGGCAGAGTTATGTAGTTTTGAAGTTTGTTACTTCAATACTATAGAAGTTATTTTTTTGAAATTTGACATCCACCTTTTTTATGAACTTCAGTATCAGGGGCAACATTGTCCGCAACTCTGTTTTGTATTGTGACAAGAGTTATGCCCCCTTTTAAATAGATTTTCTGGTAAAAGTTTAAATTCAAAAGTTTTGTTATTTTCCTGAACAAAGTAACAAAATATACACGTTTGTCTTCAGTACATGTATAAAGGGCAATTTTCCCCATAAATCTGTTTTGTATTGTGACAGCTACACACCTTTTCACTAAGATTTTCTGGTTCAAGTTTATTTTCAAAAATTTTGTTACTTCAAAACAATAGATGTTATTTACTCGAAACTTAGAATATACTGTTGTCATCAACTCCAGTTTCAGGAGCAACAACCCACATAACTCTGTTTTATATTTTGAAAAGAATTATATTCTTCTTTCCACTAAAAATTTACATAGGTATGTCCACTTATGCATAAACTTTGATTAAGTTTTTGTTCTAAAGTCTTGAACTTAAAACTTGGAATAATTTGATGAACGATTTGCCTTAATTCAGATCTGTTTTTAACTGTTGTATATCCCGTACACTGTCAAAAATATGTACCAATTGATATATTTCAAATAGTCAAACGTGCCGTCCTCTGACAGCTCTTGTTATTCCTGTCAGTCTGTATATAGAAAAATTAAATGATTTATAATATTGCTCTGTTATAAAATTCAAGCCATTTCTCAATTTGAGTCAGTTTTACCTATTGCTATAATTAAAAAAAATCTGTAACTGTTTGAGGGGGTTACAATTGTTTAATTGTTATATCGTTATCTTTTATTATGCCCCAAAGGTGGCCTTACAGTAGTCAAACTGTGATTTGTCAGTCAGTCTGTCTATCGGAGACCATGTCAGCTCTATAACTTAGTCACTCATTGATGGATTTTTGAATGACATGGCACAAGTTTTTGTCACCGTGACGTGAACAAAACCGAAGTCTGTATCATTAAGGTCAATGTCACACTTAGATGTCAAAGGTCAATTTTTGGGCCAGCACCCGTTGGGGGGAATATGTAACATTTATGACAGCTCTTTTTATCTTGAAAGTTTATTTTTTTTGTAGAGTCAAAAGATGCATTCTTCTTTATTGCATTTTATAAAAAGGCATGTAATTGTTTTTAGCAAATACGGTCAAATGTTTTATTAATCTTACAATTACAGAATGTGTTTAACTATTCACAGATACCAGTTTTATATTTTTAGTTTTTATAGATTACAATTTATATCTAACGTGACTTGTTAAAATGCTTGACAAATATAAAGATCACTAAATTAAATTAAGCTGTATGTGGACAAATCTATAAGAAGCTTCTAAATGATATTATATATATATATATATATATATATATATCATTTTCCAGTGGGGGCTTAAAGTAGATTAGCTTTTTTTCTGTCGTCTTTGAGAAGTTTGTCTCTTGTGTAGAACTTAAAGCATTTGACCTAGAGTCATTAATTTGACATGAATAAATCTGGGCCAAGTGTGAGGTTCGGAGCTCAATAAAACCGGTTTAAACCGCCAATGCTTTGCATGGACCGTCCCAAAGCGGTGACCCCAGTTTTATTCAGTTTTAGCTCAACTATTCACCGAATAGTCCGAGCTATACTACTCACCCAAATGTCGGCGTCGGCGTCCGCGTAATGCTCTGGTTAAGGTAAACGTGCAACATCTCAATATCACTGTTTCTACTACAGGTATTCAATTGAAACTTCACACGTGTTCGGGTCATTGTGTGAGGTCACTGACCAAGTTCCATAACTCTGACCTGCAATTTAGCAGAAATATGCCCCTTTTCGTACTAAGAAAATTGGTTCAGGTAAACGTGCAACATCTCCATATCACTGTTTCTACTACAGATATTGAAATAAAACTTTTACATATGTGTTCAGGGTCTTAATAAACAGTCACTGACCAAGACCTACTATTTTGACCAGCCTTTTAGCAGGATTATGCCCCCATTTTGTACTTATAAATGTCAGGTTAAGGTTTGCGTGCAAGTTGAAATTCAGGTTAAAGTTTGCATGCAACAAGAACATATCTCTGTAACTACTACAGATATTCAATTGAAACTTCACACATGTCTTCGGGATCATCATGCGAGGTCACCGACCAAGGCCCATAACTCTGACCTGCAATTTAGCAGAATTATGCACCCTATTGTACTTTTTTTACTTAGGAAATTCAGGTAAACGTTTGCGTGCAACAACTATCTCTGGCTGACATGCAGACCTAGCATGGGGTTGCATTTGGGGCTAGTAGGGTCAAATTCAAGGTCACTGTTGCTAAAAATAGATAAAAAGTTTGCGCTCAATAACTTCAGTTAGGGTGGAGATATTATGCTGTAATTTTGTGTGTAGGTAGGTTAAAGGCTGAGGGATTGCATTTTGGGCCAGTGGGGTCAAGGTTACTGTTACTAAAATGTTTGAATGGAGGTATTGTGCTGTAAGTTTGTTTGTAGGTAGCTTACATGCAGACCAAGGGTGGGTTTGCAATTTGGGGCCAGTTGGGTCAAGGTCATTGTTACTAAAAATGGAAAAATGGTCAAGGTCATTGTTACTAAAAATGGAAAAATGGTTTCCGCTCAATAACTTGTGTTTTGGATGGAGGTATTGTGCTGTAATTTTGTGTGTAGGTAGCTTAGATGCAGACCTTGCTTTCAAAGTTAATTAAATTCAACTAAATGAATTGGCAAAAAGTTGAAAATCTAGTTTCTTGGCATGGTCACATTTCTTGTTTTAATTTATAAATTTTCAGCTTTAAGTTTATATACAATATAACTACTACAGATATTCAACTTCATATATGTCTTTGTGGTCATTATATCAGGTGACTGACAGAAAATGTAGATTATACTATCAAAGCGGAAGAATAGTCGAGCACGCTGTCTTGGGACAGCTCTTGTTTTGTATGCGTTTATTGAGTGTTTTTCTGCTGTGCCTAATTGTTTGGCTATTAGTTACTTATCATAAATAAAGGAACTCGTGCTATGGCAAGATTTTTCTTTCCTGCTGATGCAGTTGAAATTTCACATTGTTTATATTTTACATGGGGTATCAAGATGAAACTTTATAAGTAGCAAGCTTGCATTGTTGGAAACCCAGTTCTTAAAACTGAACTGCCCAATGCCCTATGACAACGTGGCATGCGGGGGGGGGGGGGGGGTATTTCAGGCACGACAGTGACAGTTCTAGTTTGCACTATCACGAACAGGAGGAGGTATCTGCGCCCTATCGACATAACATGTTGTTAGAAAAATAAAGATGAACGTTAAAACAAATATTAAAAGTTAGATGAACATCATTTGATCCATATTGGACGGTTTTAGGTCAAGCCCATAAGCTACCATTAAGCGCATAGACATGGATGTCGGTATTAGAGCTACAACAATTCGTCTATGGATCGATTCGATTCTATTTCGATTACTAATATTTTTAAGCTTATTACTTTGGTTCGATTAATCTTTCATTTATATAAGCTAAATTTTAGCGAGTCAATATTTGAAATAGAGGAACATATACATTATATATATTAATTATTATTGATGTCATTGTATCAGTTAATGTAAACGTCTGTACCTTATACATGATTAACTAAATAAGAAACAAAGGAAAATGATTATACAGTTTCAATAGAAAATTTAATACAGTATAACAGCAAACATGATGGCGCCATCCGTTTACATGACAAAGATGCAAAAGTATACTTTTTATTTATTGATTTATGATTTTTTCTGTAAACATGTAAAATAATCGAATCGAAAATGACTGAATAAATATCGACAATCGAATCGGTGAGTCTCAGTCGATTGACCGAGGCATCGAATGAATCGTTGCAGCCCTAATTATAAAAAATAAAGCAAAGGTGATACTCTTTAATGGGTGTTTCATTTCAAATCGAGGTACATTAATTTTGATTATGTCTGTTAATGATATCAACACATGTAAGGTAATCATCAATCCCATGATTGACATCAAGTCTTGGGGAAGCGATCTGTCTTTGTACCATCTCCATGCAATGGTCACTGATAATCTTTTCCAGAGGTGTAAATATTGGTCTCTCTCCAATCCCAACAGTTTGTTCATCGCCGGACTCTTCGGCACTATCGTCGTTTACATCTGCTGAAGGTAAGTCAAAGCCAATGGGTGACTGCAGCTGGCCCGATAACCAAAGCGCTTGCGGAGACGAATTCACTGTTCTACTTCTATGTGTCGACCATGCTTGAGCCCAAAGACTGAGTCTTCTATTTATTTCATCCATGTATATGTAGTGAAGAGCAATCAAATGCACCATGTTTAAGCAGTCCAGTATCCCGTTGTCTTCCATAAAACAAAACAAATTATAGAAGAAACACAAAACTCCTTCAAAAACATCCCGCCACAGTCTCTCAATTCTTTGGTTATGTGTACTGCGTCCAGTAATCATACTGCCAGTCCCTCGTTTCGCCAACATGAAGTCTGCAACAGCCACGTTTTCTAATCCTTTGTCAGATCTTACCCTTTTTGGAATCCCATACGTGTGTACACCGGATTTGAAACTTTTTAACACTGTGCCTGCGCGATTGTTGTCTGCACACGAGAGAAACGTGACCATCCTGCTGAAGCCATCTATTCCCCCTATAATCACAAATCTCCATCGAACGAGCTTGTGGTTAGTATCTATGTGCCACAGATGATTTGGACCCATTACCTCGTACACACGCCTGTGAAGACGACCACGTTTTCTCTCTGAAACCCCTTTTGAGTCGACTCTATGAATGCTGTCCCTTAAACGATACCGCTGGACATTAATGCCTGTTTGGTGAAGTATTTGCATTATCATGTTCTCTCCACAAAATGGGAACTCGTTTATTACTTTTTTGACATGCCCGTCGAGGTTGTCATCAGTAAGTAATGAAAATGCATGTCGACTAAGACCATATCTTACCATTCTTCGATAAATCGTGCGTTCAGATACAGCCACCAGCTTCGCAATCTCACTTATTTTAAAACCATTTTCTAGAAAATATTGCAGAACGCTCTTAGGAATGTCAAATTGTGGTGCGCCGCTTTTAGATCTGTCTTTGTTTGGTTTAATGCCACCATATTTGTTGCATTCAATTCTCAACTGCATCATGACAGATCTATTTTAAATACCAAGCATTTCCATTTCATATGCTGATAGTTTGCTTACGATGTCTGACGTAATATTCTGATGTTTGAACGTCTCAATAGCACTATTTAAACCCAATTTTTCGAGAATTCCATTCATTTTTTTTCTTTGCAAAGGCATGTGCAAAACGATGCAGGAGCAAGACAATATCATCATGCATCATATATCGCATGTTAATGAAAATTGCATATTATTAAATGACAAAACCGTTTATAAAGGAAAACTGACATCATATGATACAAAATGAGCACCATGGACAAGCAGAACCTCGCATAGAGGCAAAATGACATCATATAATGGAAAATGAGCATCATGTAATTAAAAATGACTGCGTATAATGTCAAACTAGCATCATATAATGGAAAATTAGCATCATATAACGATAAAAATACAACACCTCATAAAGATGCAAAATGACATCATATAATGGAAAATTAGCATCATGTAATTAAAAATAAGCATCTTATAATGTTAAACTAGCATCATATAATGAAAAATGAGCATCATATATCGATAAAAATACAACACCTCATAAAGATGCAAAATGACATCATATAATGGAAAATTAGCATCATGTTATTAAAAATAAGCAGCGTATAATGTTAAACTAGCATCATATAATGAGAAATGAGCATCATATAACGATTATCATACAGCACCTCGTATAGATGCAAACTGACATCATATTGTGAAAAATGAGCATCATATAATGATCTACAAATAGGCAGCACCTCGTATAAAGTCAAACAAGCATCATATAATAGAAAATGAGCAGCCTATAACGATGAACTAGCATCAGAACATAGCAATTAGACATAATATTGACAACAACAAGCATAATAGAATGACGCATGAGCAAAATATAATGGAAAAAGGGCACCATATAACGAAAATTGAACACCATATAATATATTTGTACATCTTTTTACGATATATCCACAGCTCATAAAAATAATTGTCATGTTAAGGCAGTGATGGCGTTCCATACAAAAACGCACTGCAAGCGGCCACCATACGCTTACTAACGAGCATTGTTAAAACATAAATGAATGTGGGGAATGACATCAGTATTCAAATCATGAATGAGAGCCGTTAAATGTCTTCTTTAAAACACAGCCAATGGGTTTGTCACAAAACAGCTGATTGATCATTTTGATCGATTGCCCCGTGTGACGCTCAGTTTTGTTTTACCATGTGACAGTCGTTACGTTACTTTCGGTGACGGCGGTACGTCGATCTGAGACCGACGTTATTGAAAACGTATAAATATCGGCGCTTTCTTTCGTTGGTCAGAGATCGAACGCAGTTTTAATTAAAATACTTAATACAAA
Source organism: Congeria kusceri (assembly GCA_027627225.1). Classification (NCBI taxonomy): domain Eukaryota; kingdom Metazoa; phylum Mollusca; class Bivalvia; order Myida; family Dreissenidae; genus Congeria; species Congeria kusceri. Next base: position 29,415,807 of record CM051031.1, on the reverse strand, counting down.
CAGAAAATGCACCTCTCGGCTGTATTTTTATTGGCAGTATCGTGTTTTGGCGTAACATACGGATATAGTACTTTGCGACGTCAGATTCCTAATGGTTTCAAAGTGCCCCACCCGTGCGGAACCGGGACCTGGGATGCTGTAGGCCACATGGCACCCCAGTATGACCCTGCCAAGAACGCGTTTGGAAAGGTGAGTTCAGCGTTGTAACTTGTGTTTACAAAAATTAAGATATATACAAAATAAGTCTTGTTCTTTGAGTAATGCAACTAACATTTTTGATATTTGTATAATCTATCTTATAATGACAAGTATTTTTTTTAATTTTAATACAAATCTATATATGACGACGAACACAAACTTTATTACTTCTGGTGGTCGTGTTTTTAAACATTGGTCGAAGTGCTTTAAAACTTCAACGCAATGAAACCTAAGTAGAAAATATCAGAGCATATCGCCCGCAAGTGTATACACACTTATTTTATAACAAAATACCCAATAATAACACATTTGAGGTGTGTCGTGGGGAAATCGGGCTGATTGCATGTGCGTTAAGTGTCGTCCCGGATTAGCCTATGCAATACGCACAGGCTAATCCGGGACGGCACTTTCCGCCTACAGTAGATTAACTTATGTTTTGTAAAAAAACAAAAACAATACCATTAAAGCGGAAAGTGTCGTCCTGGATTAGCCAAACCATTTCTCATTCAGGACGTGCGCGAAATTCTGGTGAACCGCGCGCTGGACTGGAGCAAGGTGTGTCACAAGGACTCGGACGGGGACGGTTACACGAACGGACAGGAGCTGGGCGACCCCGACTGTAAATGGAAAATCAGCGACGGAATACAGGGGCTGGGGGATCCCATGGGCCATCCAGGTAGGGGGCGCGATACTTTGAAATTATAATTATCATTTTAAAAAGTCAAATGTTGGGTTGCTTTACTGACATCAGATTCGAATATCTGATCGAGTGTCACCATTAGTATTGTTACTACCTAAACAAATTACTACAGTAATATATTCAATACATGTCTAGCACATTCATATACAACGTAATTGAGTTTCATGGATTCTGTGCAAATGTAGCAGAGATATATCAGTAATAAAGATGTGATCGCATATGAAATACTTTGGCACTTAAACTGACTTTGTATATGTAGATCTACTGTGTATGTTACACGTTAATTTTCATGTATGTGACGCAAGCTTTATTATCGAATATCCGACCTATGGAACTGCTGTAGTCATCAATCTTCATGTACGCCCCTTCATCCGTCATAATTAACTGACAACGCCGCACAGCTAACGTTGGTAATGCATCTTCAGCGATACCAGCATTTCAATCAATTCTTCCAGGAAACATACATTGCCTAAGTCTTGAGATAACAAGTGAAAATAAGTACTTCTAGTATACGGCGTCACTTCATTAAGAACAGTGCATGTCGTCACAGTGTGGAGGAATAGGATGCAGTATTTACTGTATCTGCCAGTGCGATTGGATCATATCTACCAGTGCTTTTAGAACAAGCAAACACGTGGCGGATCCGTGGTCTAGTGGTAACGCACTGGTTTCACGACTCATGGGTCGCAGGTTCGAGCCCCCGCTACACCCTAACCTACTATCACGTCTTTCGCATGAGACGTTAAACCGAGGTGCAGTGTACTAGGTGCTTCACACCGGTCACTAAAAGACCCAGGGTCGTCTCTGGAACGGGGCGTCTCCTGTATCTTTCACTATCCCCCGTAACCCAACTAACAAGTGTTCTGGGGGCAATGGCCATATGGGAGAGAATCCCGGTGCACTCGATAAAAATGTACCAAACAAACAAACTGCAGATATCGTTATACACCAGTCAATAGCTAAAATTAGATTGAAATCATATTATCGTAGTGCGCAGATATACATATATACACAACAAGTGATTGCACAAATACGTTGCTGGAATCATTTGAAGGATACATACTGTACATACATACAGCAAAGAATGACTCAGACTGCTATAGAATTGAGCCCAGACTGTTCACAATAAGCTCCTTAAATACAGTAACCATTAGGCGTATTGTGCACTTTAATTAGATTCATATTCAGCTTATACATTTTGCCAAGGTAAATTGCAATAACCTCTTTCCATTCTATACACATATTTGACATTATAAGAGATATTATATGCGATGGATAAGAAATAAGTGTGTATGTGTGTAATTTATAAAGAATAGATCTAACCCTTATGTAGTATTTGATCATAATCGGATATGTCAATTTACTCAATTTGTGCACATAATTAATTCAAATGATATATTAATACAACGACATTACTCAGTATAGCGAATCTTGAATGTATACAATTACGCGATTGCTGGTATCCCGATGCTGCATAATTGGTCAGCATATTATTGCAATAAATTTGCATTGAATTCATATCATTTCAATCTTAGTAATCAGAATTCGTAAGCCACAAGATGCGGCATTTAAACTAGGTGTTAACTCAGCTTTGTTTTTCAGGAAATGTTAACAGAATGTGGTTTGGTATTTAAGGGATCTAATCACCACTGTTATTGTATGTACCACAATTCATCGCTATAATTACATCTACCGCATAAAACAACAATATCTATAAATTACAGTAAAGGTGATATGCAAATAATAATACGCATCGTCATCATGATCCAAAATAAATTTGCGGCGATCATAATGGGTATGTTTTTACATGCGAATGTCATACAATAATAGCATGCACGAATAGTTTTCAACAGAGGAACATCAATCTTTCTTTTGACAGACGTGGTGACCGTTTTTTTTTTTTGGTTATTGCTTTATGGCCATGTATTACATAACATAGAATAACACACAAGTATTTCTTTGACAACGATGTATAAAATAATACATAAGATTCTTTAACACATATCGTATATACGTATCTACCGGTATGTACGTATTGAGAATACGGGTTTTTAGGTTAAATGAATCCATATCAAGGGTTGAGCGTGAAACTTTTGTATCTGCTTAACATTTCTATATCAGATACAATAGTTTCACCCACAAATCACGAAATATAAAATTATTATTTATTATTTATGAATATATAGGATTTGACACAAGTTGTCATGTCATACCATATTTTATTAAACGAGTTCAGGAATTTTGTTAGTAAGCAAGTGTTTGCGAGCTTACTAACGAATTTCCTGGACGAGTTAAATAAAATATGGTATGAAATGAAAACGAGATAAAATCTATCACGTGCTTCAGAGATGTATTAACAAGCGGAAATTAGAAACATGTATACAAGCCTGCGGGAACTCTCGTTTTATCTCGCGGCCCCGGCGTTATCACGTGACTTAATCGTGTACGCTCGCCAATTCACTTTGTTAATATTCACTGCATATATACCAATAAATGTGATTTTGTGATTGCGCATATTAGAGTTGAACAAGTTGTTCGAAACTGTACACCAAGAAAAGAAAACATTTTAATTTTATCTTTAATAGTTATGGAGATATTCATAAGCACGGCTTTGTAAGATTTTAGACAGAGGCAGCAATATATTTATTGAAAAGTATATACCCAGCCTTTGCCAAATACTTTGTTATTTCTGAGCGGATTTTTCTAAATCAAGTCTTATTTGGAAGGCAATTTTTAACTGTACACCAAGAAACAAATATTGTTATTTTATTTTTAGTAGTTCCGGAGTTATTTATATTTAAAAGCGAGGCTATGTAAGATTTCAGACTAAGGCAGTAAGATTTTTTTTTATCGAAAAGTAGCTAACCTGCATTTGCCTAAAACTTTGTTATTTCTGAACGGATTTCGCCGAAAATAGTCTCATTTTGAATGAAAACTGGACAACATGAAATAAACAATGCGATTTTATCTTAAATAGTTCCGGAAATATTCAGAGCGAGGCGTTGTAAGATTTCAGACTAAGGCAGCACAATTTTTATTTAAAATACCTAACCTGCCTTTGCCTAGTACTTTGTAGTTTCTGGACGGATTTTTCTGAATAAAGTCTTATTTTAAAGGCAATTTAAATTGTACACCAAGAAACAAATATTAATATTTCACCTTTAATAATTCCGGAGTTATTCATATTAAAGGCGAGGCTATGTGAGATTTCAGACTAAGGCAGCAAGATTTTTTATTGACAAGTATCTTACCTGCCTTTGCCGAAAACTTTATTTCTGGACAGATTTTACGGAATAAATTCCTGTTTTAAAGGAAATTTAAAACTGAACAACATGAAATAAACACTGTGATTTTATCTTAAATAGTTCAAGAAATATTGAGAGCTTTGTAAGATTTCAGACTGAGGCAGCATGATTTTTATTGAAAAGTATATACCCAGCCTTTGCCTAATACTTTGTCATTTCTGGACGGATTTTTCTGAATAAAGTCTTATTTTGAAGACAATTTGAAATTGTACACCAAGAAACAAATATTGTTACTTTGCCTTTAACAGTTCCGGAGTTATTTATATTTAAAGCGAGGCTAAGTGAGATTTCAGGCTGAGCCAGCAAGATTGTTACTGGATTTTCTAGTATCTAACCTGCCTTTGCATAAAACTTACTTATTTTTTGACGGATTCTCCCGAATAAAGTCACAATTTGAAGGATATCTCAATGTGTACACCAACAAAGAGCTTTTACTATTCAAACAGCAATTTGTAAAAAAAAAAAAAAACATAAATAAACATAGAATTACTGCTCTTTCGATCTATATTTTGTCGTACTTGTTTATTTTATTATTTTATTTTTTTTTGCTTTGTGCTTGTTTTTCTCTCTCAAAATGTTTTCTTATTACCTTTAATTGTCTCAATTTAATATGCTAGACCATGGTCTTGAATAACCATTCGTGAGTGATACTCGAGGGCGTTCTCTCCATGGGAGACGATGTCCCGCTATGGATTAAAGCGTTAATTGGCATACCTTGGACCCACATGGTTGCACAAGTGTAGATAAGATAATAAAGATAAAATGACACGCGCCAAAACACTTGTATATTGAAAAACAAGACGTATTTCTACCCCATCGCTAATGTAGGTTTGGTTTGTTACACTAAAGACGATTTTGCAGCTCAAACGATTTTTTTTCATCCAGCATCAGTCCAATAATCTATTAAAAGTAATTTTAACAATACACAATAATATGTAGTACATAATATAAAGTTTATTTCATTTTATTTTAAAACATTTACATTTCAAGTATGTCAAACAACTTTTAAGAAAATGCCGATATACTCTGCCATAATTACAGATCCGATCACATGGTTTATCACGTGATTGAAATCTCGGGGGCCGCGAGAATAGACGGTAACTCACAATAAGGTTACGCATGCGCAAATAAATTCCTTCTTTGTTACATATAAAATATTCAAAATTTGATCTAACTTTTCACCATGACCAAGCTACTTTCCAATATATCACCATACATTGTTGGAAAGATGAGGACATAACCTTTTGAAAAAACAGCATGTCAAAAAATTCTATGTGTTGTAACTCAAAATATTTACCTTAGAAAAAACACACCGGTTTTGACGGGCATGGAGGCTGCCATTTTGCGCATGAATACATGGGCCAAAAGTTATGAAGCTGGGAACCACTAGACAAAAAGCAGTGCACAAAACAGCCTTTTTTCTTATTGCTTACATATATACCTTTAAAATGATACCAAAACATATCATTTAAACTGTTTTTTTACAAATTGTATGCATCCTGCACTCAACCACATGTGCTTATTATCTAACTGACAGCAAGTAACCCTGAGGATGTGACTTCCGTTTTGGGGTAATTAGACCATAACACGAATCTTTGTTTATTGATAGATATTTGCATGCTTTTAAACGAAAACAACTTCTAATTTTACCAAAAACATGCTGATAAATTGGCATTGAAAACATGTACACTCCATTTTTACATTTAAATCAGCAAATTGTGATTGATTGCCGTATAATGTTTAATATATTAAATAAAAACGATTGTGATTGATGACATTGTTAATGCAGCAGTGTACGGTGGCATAGATGTGACACGTGCATGTTTTTATTTATGTCGTTCCCACGCAATATTAAGTCGTGGGAACGAGATAATTAACTCGTGGTAACGACATATTAAGTCGTGGGAACGAGATCTTTTCTCGTGGGAACGACATAAATAACTTGTGGGAACGACATATTAAGTCGTGGGAACGAGATAATTAACTCGTGGTAACGACGTAATTCACCAATCAGAATACACGTTGTTTAAAAGCATGTTTCAAAATGGCTGATACGCTTACATAATATCGTATTTCAATGCTGGATAAAGATATAAAGAAATTGTTGTTCTTCTCGAGAGCAACATGGAATTTGATTGGCTCATTAAGTCATTCCCTCGACAAAAATATATCGTTCCCACGACATAATTATGTCGTTCTTGCGAGATAAGATCTCGTTCCCACGAGATAAGATCTCGTTCCCACGAGAAAAGATCTCGTTCCCACAACTTAATATGTCGTGGGAACGACATAAATAAAATCATGCACATGTCACATCTATGCCACCGTAGCAGTGGCAATTAACCTTGCATAATTATATTTACAACAGAACTTAAAGAGATTAAAACGTGTTCTTATTGATAACACCACAAAAATATGTGACGTGAAATATGCCGCTGCATAAAATTACCTGCTTTAAGTAAATAACACAAATTCAACAGAAAGAAAGAAAAAATTGTCAATACCCATACACGAACAAACAGCGCAACGTTAATAGCGTAAATATATATTCTTTATAATCGGCACGTAATTGTAAATAAATACATTTTAACAACCATTTGTTAAGAACTCTGGCAGCTAGATACGCCAGTTTCTAACGTGTTTGCCCTCTTCCAGGTATTTGTGAACCGAGTCGACAACAGTGCACAAGTGGCGTCACCTTCAACGAGTGCCCGAACCCTAAAGCTTCCGGTGCAGGCGGACCGAGGATCACCGTTCCGCCGGGCGCGAATGACCACCCCCAGACCCACCTGTCCAAGGGAACCGGCCCCTTCAGTGGAGGCGAGTCGCGGCAAATAGCTACACCTAATTTCGGTACATCGGATGGATTTGGCAGACCAGGCGGATTCGGACAAAGTCCGAGCGGAGGTTCATTTACTCAGCCTCCGATGAGCGGCAGATTCGGTGGCGCATCTCCGCCTGGATTCCGTGGTTCAGCAGGACCCTCTTCTGGTTTTGGTGCTCCTGGATTCAGTGGACCGCCGTCCTCATTTAGTCAGGGACCAATAATGCCGCCATTTGCTGGCCAACGTCCGAGCTTTGGAGGCCAGTCCTCATCAACATTCGGAGGTTCCACTGGGTTTGGTGGCCAACCTGACACGGGCGGACACACAGACACAATGCCGCAATTTGCTGGCCAACGCCCGAGCTTTGGAGGCCAGTCCTCATCAACATTCGGAGGTTCCACTGGGTTTGGTGGCCAACCTGACACGGGCGGACACACAGACACTTTTAGCAGTGACCATTCAGGTCCCGGTTCGCAAGTCTTTGGTCGTTTTGGTTCCTCTAGCGAATCGATGGGAATGCCCGACTTTAATGCAGCAGGCGCTGCAGGTTTTGGAAAGACTGGCCCAGGATTTGCACCTTCTGCACCGCAGTCTGCTGGACCAGGAGGTTTTAGCCCTGGATTTCCAGGAGGTGATTTCGGGGCGCCAATGGGTTTCGACGGAGGGTTTAGTGGTGTGAGTTCCCCAGACATGACCTCGGAATTCGGAAGTATGGGTGGAAGTTCCAGTACGAGTCCCTCACATGGCCACGGTGGTAGCAGTTCATCCCAATCCGGCTTTGGCCCCACGGGCTCGGAGTTTTCCGGATTTAGCGACCCTTCCAGTTTCTCAATGGGAGGCCCTCCTAGAGGCTCAATGTCTTTCCGACCAGGTAGCATGCCAGACTTCATGCGTGGTGGTCACCTAAAACCCGGCTTCGGTTCCTCTCTCTCGTCAGACGTCGTACAGCGAAGCGTCCAAAGCAGACTCGACCAGGAAAGGAGCCGAATGGGAGGAAGCGCTCCCGGAACCTCGTTTGGTCACCGTTCAGCATCTTCCCGTGGCTCCGGTTTTGACACATCTGGCATGTCCTCCAGATTTCCGGGACTTGGAATGGGCGTTCCGATGTTCCCGCCGATGAGGCGAGGGCCGGGTCCTATGTTCTTCGCTTAAAAGATTCTCCTCTGGCCAAGTTTAACTTAATTAAAACATATGGTGCTCACAATTCAATATGTCTGTTGGTGTACAGCTTTTTATCTTACTATATACACAATAAAGGTGTGATCTCTGTGTTCTGTTTGACGATTGTAAATTGTATAAGGTCGCGTGACATTAGGGATGTCGTGATATTAGAAATTCATATCGCGATATAATGCAATATTTGTTTTCGCTATTACGATATTAAATGCGATGTATTGCAATCTTAATTATAATGTACCTATATAACATGCTGCAGACAGATTATATACAGTCTGTATCGCTATCAACTGGACGCTTTTTATGGGGTGTTTTTTGTATCATGTTCCGATGATGACGAGGCGCGACAACGGCAAGTAGTCAACGGCAGGTAAGTAAACTTCATAATTAACAGCAAACTATTCCTTTAATGTTTCAAAATGTAATCAAGTTTGTTGTAACAGTATTATTAAGCAATAACATTTAACTACCCGCCGGTGCACTCTATTATAATCCGACTTTTAGCCCTAACCCTTCACAACTTTACAAATGGTTCATAGGTTCAACTGATTATCACTTACATTTAACCTGTTCGAATAAATTTACAAAATGTGGAATCAAGTCATTAACATGGAAGAAAACTTAAGAAAACATATGCATATCACAAAATTCTGGTATGTAGTGTCTTATCGCGATATTGTACCGCAGAATCAAAGTTTTCAATATAGCCTTAAAAAAGGATAACTGCCCCGTCCGCTGGTGTCCATGGTTTTAATAATTCCAAATAATTGGATGAAATTGGAAAAGGAGCACCCCAAATAACATTTATGTGATTTTTTTCGAAATCCAACCATTGGTGTCGGACAAGATTTTCAAAGTTTTCAATATAGCCATATAAGGAAAAAAGGCACTGGTCATGTTTTTAAAGAATTACAATAATTTGAAAGATTTTGATAAAGGGTAACTTAAGGAACATTTCTGAAAACCATTATGTAACAAGATTAATATGGCTATAAGGAAAAAAATTCCGCCCCGTGGCGAACTTGTTATAACGAATCAAAAAATAATTTGAAGCTTTTGGGTAGATGACCGCTCTAGGAGCATTCTAACCTAGTTTGGTCAATTTCCTCTAGGTTTCAGAGATATTGAACGTAAATTGTTGACGACGGATGACGATGGAAAACCACAGCTCACCCTAAATTTGACGACTTCGTGCATAGGTGAGCTAAAAATGGCAAACGTTAACAATGTTATGAACTTGCAATAGTATTTGCGGTAAATGAATAATATGTGTGATTTGTTAAACTGGACATTAAGGTGTTGCTGTTATATCCGGACAGAGCTTGCAGGAAATACAATCCACAATATTCTAGACAACAGTATATTAGAACAACAACGTGTTATACTGATCGCAACGATACACCAGTCCAAAGAAACATGCAATAAATCACTTTAAAAATAACGCACACTGGCACAAGCTACAGTGATCAATTAAAGTGATATTATTCAGCTGTACACACTCGATCGATCATTTATCTATGCTGAGACGAAACATTAAAGTACACATCCTAACAGGTAAAATTCTTGCATTGCTTCTTATTGTATACAGATCAGCAATTGATCAACTAATACATGTTGCATTATAATACATATAATAAATAATGGCGCGGGCTTCCAGTGAAAATAAGCCACTTTAAGTAATGAGAATAGGAGCTAAGATCGTATGTTAATGTGTGATTAGACTGTTGACTGCCTCAAAGCCACTTTAAGTACTGAGAATAGGAGTTACGATTGCATTGCGATAGCTGGTGATGCCTCTGGAGTATATCAGCATGTACATTAGCGTATATTCCGTTCGTACCAACATAGACATAATAAACTGTCTTTCGTAAATAATAAACAGTTTTCAGTCGAATAAACATAATTAACATTCAATAGAACTAATGTCAATTTCAGATGTATTGAATTATATTCTATGGACTGTGGCTTTAAAGCTATGATGTTGGACTCAACTAATAAACATTTGTAACATAACAATAAATATTCAGAATATTCATTACAACTAGCATAGAATATAACTTATATACATGTAATTTGTAACACACTGCAAGAATTGTATATTATTATACACTGGATAATTTATGTTATTCCATACATCATACATATAAAAGATTAATAGCGCTTAACCAGAAATGGTATCTATCTAACAAAACCCTAGCCATCAATCAAACACAGCAACAATGGATGTAATTCATTTTAAACTCAATTTGCTGCAATCGTTTAGGTTATAATTGTGCTAGAATGTATATACATGTATGATGATAATAATTCAATAAAACAATATGGTGACTCTTGTTTCACCAGATATCTACATATTGAAGAAATCAATTAAAATTAAATGTATTGTACCCCAACACGCAAACCAGTCTAAATCTAGCAAAAATATCCTAATGATTTTTACAAATGCTGATGCAGCTGAAGCTTTAAGTAATTAGAATGTATAATACAATTTTTTAAAGTATTTAGAATGTATAATGCAATTTTTTAAAGTATTTAGAATGTATAATACAATTTTTTTAAAGAAAAAAACAATTAATAATACACTATTACATGACGATCAGAAATTAATATGAAAGGTTAGATTGTAACAGTTTGAAGTAAAACTATTCAATCAAAAATGATAGACATGTATGAAATGGTTGTAGCAGGTATGTTCCATTGTGTCTGACGTGTATAAATCATGTAAATGTTGGTTAATAGCTATTCATAGCTAATATTACTAGGTTTGTTAATTTCCAACTTTAAATAAATAGTCTTGTGGGTATTGTCAGTGTTAAACATTGATTCATAGAATGGTTCCTTTAAAAAAACAGAACTGAAATTGACAGCATACACAGTAATGTACAAAGAAACACGATTAAAAGCAACACAGAGCCACAGCGTTAGTTCCTTTTAAGTGCCCCAGAGCACAGTGTCATAATGTACATGCCCACACACAAACACCCCTATGTACAGCTGTATCACATTCCGGCAACAACAAGCTGCTGTCAGGAGATTGATCCCGGTCATGTCTTTGTCAGGAGATTGATCCCGGTCATGTCTGTTGAACACTGCCACCACTAGGCTTACTGGATGTAAACATCTGACAAGAACAGACAAGTAATAATTAGATACAAATATTCAAGAGCATAATTAGTATACAGAAATTTTGTGAAAACTAGGTAAAAATTCATAGTTATGCCGTCAAAGGACACAATCACAGCTTAAGTTTGTTATCTCGAACTCACTGAAGTCAAAATTCCAAATAAGTTGAAGTGGAAACTAATTCCCGACATTCTTCCTTATTTTACATAAAATAAATACAGTATGGTTGACTTGAAATTTTAACTTGGAATTTTAGATTTGTTACAAAGTGTTAGTAATTAAGCTAGTCATTCGATGCAACAAATGATCCTTCGTTTACAGTGCATTATTCCAGTTTAAACTATGATTTATCAATCTCAGATAAGTACTCAGATAAGTCAATTTCCCGCAACTTTGAGATAACGAAGTTAAGCTGTAATAAGATGACAATATCACAATATGCACTGCATTAAAAAAAAATCATGTTTGGCCGGCAAGTTTATTAATTTTAAATAAAAACAAGAGCTGTCTGAAGACAGCGCACTCGACTTTTCATACCTCTCTTGTCAGTTATGGGCCTTGGTCAGTGACCTTACATAATGACCCCAAAGACATGTATGAAGTTTCAACTGAATATCTGTATGAAATAGAGATATGTACTTGTTGCACACAAATCTAAACCTGCATCTTCTAAGTACAAAAAGGGGCATAATTCTGCTAAACTGCAGGTCAAAGTTATGGGCCTTAATCAGTGACCTCACATAATGACCCCAAAGACATGTGTGAAGATTCAATTGAATATCTGTAGTAGTTCTAGACATATGTACTTGCACACAAAAAGTAATCTGAATTTTCTATGTACAAACTGTGAAATATGGTGAAAAATCTAAACAAACAAACAATGGGCTCAATTCTGCTAAATTGCAGGTCAGAGTGATGGGCTTTGGTCAGTAACCATACATAATGACACCGAAGACGTGTCAAATTTCAATGGAATATCTGTAATACCAGTAGTTACAGAGATACGAACTTGTTGCACGCAAACCTTAACCAGAGCATTATACCGATGCCAACGAAGGGGTGAGTACTGTGTAATCACTTAAATTTGCGGGGTACAAATTTTGCGCACTTACATTCGTGGACATATGCCCGCGGTCTTAAATTCGTGCAAATCCGATTTTGAAAAAACATCAGATATGTTTTAAAACAAGAGCTGTCTCAGGACAGCGCACTAGACTGTTCAACCGCTTTGTCAGAGTTATGGGCCTTTATCACTACAAACAAGAAAATTATTGAGCAGAAACCGTTTTTCTATTTTTAGTATCAGTGACCTTGACCTCACCCACCCTATATGCAATCCAAAGCGACGTCTCGATATAAGATATCTATGTATTAAGTTTCATTAGAATATCTCAATACGTTCTCAAGTTATAGAGGGGAAACCGTTTTTCTATTTTTAGTAACAGTGACCTTGACCCCACCCACCCCATACGTAATCCCAAGTGAGGTTTCATTATAAGGTAAGTACAAAAAGGGGCCTAATTCTGCTAAAATGCTGGTCACAGTTATGGGTCTTGGCCAGTGACCTTATATAATGACACTGAAGGCATGAAGGCATGTCAGAAGTTTCAGTTCTGTAGTAGATATAGAGATATGGAGTTGTTGCACGTAAACTTTAACCTGATTTTCTAAGTGCAAAAAGGGGCATAATTCTGCTAAAAGCGCGAAAATTAGACCTCCGCGAAAATTAGTGATTCCACAGTAGTATTTCTCGGACTATTCAGTGTACTTTTTGTACTTCATTAATTTAAGTTCAATTCTTGAAGAACGCTGTGAAAAATCCATTAAAAAGTCATTAAATTATGGTTATGCGGTAACTTCAGCATAATTTTGTTGTTTAATAAAACATGTTAAAATTTAATGATACGCTATATTGTAGGAACTTTCAGAACAGTATATAATGGCGCGGGCTTCCAGTGAAAATAAGCCACTTTAAGTAATGAGAATAGGAGCTAAGATCGTATGTTAATGTGTGATTAGACTGTTGACTGCCTCAAAGCCACTTTAAGTAATGAGAATAGGAGTTAAGATCGTATGTTAATGTGTGATTAGACTGTTGACTGCCTCAAAGCCACGTTAAGTAATGAGAATAGGAGATAAGATAGTATGTTAATGTGTGATTAGACTGTTGACTGCCTGAAAGCCACTTTAAGTAATGAGAATAGGAGATAAGATAGTATGTTAATGTGTGATTAGACTGTTGACTGCCTCAAAGCCACTTTAAGTAATGAGAATAGGAGTTACGATTGCATGTTAATGTGTGATTAGACTGTTGACTGCCTCAAAGCCACTTTAAGTAATGAGAATAGGAGTTACGATTGCATGTTAATGTGTGATTAGACTGTTGACTGCCTCAAAGCCACTTTAAATAATGAGAATAGGAGTTAAGATCGTATGTTATTGTGTTATTAGACTGTTGACTGCCTCAAAGCCACTTTAAGTAATGAGAATAGGAGTTACGATTGCATGTTAATGTGTGATTAGACTGTTGACTGCCTCAAAGCCACTTGAAGTAATGAGAATAGGAGTTAAGATCGTATGTTATTGTGTTATTAGACTGTTGACTGCCTCAAAGCCACTTTAAGTAATGAGAATAGGAGTTAAGATTGCATGTTAATGTGTGATTAGACTGTTGACTGCCTCGAAGCCACTTTAAGTAATGAGAATAGGAGTTAAGATCGTATGTTAATGTGTGATTAGACTGTTGACTGCCTCAAAGCCACTTTAAGTAATGAGAATAGGAGTTAAGATCGTATGTTAATGTGTGATTAGACTGTTGACTGCCTAAAGCCACTTTAAGTAATGAGAATAGGAGTTCAGATCGTATGTTAATGTGTGATTAGACTGTTGACTGCCTCAAAGCCACTTTAAGTAATGATAATCGGAGCTAAGATTGAATGTTAATGTGTGATAAGACTGTTGACTGCCTCAAAGCCACTTTAAGTAATGAGAATAGGAGTTAAGATCGTATGTTAATGTGTGATTAGACTGTTGACTGCCTCAAAGCCACTTTAAGTAATGAGAATAGGAGTTAAGATCGTATGTTAATGTGTGATTAGACTGTTGACTGCCTCAAAGCCACTTTAAGTAATGAGACTAGGAGTTAAGATCGTATGTTAATGTGTGATTAGACTGTTGACTGCCTCAAAGCCACTTTAAGTAATGAGAATAGGAGTTTAGATTGCATGTTAATGTGTGATTAGACTGTTGACTGCCTCAAAGCCACTTTAAGTAATGAGAATAGGAGTTAATATTGCATGTTAATGTGTTATTAGGCTGTTGACTGCCTCAAAGCGTCTCTCAAAGACCTGGACACATATCCACAAAGCTACATTGTGAGAACTTCAGTAAATGTCTTAACGTCATGAAATTTCTGAAGTTTTTGGCTTGTTCATTTAAAGTTTCTCTGGTAACGAACCAACATGTTTCTTATTTTGCGATATTACAAATATAAGTATGAATTTTTCACAAGGAAAATAGTGTTAATTTTTTCACTTAAATATGACTCGAGTTAAGATTTTCTTTAGGAGCTTTGTGCATATGGTTCTAGGGCATCGACATCAGAACGTGGGAGACGCTCATCGTCCAGCTTGGCGCAGCAAGATCACCGCAGGTGCCCGTGCAGCTAAAGCTTGGCGCATCACTGAGGCAAAACAAAAGCGTGCCATGCACAAGGCCTGCGCGGTATCCACTACTACGACCGCACCTACTCACCAATGTCCTTTATGTAGGCGAGCTTTCAGGGCCCGGATTGGCCGTTTCAGTCACCTGAGGACTCTTAGCCAGTGACCTCATCGGACACTTAGTCAGGGACAACCCATAATCACCAACACATCCTTAGACTTGAGAATAAATTGTGCTCAAGTCTACGGGTTGTCCATGGCATTATAAAGAACAGATATATACAGTACTTCCGCGTTTGCAAATATACTGGGTACCAATGTTGCTTATGTCATTAACAAATCGTTCTGAATAAGGAATGCTGTAATTAGAGATGGTGAATACCAAGTGAGACTCAACATAAAAAGCGCTCTTAGAACAGTACAGTTTTAACAATATTCTCTTTTTTTTTTAGATTATTTCCCAAATATGAACAGGCGGCGCATACGGTCTTAATAATAATATACAAAAAGTTTACCATAAATTGATATACTAATAACTTACTACAGTGCATGAAGCAGTTGCTGAAGGTCAGATGAAAATTTGGGCGACAAAACTTAAAACGACAAAACTTGACATAGACAACACAGGAAAGACTATTAACGATGATTTATTGAATAAATATTGGCATGAATAAATAAATATAACCTCATACTTAAACGAGTACATGTATTCAACTTGTGTCAACAAAAGGTCATTTAAAATAAACGCAATGCTTGTTTATTTGTATTAAAAACCAAAATATTCCCGCATGTAAATAGAACTAATTATAAACCCACGAGTTTTACAGCAACTGAAAACCACACACAGATATTAAATAAAATATACTTGTTATAATAAAAACGAATGCCAAAAAGCACTGAATTTGGGACAGATTTTTATAAATATAGCCGTGACCAACGATGTAGATATTCCCACATAGTGCCATGTGTAACCATGGCCCGTATACTCAATGCTCCTCAGTAAATCTTCAGAAAATGTCTTAAGATGATCATCAGCGAAAGATCTAGGATCCCAAAAGTTACGGGGTGCTGCTAAAAAGGAGCAGTGTGGAATGTCAGACCAGTCTGGTGAAATTTCTAATAATTTTCTAAATCCAGATAATTGTTTAGTCTAATACTTGTAATTAAGATTTTTAAGCATAGACTATTCATTTGCAATTGAATATTTGCAAAAATATATTAAATATTTAAAGATTTTCTTTTTTTGTGTTGACCAGTCCGGAGATGCAGAAGGGGGGGGGGGGAGTAAAAAGGAGCAGGGTGCAGCACCCTGCTATTTCGCTCTAGATCTTTCCCTAGATAATGAAATGATGAAACTATAGGGCTGTTTCATTTATAGTGCAATTTGCATTAAGAGGTTTTGAATCTAGTAAACAGTGAAGAGTTGCTTCTTGTTTTACCTGAAACTGAATCTAAATCATTCAATTTAAAATTAAAATGTAAATTTTGATCGAAAATGTTCACTTAAGTGCAATGTAAGTCACGCTTCGCCCTATAAGCTGTGTGAATACCAGCCCGTGTCTATGAATAAGAAAGTAAACACGTCCTATGTTGCACATGTGACTGGTATGGCCTGGTGTCATTTGTAGACGTGATCGCCATTAGAGCATAAAGCATTCGTCTGTACATAGATACTGTCTCGTTTATCGTGATTAAATTAACATAGCTGGAATAACTTAAACATTCAATAATATGATTTGGAGAATGATGAATGAACCATTAAACAATTAAACATTAGTTGTATTGTTAAAACAGATAATCGTAAATGATGGAAAAGTGAACATGAACATACGATAGGTCCCCCACGTATGGTTGCCATTGTGTATTAGACATTATGATATACATTATTTTACAAATCATAGCAGTAGGCATATAGGTCTTAGTGTTAATATTTCTGCTGTTTGTTAAAACTAAAAAAATTGTCAATATTGTGCTTTTCAAATGGGCGAGCATATATCATGTATTTAAATATTGTTCAAATATAAGTAACACAGACATGTGCACATTTGGAGTATTATATACACTGGTTCAATACAAAATTACATTGTTTAATTAATTGTTTGAAATTTTCAATTCACCATTTGGTTTGACAAATACCATGAAATAATAACTTTAACTTTGGACCTTCAGAATTCTAGAATTTAATATTTATAATGAAACAGTGTAATCGAAAAAAAAACACATAAGAATACCAATCAATGTTTACACGGTATATACAACAGCATTAGGCATCATGTTTAAAGCAGCAGTCCAGAAATATGTTAATAAAATTAAACTTTGCAGAAAGCGTTTCTAATGGACATCTTACCGATCAAAATACAAAACAACGCATTGAAATCGGCAAAAAAGTAACGTTTTGGTAACTTTTTATCGCATAGTTATCTGTATGCGATAGTTGGTGATGCCTCTGGAGTATATCAGCATGTACATTAGCGTATATTCCGTTCGTACCAACATAGACATAATAAACTGTCTTACGTAAATAATAAACAGTTTTCAGTCGAATAAACATAATTAACATTCAAGAGAACTAATGTCAATTTCAGATGTATTGAATTATATTCTATGGTCTGTGGCTTTAAAGCTATGATGTTGGACTCAACTAATAAACATTTGTAACATAACAATATAATATTCAGAATATTCATTACAACTAGCATAGAATATAACTTACATACATGTAATTTGTAACACATTGCAAGAATTGTATATTATTATACACTGGATAATTTATGTTATTCAATACATCATACATATAAAAGATTAATAGCGCTTAACCAGAAATGGTATCTATCTAACAAAACCCTAGCCATCAATCAAACACAGCAACAATGGATGTAATTCATTTTAAACTCAATTTGCTGCAATCGTTTAGGTTATAATTATGCTAGAATGTATATACATGTATGATGATAATAATTCAATAAAACAATATGGTGACTCTTGTTTCACCAGATATCTACATATTGAAGAAATCAATTAAAATTAAATGTATTGTACCCCAACACGCAAACCAGTCTAAATCTAGCAAAAATATCCTAATAATTTTTACAAATGCTGATGCAGCTGAAGCTTTAAGTAATTAGAATGTATAATACAATTTTTAAAAGTATTTAGAATGTATAATACAATTTTTTAAAGTATTTAGAATGTATAATACAATTTTTTAAAGTAATTAGAATGTATAATACAATTTGTTAAAGTAATTAGAATGTATAATACAATTTTTTTAAAGAAAAAAACAATTAATACACTATTACATGACGATCAGAAATTAATATGAAAGGTTAGATTGTAACAGTTTGAAGTAAAACTATTCAATCAAAAATGATAGACATGTATGAAATGGTTGTAGCAGGTTATGTTCCATTGTGTCTGACGTGTATAAATCATGTAAATGTTGGTTAATAGCTATTCATAGCTAATATTACTAGGTTTGTTAATTTCCAACTTTAAATAGTCTTGTGGGTATTGTCAGTGTTAAACATTGATTCATAGAATGGTTCCTTTAAAAAAACAGAACTGAAATTGACAGCATACACAGTAATGTACAAAGAAACACGATTAAAAGCAACACAGAGCCACAGCGTTAGTTCCTTTTAAGTGCCCCAGAGCACAGTGTCATAATGTACATGCCCACACACAAACACCCCTATGTACAGCTGTATCACATTCCGGCAACAACAAGCTGCTGTCAGGAGATTGATCCCGGTCATGTCTTTGTCAGGAGATTGATCCCGGTCATGTCTGTTGAACACTGCCACCACTAGGCTTACTGGATGTAAACATCTGACAAGAACAGACAAGTAATAATTAGATACAAATATTCAAGAGCATAATTAGTATACAGAAATTTTGTGAAAACTAGGTAAAAATTCATAGTTATGCCGTCAAAGGACACAATCACAGCTTAAGTTTGTTATCTCGAACTCACTGAAGTCAAAATTCCAAATAAGTTGAAGTGGAAACTAATTCCCGACATTCTTCCTTATTTTACATAAAATAAATACAGTATGGTTGACTTGAAATTTTAACTTGAAGTTTAGATTTGTTACAAAGTGTTAGTAATTAAGCTAGTCATTCGATGCAACAAATGATCCTTCGTTTACAGTGCATTATTCCAGTTTAAATTATGATTTATCAATCTCAGATAAGTACTCAGATAAGTCAATTTCCCGCGACTTTAAGATAACGAAGTTAAGCTGTAATAAGATGACAATATCAAAATATGCACTGCATTAAAAAAAATCATGTTTGGCCGGCAAGTTTATTAATTTTAAATAAAAACAAGAGCTGTCTTGCTTTATTCGCTTTGGCTATGATGTATTATAAAAATGTTTCACTTTGCATCATGTTGTCATGTAAACAGTATGAGTGTTGAGATTCAATTACCCTTTCTAGTTTCGATTTACAATTTGTTGGTGCATATTACAGAAGCCTAAAATAATTATATATGTTACGAAAGTTTTATTTGCTAAAGTACACTATAAATGCATTACATCCAAATTGTCAAATATATGTTGATCGGAAGTAATTCGAGCGTGTATACTAAATTACTTGCTTTATTCGCTTTGGCTATGATGTATTATAAAAATGTTTCACTTTGCATCATGTTGTCATGTAAACAGTATGAGTGTTGAGATTCAATATTTCTTAGTTTGCTTGAACGTTTTCAATACATGTAGTTTGCTAATTTTCGGTTGTGTACGATTAAAGGAACTTGTTCCCAGATTTTACGTATTAAAAAAAGCTATTAAATGTCTTAACTGTGTATACTAAAGCATCTGGACTAACAAACAACAAAATATTAAATAAGAAAAATTAAATAAGTTAAAAATTTGCCTTCGTCGGTGCTCGAACCTTCGATCTTCGGGATACAAAATCAGACGCTCAAACTACTCGGCCATTCTGACTTACTTACAACTAGTGTATTGTTAACGCTATGTAGATGATAAATGTGTTTTTATAAAATACCGATAAAAAGCGTAACAAACGCTTTATAATTTTATCCATTTCATTTGATGATCATTTATTAACGACACTATATTTCTTATATATTTCTTTGTCAGAAGTGTTATTTTGCATTTGTATATATAATTCATTTTTATATTTAGGATTTAGGATAAAAATGTTGAAAATTATCAATTTGCCAATCTGTAAACAGGTCCCTTTAAGTCCCTTTAAAATGACCTTTGTTATGAATATATTTCATTTCAACGTGCGATTAAAGTGCATCGATACAAAACAATAGCTCGGATTGGTCGGTTATGAATACAAGTGACTTAGTCACATCTTATCTTCCGACCAAAAACGCACTGCAAACGTCCACCATACGCTTACTAACGAGCATTGTCAAAACATAAATGAATGTGGGGAATGACATCAGTATTCAAATCATGAACGAGAGCCGTTAAATGTCTTCTTTAAAACACAGCCAATGTGTTTGTCACAAAACAGCTGATTGATCATTTTGATCGATTGCCCCGTGTGACGCTCAGTTTTGTTTTACCATGTGACAGTCGTTACGTTACTTTCGGTAACGGCGGTACGTCGATCTGAGACCGACGTTATTGAAAACGTATAAATATCGGCGCTTTCTTTCGTTGGTCAGAGATCGAATGCAGTTTTAATTAAAATACTTAATACAAACAGAAAATGCACCTCTCGGTTGTATTTTTATTGGCAGTATCGTGTTTTGGCGTAACATACGGATATAGTACTTTGCGACGTCAGATTCCTAATGGTTTCAAAGTGCCCCACCCGTGCGGAACCGGGACCTGGGATTCTGTAGGCCACATGGCACCCCAGTATGACCCTGCCAAGAACGCGTTTGGAAAGGTGAGTTCAGCGTTGTAACTTGTGTTTACAAATATTAAAAGATATGTACAAAATAAGTCTTGTTCTCTGAGTAATGCAACTAACATTTCTGATATTTGTATAATCAATCTTTTATAATGACAAAGTATTTTTTTTTATTTTAATACAAATCTATATATGACGACGAAAACGAACTTTATTACTTCTGCTGGTCGTGCTTTTAAACATTGGTCGAAGTGCTTTAAAACTTCAACGCAATGAAACCTAAGTAGAAAATATCAGAGCATATCGCCCGCAAGGGTATACACACTTATTTTATAACAAAATACCCAATAATAACACATTTGAGGTGTGTCGTGGGGAAATCGGGCTGATTGTATGTGTGTTAAGTGTCGTCCCGGATTAGCCTATGCAATACGCACAGGCTAATCCGGGACGGCACTTTCCGCCTACAGTAGATTAACTTATGTTTTGTAAAAAAAACAAAAACAATACCATTAAAGCGGAAAGTGTCGTCCTGGATTAGCCAAACCATTTCTCATTCAGGACGTGCGCGAAATTCTGGTGAACCGCGCGCTGGACTGGAGCAAGGTGTGTCACAAGGACTCGGACGGGGACGGTTACACGAACGGACAGGAGCTGGGCGACCCCGACTGTAAATGGAAAATCAGCGACGGAATACAGGGGCTGGGGGATCCCATGGGCCATCCAGGTAGGGGGCGCGATACTTTGAAATTATAATTATCATTTTAAAAAGTCAAATGTTGGGTTGCTTTACTGACATCAGATTCGAATATCTGATCGAGCGTCACCATTAGTATTGTTACTAGCTAAACAAATTACTACAGTAATATATTCAATACATGTCTAGCACATTCATATACAACGTAATTGAGTTTCGTGGATTCTGTGCAAATGTAGCAGAGATATATCAGTAATAAAGATGTAATCGCATATGAAATACTTTGGCACTTAAACTGACTTTGTATATGTAGATCTACTGTGTATGTTACACGTTAATTTTCATGTATGTGACGCAAGCTTTATTATCGAATATCCGACCTATGGAACTGCTGTAGTCATCAATCTTCATGTACGCCCCTTCATCCGTCATAATTAACTGACAACGCCGCACAGCTAACGTTGGTAATGCATCTTCAGCGATACCAGCATTTCAATCAATTCTTCCAGGAAACATACATTGCCTAAGTCTTGAGATAACAAGTGAAGATAAGTACTTCTAGTATACGGCGTCACTTCATTAAGAACAGTGCATGTCGTCACAGTGTGGAGGAATAGGATGCAGTATTTATTGTATCTACCAGTGCGATTGGATCATATCTACCAGTGTTTTTAGAACAAGCAAACACGTGGCGGATCCGTGGTCTAGTGGTAACGCACTGGTTTCACGACTCATGGGTCGTAGGTTCGAGCCCCCGCTACACCCTAACCTACTAAGACGTCTATCGCATGAGATGTTAAACCGAGGTGCAGAGTACTAGGTGCTTCATATCGGGCACTAAAAGACCCAGGGTCGTCTCCTGTATCTTTCACTATCCCCAGTAACCCAACTAACAAGTGTTCTGGGGGCGATGGCCATATGGGAGAGAATCCCGGTGCACTCGATAAAAATGTACCACACAAACAAACTGCAGATATCGTTATACACCAGTCAATAGCTAAAATTAGATTGAAATCATATTATCGTAGTGCGCAGATATACATATATACACAACAAGTGATTGCACAAATACATTGCTGGAATCATTTGAAGGATACATACTGTACATACATACAGCAACGAATGACTCAGACTGCTATAGAATTGAGCCCAGACTGTTCACAATAAGCTCCTTAAATACAGTAACCATTAGGCGTATTGTGCACTTTAATTAGATTCATATTCAGCTTATACATTTTGCCAAGGTAAATTGCAATAACCTCTTTCCATTCTATACACATATTTAACATTATGAGAGATATTATATGCGATGGATAAGAAATAAGTGTGTATGTGTGTAATTTATAAAGAATAGATCTAACCCTTATGTAGTATTTGATCATAATCGGATATGTCAATTTACTCAATTTGTGCACATAATTAATTCAAATGATATATTAATACAACGACATTACTCAGTATAGCGAATCTTGAATGTATACAATTACGCGATTGCTGGTATACCGATGCTGCATAATTGGTCAATATATTATTGCAATAAATTTGCATTGAATTCATATCATTTCAATCTTAGTAATCAGAATTCGTAAGCCACAAGATGCGGCATTTAAACTAGGTGTTAACTCAGCTTTGTTTTTCAGGAAATGTTAACAGAATGTGGTTTGGTATTTAAGGGATCTAATCACCACTGTTATTGTATGTACCACAGTTCATCGCTATAATTACATCTACCGCATAAAACAACAATATCTATAAATTAGAGTAAAGGTGATATGCAAATAATAATACGCATCGTCATCATGATCCAAAATAAATTTGCAGCGATCATAATGGGTATGTTTTTACATGCGAATGTCATACAATAATAGCATGCACGAATAGTTTTCAACAGAGGAACATCAATCTTTCTTTTGACAGACGTGGTGACCGTTTTTTTTTTGGTTATTGCTTTATGGCCATGTATTACATAACATAGAATAACACACAAGTATTTCTTTGACAACGATGTATAAAATAATACATATGATTCTTTAACACATATCGTCTATACGTATCTACCGGTATGTACGTATTGAGACTACGGGTTTTTAGGTTAAATGAATCCATATCAAGGGTTGAGCGTGAAACTTTTGTATCTGCTTAACATTTCTATATCAGATACAATAGTTTCACCCACAAATCTCGAAATATACGATTATTATTTATGAATATATAGGATTTGACACAAGTTGTCATGTCATACCATATTTTATTAAACGAGTTCAGGAATTTTGTTAGTAAGCAAGTGTTTGCGAGCTTACTAACGAATTTCCTGGACGAGTTTAATAAAATATGGTATGAAATGACAACGAGATAAAATCTACCACATGCTTCAGAGATGTATTAACAAACGGAAATTAGAAACATGTATACAAGCCTGCGGGAACTCTCGTTTTATCTCGCGGCCCCGGCGTTATCACGGCGTTATCACGTGACTTAATCGTGTACGCTCGCCAATTCACTTTGTTAATATTCACTGCATATATACCAATAAATGTGATTTTGTGATTGCGCATATTAGAGTTGAACAAGTTTGTTCGAAACTGTACACCAAGAAAAAAAACATTTTAATTTTATCTTTAATAGTTATGGAGATATTCATAAGCAAGGCTTTTTAAGATTTTAGACAGAGGCAGCAATATATTTATTGAAAAGTATATACCCAGCCTTTGCCAAATACCTTGTTATTTCTGAGCGGATTTTTCTAAATCAAGTCTTAATTTGAAGACAATGTTTAACTGTACACCAAGAAACAAATATTGTTATTTTATTTTTAGTAGTTCCGGAGTTATTTATATTTAAAAGCGAGGCTATGTAAGATTTCAGACTAAGGCAGTAAGATTTTTTTTATCGAAAGGTAGCTAACCTGCCTTTGCCTAAAACTTTGTTATCTATGAACGGATTTCGCCGAAAATAGTCTCATTTTGAATGAAATTTAAAACTGGACAACATGAAATAAACAATGCGATTTTATCTTAAATAGTTCCGGAAATATTCAGAGCGAGGCGTTGTAAGATTTCAGACTAAGGCAGCACAATTTTTATTTAAAATACCTAACCTGCCTTTGCTTAGTACTTTGTAGTTTCTGGACGGATTTTTCTGACTAAAGTCTTATTTTTAAGGCAATTTAAAATTGTACACCAAGAAACAAATATTAATATTTCACCTTTAATAATTCCGGAGTTATTCATATTAAAGGCGAGGCTATGTGAGATTTCAGACTAAGGCAGCAAGATTTTTTATTGAAAAGTATCTTACCTGCCTTTGCCGAAAACTTTGTTATTTCTGGACAGAATTTACTGAATAAATTCTTGTTTTGAAGGAAATTTAAAACAGAACAACATGAAATAAACACTATGATTTTATCTTAAATAGTTCAAGAAATATTGAGAGCGAGGCTTTGTAAGATTTCAGACTGAGGCAGCAAGATTTTTATTGACAAGTATATACCCAGCCTTGCCTAATACTTTGTCATTTCTGGACGGATTTTTCTGAATAAAGTCTTATTTTGAAGACAATTTGAAATTGTACACAAGAAACAAATATTGTTATTTTGCCTTTAGCAGTTCCGGAGTTATTTATATTTAAAGCGAGGCTATGTGAGATTTCAGGCTGAGCCAGCAAGATTGTTACTGGATTCTAGTATCTAACCTGCCTTTGCATAAAACTTACTTATTTTTTGACGGATTCTCCCGAATAAAGTCACAATTTGAAGGATATCTCAATTTGTACATCAACAAGGAGCTTTTACTGTTCAAACAGCAATTTGTAAAAAAAAACAAAAACATAAATAAACATAGAATTACTACTCTTTCGATCAATATTTTGTCGTACTTGTTTAATTTTTTTAATTTTTTGCTTTGTGCTTGTTTTTCTCTCTCAAAATGTTTTCTTATTACCTTTAATTGTCTCAATTTAATATGCTAGACCATGGTCTTGAATAACCATTCGTGAGTGATACTCGAGGGCGTTCTCTCCATGGGAGACGATGTCCCGCTATGGATTAAAGCGTTAATTGGCATACCTTGGACCCACATGGTTGCACAAGTGTAGATAAGATAATAAAGACAAAATGACACGCGCCAAAACACTCGTATATTGAAAAACAAGACGTATTTTTACCCCATCGCTAATGTAGGTTGGTTTGATTACACTAAAGACGATTTTGCAGATCAAACGATTTTTTTTTCATCCAGCATCAGTCCAATAATCTATTAAAAGTAATTTTAACAGTACACAATAATATGTAGTACATAATATAAAGTTTATTTCATTTTATTTTAAAACATTTACATTTCAAGTATTTCAAACAACTTTTAAGAAAATGCCGATATACTCTGCCATAATTACAGATCCGATCACGTGGTTTATCACGTGATTGAAATCTCGGGGGCCGCGAGAATCGACGGAAACTCACATTAAGGTTACGCATGCGCAAATAAATTCCTTCTTTGTTACATATAAAATATTCAAAATTTGATCTCACTTTTCACCATGACCAAGCTACTTTCCAATATATCACCATACATTGTTGGAAAGATGAGGACATAACCTTTTGAAAAACAGCATGTCAAAAAATTCTATGTGTTGTAACTCAAAATATTTACCTTAGAAAAAACACACCGGTTTTGACGGGCTGGAGGCTGCCATTTTGCGCATGAATACATGGGCCAAAAGTTATGAAGCTGGGAACCACTAGACAAAAAGTAGTGCACAAAACAGCCTTTTTTCTTATTGCTTACATATATACCTTTAAAATGATACCAAAATATATCATTTAAACTTTTTTTTTTTACAAATTGTATGCATCCTGCACTCAACCACATGTGCTTATTATCTAACTGACAGCATGTAACCTTGAGGATGTGACTTCCGTTTTGGGGTAATTAGACCATAACACGAATCTTTGTTTATTGATAGATATTTGCATGCTTTTAAACGAAAACAACTTCTAATTTTACCAAAACATGCTGATAAATTGGCATTGAAAACATGTACACTCCATTGTTACATTTAAAACAGCAAATTGTGATTGATTGCCGTTTAATGTTTAATATATTAAATAAAAATGATTGTGATTGATGACATTGTTAATGCAGCAGTGTACGGTGGCATAGATGTGACACGTGCATGTTTTTATTTATGTCGTTCCCACGACATATTAAGTCGTGGGAACGAGATAATTAACTCGTGGTAACGACATATTAAGTCGTGGGAACGAGATCTTTTTTCGTGGGAACGACATAAATAACTTGTGGGAACGACATATTAAGTCGTGGGAACGAGATAATTAACTCGTGGTAACGACATAATTCACCAATCAGAATACACGTTGTTTAAAAGCATGTTTCAAAATGGCTGATACGCTTACATAATATCGTATTTCAATGCTGGATAAAGATATAAAGAAATTGTTGTTCTCGAGAGCAACATGGAATTTGATTGGCTCATTAAGTCATTCCCTCGACAAAAATATATCGTTCCCACGACATAATTATGTCGTTCTTGCGAGATAAGATCTCGTTCCCACGAGATAAGATCTCGTTCCCACGAGATAAGATCTCGTTCCCACAACTTAATATAAATCATGCACATGTCACATTTATGCCACCGTAGCAGTGGCAATTAACCTTGCATAATTATATTTACAACAGAATTTAAAGAGATTAAAACATGTTCTTATTGATAACACCACAAAAATATGTGACATGAAATATGCCGCTGCATAAAATTACCTGCTTTAAGTAAATAATACAAATTCAACAGAAAGAAAGAAAAAATTGTCAATACCCATATATGAACAAACAGCGCAACGTTAATAGCGTAAATATATATTCTTTATAATCGGCACGTAATTGTAAATAAATACATTTTAACAACCATTTGTTAAGAACTCTGGCAGCTAGATACGCCAGTTTCTAACGTGTTTGCCCTCTTCCAGGTATTTGTGAACCGAGTCGACAACAGTGCACAAGTGGCGTCACCTTCAACGAGTGCCCGAACCCTAAAGCTTCCGGTGCAGGCGGACCGAGGATCACCGTTCCGCCGGGCGCGAATGACCACCCCCAGACACACCTGTCCAAGGGAACCGGCCCCTTCAGTGGAGGCGAGTCGCGGCAAATAGCTACACCTAATTTCGGTACATCGGATGGATTTGGCAGACCAGGCGGATTCGGACAAAGTCCGAGCGGAGGTTCATTTACGCAGCCTCCGATGAGCGACAGATTCGGTGGCGCATCTCCGCCTGGATTCCGTGGTTCAGCAGAACCCTCTTCTGGTTTTGGTGCTCCTGCCTCCGGATTTTCTGGATTCAGTGGACCGCCCTCCTCATTTAGTCAGGGACCTATAATGCCGCCATTTGCTGGCCAACGCCCGAGCTTTGGAGGCCAGTCCTCATCAACATTCGGAGGTTCCACTGGGTTTGGTGGCCAACCTGACATGGGCGGACACACAGACACAATGCCACAATTTGCTGGCCAACGCCCGAGCTTTGGAGGCCAGTCCTCAACAACATTCGGAGGTTCCACTGGGTTTGGTGGCCAACCTGACATGGGCGGACACACAGACACTTTTAGCAGTGACCATTCAGGTCCCGGTTCGCAAGTCGTTGGTAGTTTTGGTTCCTCTAGCGAATCGATGGGAATGCCCGACTTTAATGCAGCAGGCGCTGCAGGTTTTGGAAAGACTGGCCCAGGATTTGCACCTTCTGCACCGCGGTTTGCTGGACCAGGAGGTTTTAGCCCTGGATTTCCAGGAGGTGATTTCGGGGCGCCAATGGGTTTCGACGGAGGGTTTAGTGGTGTGAGTTCCCCAGACATGACCTCGGGATTCGGAAGTATGGGTGGAAGTTCCAGTACGAGTCCCTCACATGGCCATGGTGGTAGCAGTTCATCCCCATCCGGCTTTGGCCCCACGGGCTCGGAGTTTTCCGGATTTAGCGACCCTTCCAGTTTCTCAATGGGAGGCCCTCCTAGAGGCGCAATGTCTTTCCGGCCAGGTAACATGCCAGACTTCATGCGTGGTGGTCACCTAAAACCCGGCTTCGGTTCCTCTCTCTCGTCAGACGTCGTACAGCGAAGCGTCCAAAGCAGACTCGACCAGGAAAGAAGCCGAATGGGAGGAAGCGCTCCCGGAACCTCGTTTGGTCACCGTTCAGCATCTTCCCATGGCTCCGGTTTTGACACATCTGGCATGTCCTCCAGACTTCCGGGACTTAGAATGGGCGTTCCGATGTTCCCGCCGATGAGGCGAGGGCCGGGTCCTATGTTCTTCGCTTAAAAGATTCTCCACTGCCCAAGTTTAACTTAATTAAAACATATGGTGCTCACAATTCAATATGTCTGTTGGTGTACAGCTTTTTGTCTTACTATATACACAATAAAGGTGTGATCTCTGTGTTCTGTTTGACGATTGTCAATTGTATAAGGTCGCGTAACATTAGGGATGTCGTGATATTAGAAATCCATATCGCGATATAATGCAATATTAGTTTTCGCTATTACGATATTAAATGCGATGTATTGCAATCTTAATTATAATGTACTATTATAACATGCTGCAGACAGATTATATACAGTCTGTATCGCTATCAACTGGACGCTTTTTATGGGGTGTTTTTTGTATCATGTTCTGATGATGAAGAGGCGCGACAACGACAAGAATTCAGCGGCAGGCAGTAAACTTCATAATTAACAGCAAACTAGTACTTTAATGTTTCAAAATTTTATCAAGTTTGTTGTAACAGTATTATTAAGCAATAACAGTTAACTACCGGCCGGTGCTCTCTATTATAATCCGACTTTTAGCCCTAACCCTTCACAACTTTACAAATGGTTCATAGGTTCAATTGATTATCACTTACATTTAACTTGTTCGAATAAATTTACAAAATGTGGAATCAAGTTATGGAAGAAATCTTAAGACAACATATGCATATCACAAAATGCCGGTATGTAGAGTCTTATCGCGATATTGTATCGCAGAATCAAAGTTTTCAATATAGCCTTGAAAAAGGATAACTGCCCCGTCCGCTGGTGTCCATGGTTTTAATAATTCCAAATAATTGGAATAAATTGGTAAAGGAGCACCCAAATAACATTTATGTGATTTTTTTCGAAATCCAACCAGTGGTGTCGGACAAGATTTTCAAAGTTTTCAATATAGCCATATAAGGAAAAAAGGCACTGGTCATGTTTTTAAAGAATTACAATAATTTGAAAGATTTTGATAAAGGGTAACTTAAGGAACATTTCTGAAAACCATTACGTAACAAGATGAATATGGCTATAAGGAAAAAAATTCCGCCCCGTGGCGAACTTGTTATAACGAATCAAAAAATAATTTGAAGCTTTTGGGTAGATGACCGCTCTAGGAGCATTCTAACATAGTTTGGTCAATTTCCACTAGGTTTCAGAGATGTTGAACGTAAATTGTTGACGACGGATGACGACGGAAAACCACTGAGCACAACAGCTCACCCTAAGTTTGAGGACTTCGTGCATAGGTGAGCTAAAAATGGCAAACTTTAACAATGTTATGGAACTGGCAATAGTATTTGCTGTAAATGAATAATATGTGTGATTTGTTAAACTGGACATTAAGGTGTTGCTGTTATATCCGGACAGAGCTTGCAGGAAATACAATCCACAATATTCTAAACAACAGTATATTAGAACAACAACGTGTTATACTGGACGCAACGATACACCAGTCCAAAGAAACATGCAATAAATCACTTTAAAAATAACGCACACTGGCAAAAGCTACAGTGATCACTTAAAGTGATATTATTCAGCTGTATACACTCATCGATCATTTATCTATGCTGAGACGAAACATTAAAGTACACATCCTAACAGGTAAAATGCTAGCATTGCTTCTTATTGTATACAGATCAGCAAATTGATCAACTAATACATGTTGCATTATTATACTTACAAGTCATTAAAATATGTTTATGCGGTAACTTCAGCATAATTTTGTTGTTTAATAAAACATGTTCAAATTTAATTATACGCTATATGTGTAGGAACTTTCAGAACAGTAAATAATGGCGCGGGCTTCCAGTGAAAATAAGCCACTTTAAGTAATGAGAATAGGAGTTAAGATCGCATGTTAATGTGTGATTAGACTGTTGACTGCCTCAAAGCCACTTTAAGTAATGAGAATAGGAGTTAAGATCGTATGTTAATGTGTGATTAGACTGTTGACTGCCTCAAAGCCACTTTAAGTAATGAGAATATAAGTTAAGATCGCATGTTAATGTGTGATTAGACTGTTGACTGCCTCAAAGCCACTTTAAGTAATGAGAATAGGAGTTCAGATCGCATGTTAATGTGTGATAAGACTGTTGACTGCCTCAAAGCCACTTTAAGTAATGAGAATATAAGTTAAGATCGCATGTTAATGTGTGATTAGACTGTTGACTGCCTCAAAGCCACTTTAAGTAATGAGAATAGGAGTTAAGATCGTATGTTAATGTGTGATTAGACTGTTGACTGCCTCAAAGCCACTTTAAGTAATGAGAATAGGAGTTAAGATCGTATGTTAATGTGTGATTAGACTGTTGACTGCCTGAAAGCCACTTTAAGTAATGAGAACAGGAGTTCAGATCGTATGTTAATGTGTGATTAGACTGATGACTGCCTCAAAGCCACTTTAAGTAATGAGAATAGGAGTTCAGATAGTATGTTAATGTGTGATTAGACTGTTGACTGCCTCAAAGCCACTTTAAGTAATGAGAATAGGAGTTAAGATTGCATGTTAATGTGTGATTAGACTGTTGACTGCCTCAAAGCCACTTTAAGTAATGAGAATAGGAGTTAAGATTGCATGTTAATGTGTGATTATACTGTTGACTGCCTCAAAGCCACTTTAAGTAATGAGAATAGGAGTTAAGATCGTATGTTAATGTGTGATTATACTGTTGACTGCCTCAAAGCCACTTTAAGTAATGAGAATAGGAGTTAAGATCGTATGTTAATGTGTGATTAGACTGTTGACTGCCTCAAAGCCACTTTAAGTAATGAGAATAGGAGTTAAGATTGCATGTTAATGTGTGATTAGACTGTTGACTGCCTCAAAGCCACTTTAAGTAATGAGAATAGGAGTTCAGATCGTATGTTAATGTGTGATTAGACTGTTGACTGCCTCAAAGCCACTTTAAGTAATGAGAATAGGAGTTAAGATTGCATGTTAATGTGTGATTAGACTGTTGACTGCCTCAAAGCCACTTTAATGAGAATAGGAGTTAATATTGCATGTTAATGTGTGATTAGACTGTTGACTGCCTCAAAGCGTCTCTCAAAGACCTGGACACATATCCACAAAGCTACTTAGTGAGAACTTCAGTAAATGTCTTAACGTCATGAAATTTCTGAAGTTTTTGGCTTGTTCATTTAAAGTTTCCTTTGTCGTATATGTTTTTAATCTGGTAACGAACCAACATGTTTCTTATTTTGCGATATTACAAATATAAGTATGATTTTTTCACAAGGAAAATAGTGTTAATTTTTTCACTTAAATATGACTCAAGTTCAGATTTTCTTAGGAGCTTTGTGCATATGGTTCTAGGGCATCGACATCAGAACGTGGGAGACGCTCATCGTCCAGCTTGGCGCAGCAAGATCACCGCAGGTGCCCGTGCAGCTAAAGCTTGGCGCATCACTGAGGCAAAACAAAAGCGTGCCGTGCACAAGGCCTGCGCGGTGTCCACTACTACGACCGCACCTACTCACCAATGTCCTTTACGTAGGCGAGCTTTCAGGGCCCGGATTGGCCGTTTCAGTCACCTGAGACTCTTAGCCAGTGACCTCATCGGACACTTAGTCAGGGACAACCCATAATCACCAACACATCCTTAGACTTGAGAATAAATTGTGCTCAAGTCTACGGGTTGTCCATGGCATTATAAAGAACAGATATATACAGTACTTCCGCGTTTGCAAATATACTGGGTACCAATGTTGCTTATGTCATTAACAAATCGTTCTGAATAAGGAATGCTGTAATTAGAGATGGTGAATACCAAGTGAGACTCAACATAAAAAGCGCTCTTAGAACAGTACAGTTTTAACAATATTCTCTTTTTTTCTTAGATTATTTCCCAAATATGAACAGGCGGCGCATACGGTCTTAATAATAATATACAAAAAGTTTACCATAAATTGATATACTAATAACTTACTACAGTGCATGAAGCAGTTGCTGAAGGTCAGATGAAAATTTGGGCGACAAAACTTAAAACGACAAAACTTGACAGAGACAACACAGGAAAGAATATTAACGATGATTTATTGAATAAATATTGGCATGAATAAATAAATATAACCTCATACTTAAACGAGTACATGTATTCAACTTGTGTCAACAAAAGGTCATTTAAAATAAACGCCATGCTTGTTTATTTGTATTAAAAACCAAAATATTCCCCCATGTAAATAGAACTAATTATAAACCCACGAGTTTTACAGCAACTGAAAACCACACACAGATATTAAATAAAATTTACTTGTTATAATAAAAACGAATGCCAAAAAGCACTGAATTTGGGACTGATTTTTATAAATATAGCCGTGACCAACGATGTAGATATTCCCACATAGTGCCATGTGTAACCATGGCCCGTATACTCAATGCTCCTCAGTAAATCTTCAGTAAATGTCTTAAGATGATCATCAGGGAAAGATCTAGGATCCCAAAAGGTACAGGGTGCTGCTAAAAAGAAGCAGGGTGGAATGTCAGACCAGTCTGGTGAAATTTCCAATAATTTTCTAAATCCAGATAATTTTTTAGTCTAATACTTGTAATTAAGATTTTTAAGCATCGACTATTCATTTGCAATTGAATATTTGCAAAAATATCTTTTTTTGTGTTGACCAGCCCGGAGATGCAGAAGGGGGGGGAAGTAAAAGAAGCGGGGTGAAATGATGAAACTAAAGGGCTGTTTCATTTATAGTGCAATTTGCATTAAGAGGTTTGGAATCTAGTAAACAGTGAAGAGTTGCTTCTTGTTTTACCTGAAACTGAATCTAAATCATTCAATTTAAAATTAAAATGTAAATTTTGATCGAAAATGTTCACTTAAGTGCAATGTAAGTCACGCTTTCCCCTAGAAGCTGTGTGAATACCAGCCCGTGTCTATGAATAAGAAAGTAAACACGTCCTATGTTGCACACGTGACTGGTATGGCCTGGTGTCATTTGTAGACGTGATCGCTATTAGAGCATAAAGCATTCGTCTGTACATAGAAACCGTCTCGTTTACTGTGATTAAATTAACATAGCTGGAATAACTTAAACATTCAATAATATGATTTGGAGAATGATGAATGAACCATTAAACAATTAAACATTAGTTGTATTGTTAAAACAAATTATCTTAAATGATGGAAAAGTGAACATGAACATACGAAAGGTCCCCCACGTATGGTTGCCATTGTGTATTAGACATTATGATATACATTATTTTACAAATCATAGCAGTCGGCATATAGGTCTTAGTGTTAATATTTCTGCTGTTTGTTAAAACTTAAAAAATTATCAATATTGTGCTTTTCAAATGGGCGAGCGTATATCATGTATTTAAATATTGTTCAAATATAAAGTATTATTCTAAATATAAGTAACACAGACATGTGCACATTTGGAGTATTATATACACTGGTTCAATACAAAATTACATTGTTTAATTAATTGTTTGAAGTTTTAAATTCACCATTTGGTTTGACAAATACCATGAAATAATAACTTTAACTTTGGACCTTCAGAATTCTAGAATTTAATATTTATGATGAAAAAGTGCAATTGAAAAAAACACATAAGAATACCAATCAATGTTTACACGGTATATACAACAGCATTAGGCATCATGTTTAAAGCAGCAGTCCAGAAATATGTTAATAAAATTAAACTTTGCAGAAAGCGTTTCTAATGGACATCTTACCAATCAAAATACAAAACAACACATTGAAATCGGCAAAATAGTAACGTTTTGGTAACTTTTTATCGCATAGTTATCTGTAAGCGATAGCTGGTGTTGCCTCTGGAGTATATCAGCATGTACATTAGCGTATATTCCGTTCTTACCAACATAGACATAATAAACTGTCTTTCGTAAATAATAAACAGTTTTCAGTCGAATAAACATAATTAACATTCAATAGAACTAATGTCAATTTCAGATGTATTGAATTATATTATATGGACTGTGGCTTTAAAGCTATGATGTTGGACTCAACTAATAAACCTTTGTAACATAACAATATAATATTCAGAATATTCATTACAACTAGCATAGAATATAACTTACATACATGTAATTTGTAACACATTGCAAGAATTGTATATTATTATACACTGGATAATTTATGTTATTCAATACATCATACATATAAAAGATTAATAGCGCTTAACCAGAAATGGTTATCTATCTAACAAAACCCTAGCCATCAATCAAACACAGCAACAATGGATGTAAATCATTTTAAACTCAATTTGCTGCAATCGTTTAGGTTATAATTGTGCTAGAATGTATATACATGTATGATGATAATAATTCAATAAAACAATATGGCGACTCTTGTTTCACCAGATATCTACATATTGAAGAAATCAATTAAAATTAAATGTATTGTACCCCAACACGCAAACCAGTCTAAATCTAGCAAAAATATCCTAATAATTTTTACAAATGCTGATGCAGCTGAAGCTTTAAGTAATTAGAATGTATAATACAATTTTTTTAAGTATTTAGAATGTATAATACAATTTTTTAAAGTAATTAGAATGTATAATACAATTTTTTAAAGTAATTAGAATGTATAATACAATTTTTTAAAGTAATTAGAATGTATAATACAATTTTTTTAAAGAAAAAAACAATTAATACACTATTACATGACGATCAGAAATTAATATGAAAGGTTAGATTGTAACAGTTTGAAGTAAAACTATTCAATCAAAAATGATAGACATGTATGAAATGGTTGTAGCAGGTATGTTCCATTGTGTCTGACGTGTATAAATCATGTAAATGTTGGTTAATAGCTATTCATAGCTAATATTACTAGGTTTGTTAATTTCCAACTTTAAATAAATAGTCTTGTGGGTATTGTCAGTGTTAAACATTGATTCATAGAATGGTTCCTTTAAAAAAACAGAACTGAAATTGACAGCATACACAGTAATGTACAAAGAAACACGATTAAAAAAAGCAACACAGAGCCACAGCGTTAGTTCCTTTTAAGTGCCCCAGAGCACAGTGTCATAATGTACATGCCCACACATAAACACCCCTATGTACAGCTGTATCACATTCCGGCAACAACAAGCTGCTGTCAGGAGATTGATCCCGGTCATGTCTTTGTCAGGAGATTGATCCCGGTCATGTCTGTTGAACACTGCCACCACTAGGCTTACTGGATGTAAACATCTGACAAGAACAGACAAGTAATAATTAGATACAAATATTCAAGAGCATAATTAGTATACAGAAATTTTGTGAAAACTAGGTAAAAATTCATAGTTATGCCGTCAAAGGACACAATCACAGCTTAAGTTTGTTATCTCGAACTCACTGAAGTCAAAATTCCAAATAAGTTGAAGTGGAAACTAATTCCCGACATTCTTCCTTATTTTACATAAAATAAATACAGTATGGTTGACATGAAATTTTAACTTGAAGTTTAGATTTGTTACAAAGTGTTAGTAATTAAGCTAGTCATTCGATGCAACAAATGATCCTTCGTTTACAGTGCATTATTCCAGTTTAAGTTATGATTTATCAATCTCAGATAAGTACTCAGATAAGTCAATTTCCCGCGACTTTGAGATAACGAAGTTAAGCTGTAATAAGATGACAATATCAAAATATGCACTGCATTAAAAAAAAATCATGTTTGGCCGGCAAGTTTATTAATTTTAAATAAAAACAAGAGCTGTCTGAAGACAGCGCACTCGACTTTTCATACCTCTCTTGTCAGTTATGGGCCTTGGTCAGTGACCTTACATAATGACCCCAAAGACATGTATGAAGTTTCAACTGAATATCTGTATGAAATAGAGATATTTACTTGTTGCACATAAAACTAAACAGCATCTTCTAAGTACAAAAAGGGGCATAATTCTGCTAAATTGCAGGTCAAAGTTATGGGCCTTAATCAGTGACCTCACATAATGACCCCAAAGACATGTGTGAAGATTCAATTGAATATCTGTAGTAGTTCTAGACATATGTACTTGCACACAAAAAGTAATCTGAATTTTCTATGTACAAACTGTGAAATATGGTGAAAAATCTAAACAAACAAACAATGGGCTCAATTCTGCTAAATTGCAGGTCAGAGTGATGGGCTTTGGTCAGTAACCATACATAATGACACCGAAGACGTGTCAAATTTCAATGGAATATCTGTAATACCAGTAGTTACAGAGATACGAACTTGTTGCACGCAAACCTTAACCAGAGCATTATACCGATGCCAATGAAGGGGTGAGTACTGTGTAATCACTTAAATTTGCGGGGTACAAATTTTGCGCACTTACATTCGTGGACATATGCCCGCGGTCTTAAATTCGTGCAAATCCGATTTTGAAAAAACATCAGATATGTTTTACAAACAAGAGCTGTCTCAGGACAGCGCACTAGACTGTTCAACCGCTTTGTCAGAGTTATGGGCCTTTATCACTACAAACAAGAAAATTATTGAGCAGAAACCGTTTTTCTATTTTTAGTATCAGTGACCTTGACCTCACCCACCCTATATGCAATCCAAAGCGACGTCTCGATATAAGATATCTATGTATTAAGTTTCATTAGAATATCTCAATACGTTCTCAAGTTATAGAGGGGAAACCGTTTTTCTATTTTTAGTAACAGTGACCTTGACCCCACCCACCCCATACGTAATCCCAAGTGAGGTTTCATTATAAGGTAAGTACAAAAAGGGGCCTAATTCTGCTAAAATGCTGGTCACAGTTATGGGTCTTGGCCAGTGACCTTATATAATGACACTGAAGGCATGAAGGCATGTGAGAAGTTTCAGTTGAATATCTGTAGTAGATATAGAGATATGGTGTTGTTGCACGTAAACTTTAACCTGATTTTCTAAGTGCAAAAAGGGGCATAATTCTGCTAAATTGCAGGTCAGAGTTATGGGTCTTGGTCAGTGACCTCACATGATGACCCCGAACGCATGTGTGAAGTTTTAATTGAATATCTATAGTAGTTACAGAAATATGGACTTGTTGCAAGCAAACCTTAACCAGAGCATTACGCCTACGCCGATGAACGGGTGTGTAGTATAGCTCAAACTATTCGGTGAATAGTTGAGCTAAAAATATGTGAAAATTTTGGCAGAATGCCAACAATGGGTCCTATTGTGCTTGTTGGTTGCAATAAGCATGTACCAGTACCATATTAGACTGTTTACTGATAACAGTGATTCACTTCTGAAGAATAGGGGTCACATATTTAGGCGAGACAATAGACAATTTATATCTTAATACTTAAACATGGACAAAAATAGTTTAGCTTTTATTCAGTAAAAATATTTACATTGTGACGATCACGTATACCTGCGTATATTTATGAACGATAACCCTCGAACATTTGAACAAACATGGAAATTCCTGTTGCGTTCCAAAATCTTAATTATAATTTGCGGTGGTCCTAAATTTGCGCAATGGTGGGATCGCCAAAAGCGCGAAAATTAGACCTCCGCGAAAATTAGTGATTCCACAGTAGTATTTCTCGGACTATTCAGTGTACTTTTTGTACTTCATTAATTTAAGTTCAATTCTTGAAGAACGCTGTGAAAAATCCATTAAAACCTAAACAAAACGATTTAAACATTTTAAAAACTGTTTACAAACAAAAATTTCAACATGCACAATTTTAACATCTAACAACTGTTTTAGTTGTTTTTTTTCTTAAAGACCAAAAAAATGCCGTAAATTACTAGGCATTTAGTAATATACATACGGATTTAATAGCTTGTCTGGTAAGGAAGCTTTTTGCCAATGAAGACATATTCTGTGTGGAACCCCATTTACATCGAATATACCCTATGAGATTTGAGCCGTTCATTATAACACCTATGATTGACACCATCTGAAAAGGAAACACACACATATATATTCTGGTATAGTATATAGAGACTCGAACAAATTGACCAGACACTCGTGAACTCTATTATCAAGACTCGAACAAATTGACCAGACACTCGTGAACTCTATTATCATACTTTAACTATACAGTGAATAATATTATGTGTATTTTAAAGGATTCTATTATGGAAACTAACATATTCAGTCAAATATATTCATACATAAAGGTCAGTGTCAGGTTTATATTGTCCAGCTTTAGTTGAAAAACTTTTTCCAAACTCAGTTGTGTTTTCAAAATAATAATTCTGCATCTTAAGTCATTTTAAGTTGAAAATTATTTGATTATGTGTCCAGGATATATGTGTAACTATCGGATTGTAACAAATACTGATATGTCAGAATGCAGGTTTTACTAAACAACCATTTAGATCAGTACACACATGATACATGTAGATAATTGTGTTTCAATACTAATAAGCAAACATTAATTTTGCAATAATATATGGTATTATACTTTAAGTTTTTCTTTTTTTATATGGAATGATACAAAAGATCACTGCTAAGCAAAAAAAGATGATTACAGAATGCTAACAACTATACGTTGTTGAGATAGGCCATCCTTAATAAAGATTCTAATGTTATAAAGATTTGTAATTTTTTATAATGATTCCTTTCAGTTGTGAAGTAAAATTCAAATAGTCAAATCACTGACAGTTTACAATAATGGTGTGCAACTATGAAAGAAATGTGAGATGCCAAACTACTCACAGCCCATTTGAATTTTAGCGTTAAAAGTGCTCCAAGTACTAGTACAATCCATAATAATTGACAGATGACCAACGACAGCCAGAATATACGGGACTCCATTGCTGTAACTGTCCCCTTTCTGTTCTGTAAATCAATGGAAATGAAATAAATAACACATGTACACAGACTGTTATACATAAACACTAAAATACAAATATACAATTTTGACATATGCAAGTGGTTTATAAAGATTTGATTCAAAATAATTGTTAGAATATTTATTTATTTTTTACAAATGAGATGATGGACACTTAAAATTACAAAATTAAGAATTAGAAAAATTAACGAAAAGTCATTTGTGATTAATAGAACAGATTTTGAAATTATGAATCATAATGTTATTTATTCTATATGACATATCTGCAACACAGGTATTAATAGTTAGGACAAAAACATATTCATACAAGACACTGTGTTCGATAAACTCACATGCCCCCGGTTAGTGCTGGACAGCCCATTTGAAATCCAAATTAGGTCACGGTCATAGTATGGTTTGGTGATATGGGTGAATTGGGAATGGTCATAAGTAACAACTGTGTAAATATCCATATGTTTTGGTAAGTGGTGTTGGTGCTAGATGAAACAGTAAAATCTAGTTAACCAAGAAATGGCACTTTTGAATTATTATAAGTCCAAATTAGGTCAAGGTCAAAGTGAGGTTGGGTGATATGGGTGGATTCGGGATGGTCATAAGCAACAACTGTGTAAGTATCCAATTGCTGTAGGAAGCCGTGTTGGTACTTGACAAAACGGTAAAAGCTAAATTAAAAAATTTAAAAAGCCAGCCTATTTGAATAATTCTTAGCGCAAATTAGGTCAAGGTCATAGTGAGGTTGGGTGATATGGGTGGATAGGGAATGGTCATAAGCAACAACCGTGTAAGAATCAAATTGTTGTAGCAAGCGGTGTTGGTGCGAGACAAAACTACTTAACCTTGTCACGGACGGACAGGACAATCACTATATGCCTCCTGCATCAAGATGCCTGGGGCATAATTAACTTAGTTTACCTGCAGATATTTCTATTTTACAAATTATAGTTCACCAAATTTAATTAATAAACAGTTTTTTAGCAATAAAACTTATTACCCTGAAAGAAATTTGTATTCTTGCTTTACTGGTCACAACATTTTGAGCAGCTAACCCACTTCAGTCATTAATGCCTTTCTTTAAAATAAATAAATAAATTAAGATGTTCAGGAACATACTTTACGCGATTCAAACATCCATTTACTCTTCCCATCTTCATCTACATAGTTCCACCATCTAAGACCAACCAATAAACGGCCTGCAGAGGAACACACAAAAGTGAAATAAAAACATATCGCATAAGGTAAGCCATCAGGATACAATATATGTACATATTTTAAGACTATTATATGACTTATTTCAAGGAATGGTTCTAATTTACATGCTTATACAATGAATATGAATGCATATAATTATGTTTCTTCCAAATCTTAGAACAACACAAAATAAAAAGCTGTTGTGGTTTAATGTAAAAACTAAAACAAAACCCTCTTTCAGAGAATTTCAGAATAAATAATATGTAACATGTAATACTTCAATTTTCAACAACAAATGTGAAAAATCTTCTTCTTTTTTTTTTACTTGCCATAGACAAAACAGATTATGCAAACATGTATGATTGTTATAAAGAAAGGCAGTACCTGAAATGTTCTTAACTGTCCAGAAATCCATAGACAGCAGAATAACAACAATAATAAAGTTTGTGATGAAGCTGTCACTGAACCAGCCACAGAGGATATATGCCAACAGTGCTCCGATCCGAAAGGATAAATGAAATGCAACAGCAACAGGATGTCTGAAACAACAAATTATGTGTAAACATTAAAACTTTAATTCAACATTTGCTACATATGTGTATTTCAGTATGAAAAAATCATATGTATAGACCAATCTTAAATTTAAAAAAATATTTTTTTAGAATGATTTAAAAACGGAAAACTAGATTCTTGCCATATGATGTGACTTTTGTGATAGTCTAATGATAAACACCTTTCGTTTACTTATGTCTGTTATTACATGACATTTAATAATCAAGAACAGACCACAACATATAAATTATAATATTTTATTTTAGCTTGAATAAAAGAATCCAAACTGAATACAATTACTGACGTCTAGATTTACAAACACTTGAATATATTTTAAAACATATAGATCTATACACTAATTAAAAAAATTAACATGACAAACAATCTTTTCCAATTTACTATCCGAAAACAACATCCGAAATTATATGCTCGTTTCCACTAAAATTTAAATGTCATTATATTTACTTTAACACACGAGCTTGATCAAATTCTTCTTCTCCAAAATCAAGTACTGTGTCGTCTTGTGTGGCCATGATGTATAAACTGTAATTTTAAAAAGCGAAACACCGTACAGTCTAGTTTCTGTTGAGATGATTCACGACTATGTATTTGTGACTGCCATGTTGGAAACGGAAACGGAAATTGGACATAATCGATTAATGTGCTATTGAAAACAAAACTTGGATACTTGAAAATCTTATAACACTGTTTGCAAGGAAAGCGTGTCTTCGTAATAAAATTAATCATTGATATCAAATATCAGATGATCAGCAAATAGTCTATTTTGTAATCGAGTTTAAATCATGGTTTCTTTCGGTTCCGGGCGAAATGTCCTCAGTCAATGGGGGAAAGTTAATAACCAGACTGTTAGTGTTACGCCGGTTTCAAGTGAGAGTTTGTTTTCTAACCGTTGGGTT
Source organism: Congeria kusceri (assembly GCA_027627225.1). Taxonomy (NCBI): domain Eukaryota; kingdom Metazoa; phylum Mollusca; class Bivalvia; order Myida; family Dreissenidae; genus Congeria; species Congeria kusceri. The sequence goes on along the minus strand of CM051031.1, from coordinate 29,373,575 downwards.
AAAGTCATAGGAATAGCGGTTGCGTGTGGAGTAGCTTCAGAACTTGTATATTTTATCTACAAAAGGGTTAAACGCATGTATGAGGACAATTCTAGTAGCAAAAGTGAACCAAGAACAAATGTGGAGGAAGTTCTGTTTTTTCCTGACGCTCAAATAGCTTGCAAAGAATTTTTTGTAGGAGATGGTTGCAGACGACAAAATTGTAGATTCACGCACGAACATAACTCTCTCAGTCGGCTGTACGAATTTTTGGCCAATGCAAAACGGTCGCTTGATGTGTGTGTGTTTGTGATATGCTGCGCCGACCTTGGTGACCTCCTTGTATTGGCTCACAAGAACAACGTGCGCGTACGAGTGATATGTGATGATGAACAAATAGACATTACAGGATCGCAGATTTGGAAATTAAGAAAAGAAGGTAAGTCTGTGTATTGTATGAAATCTAAGTTAGAAATACAATTCAAAGTTTTTGTGGCCGGTTCCTCTAACATATCTGCTCTAAGCAGGGCTTTCATTAACTGTTGAAACCTGGAAGTTTGAACTTCCTAGCCTCTGATTTAGGAAATTTTTGCTCATTATATTTGGAAATTTCGACAAATTTGCGTGACTTAAATTTGTACATTACAACTTTCACAGCATATTCACTACTTTTTGTATAGCTATTATGTTACTTCAGTCATGTTTTTCACTCCATGTTTTTTCAGACCTATTGTAAGTTTTGAATCTGGGCTTGAAATTAGGCGAAAATTCTTTTCGACTTTCTGATACTTCCATGGCTGCAATTTTGGAAGTCCTGTTACAAAAATTGGGAGTAAATTACTCCCAAACTTCCCTTAATGCAAGCCCTGTCTTAGTTTAATCTTAAAGATATCCCAAATAATACAATATAGACTAGTATGTAGTTTTGGTAGTTATAAACAGTGTAAAATTATTGAAACATTTAGAGAAATACCTGGAACTAAACATTTCATTGCATAACGTAGACGTAGATATAGATCTCCTTACTGTTGACGGTAAGAAAAGATGTAGAGCAAAATATTAGGATGCAGTACCCTGCGTCTTTCGGTTCCCCCATGCTGCCCCTCTGGGCTGTCCAACACAGACATTTTGAATATCTTTTTTAATTTTGATATTTTTTTGAAAACATTCAATGACAAATGAAGAGACTATGTTAAAAAACCTTCATTAGAAACATTAGACACACAACAACCCTGGACTTATAAAATTAGCAGAAAATGTGAACGAACTGGTCCGTCTTGGCAGCACCATGAACCTTTTTTAGCCTAGATTTTTGCCTAGAACTTGACTGTGTATTCGGATTAGACCAAACAGGAACAAAATACTTTTATAGCCAAGGTGTTCAACTGTATATTGTAAGATCATCTTTTAAACAATATTGTGATAATAATATTGTCGTTTGTATGGTCTATATAACTTCATGCTTATTGCTGGGAAAAAATCAGGACATTTGTATTCTTTAGCGCCCAAAATAGTATGCATTCATTACAGACACAGGGATATGTTTTGTATTGTCTGCAGAAGGAAATGGATGCCGTAAGCATATCAGCTGTATTATACTATTACTTGGAAACAATATCAACATATATGTAGAGGATATTTGTAGGTTTCGGTATAATATCAATTTTAATTTACGAGTGATGATAATTGTCTATATTTTCACGTGTGGCGCAGTGGTAATTTTCACTGTTTTAAAACAGTTAATTGCCAATGTTATTTTTCTGATATTTCCCAATAAACCACCGGAAAGCATAACATAAAAAAAAAATTAGGCGTCAAGGCCTAAAATAAAATATTGTTTGTGTCCCCTCCCGCGACCGACCCAGCAAAATCGCCGCGACCCAACAAATGTTATAGACCAAAGAAAACAATATTTTATTTTATTTGTGTATGAAAATGCGGGGTGCGAAGCCTTAAAAAGAATCCAATAGCGTGTACAAATCTTACTTTCAAAAGACGCTTATAAAATGACTTTAAACGGACAGTTCTCGGTAATGCGTAATTCGACGTATTTTTACGAAAAGGACGCCATAACATTCAGTGTCAGATTCTAGAGCGCAACCATTTCCGCTCGCATATGTTTTTTTAAAGACAAAAGAACGCCCGCCGGCAATGACCAAACTCGCCTTTATGTACCACGTGTCCATTATCGATAAAATCTTGACGCAGGAGGAGTCAGCTTAACAAGAGCCAAACAGTCAGCCAAGGAGACCGCATACAATTTCCAATATGCAGATGAGCGTCGTCATTAGAAAGTTTATCACGCCCTCATTCTAATTTTAATTGGTAAAGATGCAAGACATTTGTAACACATTTGCGTTAGGTATGTGTTTTGTTATAGATGCGTCTTTTTAACAGCCGCCCGTTTGTAATAAATTACTACAAATTAAAATAGTAAATAAATAAATAATTATAAATAAATATAAAATTTTGGTGAATTTTGGTGAAAGGAACCGTTTACTCTTGTTTACGACGTCATTTAACTCGACAAACGTCTTAGTTTGTTCAAAAAATAAAATAACTAGATCTAGTAATAATTAAGGAAAGTGTTATTCAAACTCATCACTGCCACACGGATTAGAATTATGCAAAACTTTGGCTGAGGCAACATTTGAATGAAAGTTAACGGAACTGAAGTCCTTGTCAAAAATGAATGTAAATAAACTTCAGCGCCTTTTCTTTTTATTTTAATTTATCAAAAATGTTGTGTTGCTTTCTTTTTATTAATGAACAGAGTCCTATTTGTTTTTATTTCCATAGAATGCTAATTCATTTATGCTCTAGCATTTGCGTTATTAAGATAAAGTATTACAGATTGATGCTCTGAAACACTATCCACGTGCTAAGCGTGTAACACGCTTTTCAGCTACAGTCACCGTTGCTATGGCTGTTGCTAACGGCATTCTGTTTTGGATGCCCGGCAAATTGCTACGTCATTGCTATAACTCCTTAGTTTCAACAGGTTTTTATTACTAACGCTCTTGTTTAAATTTTGATAAATTATTGTAAGGTAGAACATAGTATTACGTAAATACGCAGATCGTTATGAATCTACTACAACGGAAATATTAACAATTAATACAATAAAGTAACATTTCGAACATAAGGAAAACATAAATGAAAATGAATTCTTGTGTATACAAATAGAATAGTTTGCCGATCTACCGACCCACCCTTCATTAGCATGGGTCGCGGAAGGGGAAACAAACAATATTTTATTTTCAGCCCAATGCATCAGTTTGGGCTATGTCAGGTTGTCAGCAATACTTGTGTAAAATGAGATCAAAAAAGGTAACTGCAAAGCATTCCGGTTTGTGTCCCAATGAAGCAGGCATTGTGTTCAACTCGTATACTTCACGCATAACGCGTAACCATGATTTGTTTTCCTTTTAAAGGGATTCCAGTACGAACGGACAACTCCTCCTATCTCATGCACCACAAGTTTTTGGTGATCGACAGCAGTATCATGTTGACTGGTTCCTTCAACTGGACCCGTCAAGCTATATCCGGAAATCAGGAGAACCTTGTTGCGCTAAGCAATAAACGGATTGTATCCCTGTATTCTAGAGAGTTTGAAAAACTATGGAAACAGTTTGACCCAAAACATTACAGTGACAGTGCGCTTCATCGTTTTGAAGAGACCAGGCAACCACATGTTTAAAAGAAACGCGTTGCGACTGGCCAGTACTGTAACGTCTTCATGGATTTTTATACTTCTTTAAGAAAAAGAATGGCCGCACTATAAAATTGTTACCTTACGTGTTGAAGTAACAATTTACTACAGCAATTTAATATTTTCTAAGGTCCGGATTTTCGGTAGTTGATAGAACATGTAACTCATTGTTGAGTTGATATGAAACGGTCATCTAGTTGTTTCATATATTGGAACACTTTAAACCATTATAGTCATAGTTTCGGTGCTAAATGGGCTTGGTCCACATGCAACGACTGTACATGTATACAATTATTATACATAACTGCATGTATATAAGATGATTAAAATTGAAGGACTGTTTCCTTGGAACTATTTATTAATTCAAATAATATAATAAAGTCAACATCTTCGGTAATATAAGTGTGTGCCTTACAAACAATGAATATATCCACATTTCACAATTCATATGAACGTTTCAAACATATAAATCAGGCTTTAATGCCGACACGCTATTATATCATCGCTAACATTTATTTGGACATGAGACAGTCGTAACTCTTGGTAATTTAGTATCAGCACCTGAACGAGCCATGTTCAAGGTTCGACATAGGAATGCAGCGCTCTTCGTCGACGCCATAATTATTCATTAAACAATGGAGACGTTCTTAAGTTGTGTAGCCTGCATGTAAATGCCAGTGAAGTATTTACCAACAAACAACAGTGTATGGATGTTTGTGACTCGTGTAGCAGTGTTTCGTCGACTACCCCTCGGACTCCTTCCGGTGATTCCAACCTATATAAACGGGTATTTGCCTAAAGCGAAACCCAACTTAAGCCCCGGTCACACTGTCACGAGTTTGGCTACGATATCCCACGATTGATCGTGGACGTGTAAATCGTGATTAGTCGGGATGCACAGTGTCCCGATTGTGTCTTCCTACGTATACCTACGGTTGTTGTAGGACGAGACTTCGAATATTAACGACACTTTTAGGTTTCCGCAGCCGATTCACCACCGTTTTACCAAGATATAATGCGATCTATTACGGTTGCAATACGCTAGCGTCAGGTAAACGCTACGGTAACAGACGATTACATGCGATTGTTAACGTTCCTCCTAAGATTGTGGTAAGATTAAAGAAGATTCATAAACCTACGAACGGCCAATAATTCTCACGCTTCACTACGCTTCAAGGCATCACGATGCCTCGTGCACAATCGTGACACCAACGTAGGCAAACGTAGTGAGTGCGTAGTTACATCGCGACAAACCGTACCGGCAACGCGACCCAATCGTCGCGGTGTCGTCGTCCATCGTGTATATTCGTGAGTAGTCATGATAGTTGTCGCTAAAGATCCAATTGGAATCGTAACTGAACCGTAGTGCAAGCGTATAAATTCGTACCATATACGTAGCAAGACGTACCATAACGTACTACAGTCTTGTAATATATATGTCATAAAATCTGTCACGAATAAACACGAAAGGCCACGAATGCCTCTACAATGGCTGTAAGAATAAGCCAGATTGAGATACGATGGAACTAGGATTGCCCAACGTTTTGGAAAAATCGTGGCGGCGCTACGATAAGCCACGAATGTTTTGAACATGTTGTCGTAGCGCTTCCTGGATCCCCAAAGTTGCTTCAAGATTCACGCAGATGCCAGTACGTATGTGCTGACGTTTTACCACGCTTTACCAAGATTTTATCAATCGTGGGCAATAGTAGCAAAAATTGTGACAGTGTGACCGGGGCTTTACATTGACGCTTGTTATATAGGAATTATTATGTTCCGCTATCTTTCCAAACCAGCTTTGTGTGTTAACAACGAAATTACATGTATATCTAAGAGACTTTAATAACGGGACATTTTCGAACATAAGCACCATAGCAGTGTGTGCATATGGTTATTCTAACATGACACGCGCAGTGTTTTCTGTAGTTGTTAAACTACCAAAAAACAACCCGAATAATAGTTCCGAAACTGTAAAATATAGTTCGCATTGTAAGTGCAGAAAATGTTGTGAGGACACGTTAAAATAGAATCGACATACTTTTCGCATGATGGTTATTTATCGGCTAATAAACACCGATTTGTCGTTCTGATGCAGTATATAAAACAACTGAGTCTAACGCCCTCGTGGTGTAATTCGTACGCGCCAGAACTCCAAATCGTTGCTTATTAGCCGATAAACAACTCTAAATCGAAAATTATTTCTTAATTATATAGTAAAGTAACATAATGTTGGAGGTTTGAGGTCTGTTGATTTTAGCCTGTAACAGTGTTAATGTGTGTAGCGCAAGATCCAGAGCAAAATAACAGTGTGCTGCACAATGCTACTTTTTGATTCCACTTCTTAATGGAGGACTGTTGAATATCTTTCGAAATTCAGTATCCTTTTTGCCAATATTTAGTGATATTCAAAGAGACGCCGTTTAAAACGTTATAAAAACCGAACTAATAAAACCTCTTGATTTACAAAGTATTTTAAAATGTCAAACTACTGGTCTGGTTTTCACCCCTGCTCGATTGGAGCAGCACCCTGTACGTTTACCGTTTCAAGACGCCGTATCTGACACATCCGTCTTCGTTCATGGAATTCAGGTCGCCTAACCTGGCCAGACAGCAGACACAGACTGTCGGCAATGAGACAGAGACTCTTGCTAAACAACAAACACCTGTTTTAAAAATGTTGTCCTAATCATTCAAAAGGCAAAAAGCAACAACAAAGTTTTGTTTTTTTGTTTGAACTTTTCGCCGTATTTAACAGTATTTCAGTCACATCACGGCGGTCAGTTAACCTACTCACGCATTTCCTGGGCAAGCTCAGCCGATCTTAGCGGTTTACCAATACTAAGTGCACATACTTATGCAAGTAACCGACAACTGCCCTACTTGATTCAGAGGTAGGGGGAGAATGCACGTACAAATAATTTCATGACCAATCCCCTTACAAGTTATGTGGCCGAGCTGGGGTTCGAACTTACAATCCCAGCATTGACAGTCCTGCGCTCCACCTACTGAGCTAGCCGGCTCAGCAAACAAAGTACAAGTCATAGTACGAGCCATAAAACTAAACTGCCAGGAAATCATTATACCAGAAGGAACGAAATGGTGCCATACATTCAAATTAATGATGCGCAATTTATGACATGATTCGTGTTTTGCACAAAATAATATTATGTTCATCAGAAATGCAAAAGTGCATTTTCAGAATTATCGGACCCCCATTACGATAAACATTCTTAAATTTACTGCCTTATCTTTATCATAAATATGAGAAATAAATATCAGATCATTATTATGTAACAACCGTTTTCTCTGGTTAATACTTTTAATTAAATAGTAGTCGCTGTGCCAGGTTTTGATACACAGCATCACTTTTTGTAAATCGACCTCCTATGACCATTACCGAAGTTAAGAACTGTAAGAGTTACGTACCTTTGATATATAATAGCTACATTTATCCAAGAAAGACAAGTACAGTGTTGCTCTAACAGGATTTTGTGTTAGAGGGGGCGGAAAATCAGTAACTGCTAACCTAAAACTTATTTTCAATACAATAATAGTTCGATTATAGCAAGTCAAGTGTAATTTTTATGATAAAAAGGGTCTGATATTACTTTTTAATAATGAAATATTTATTTAAGGCATATTTTCTCGAAGTTCATTCGTCTCAGCACTTCGTATGTTCCTATTACAAATTGTGTAAAAAATTATATAATATCCATTGTATCCATTGACTGGTGTAATACTTAAACGGCTCGTTTCATGTGCATGTGTGGACGAATTAATGTTTTAGGTAATTGAGGCCCCCCCCCAAAAAAAAAAATTAATAAAATTGCTGGATCCCCTTACATCTCCCAAAAAAATCTGGGGAGCGGGGGTAAAAATAACATCTTTAACTTGTTTTTTTCTTCGCGGCATATTCACCACACAGTTTAGGTATGTTGGACTGCATGCAAGATGTTTAAACGCCTCTCATCAAAGAAACAGTACAGTACCTTAACTATAAATAAGGTCATAGTAAACGACATTTCTGGCAAGAAACGTATAAACTTGACGAAACCTGCTCTTTTTAACGAAAGTCAAAAAGTTAATGATTGATGAAAAAAATGTGTAGGGTCGGCAGAAAAATATATGGCGGGTAAGCGCAAACCAACAACTTTATTACGCCTGACTGTTTTTGCAAATTTAGATAATCATCTTCCATTCTAAACTTGATAAATACTATTAATATTGTTGTGTGTTTGATATACATTTAATTGTACACAATTAATTATTATCGGTATTCTTATACGATGATTTTTTTCTGATTTATTATACCGGTAGACCAGTTACTTAGACTATATTTGCAACCATCTTAATTAAATTCGCCGCCGGGTATATATACAGTTATCTTAATGAGTTAATTGATGCAGTAATTTTCAATTTACACAAATTGACTATTATCACACAAAATTTCTTAATACTATACATGTACTGTATTACTTAACCAAATAGACGGGTTGTGAACTATGTCAGGTCAGTAATTCATCTCCTTAAACGCCGGGTCCATACACCTTAATAAATCGCTGCAGCTTTATAGGTCACATGGTTTACACGAAACTGACAAATTTATGTATCGGAAATAAAGATGTATGCTTGGTGACAAATTGAGGATTGGAGAGTTTACGATAAAATAGCGCGAAATAAATGTATAGCGAAACAAATTACAATTGAGGCCAACATTTTACAATAAACCGCGATTTAAAGGACATATTCCCACGGATAAAAAAGTGTGCGTTGTTTATTATTAAACATTTATGACTATAAATGTGTTTAAATATCGTGAAATAACACATTTTACTTCCTTCTGTAAATTTCGGTATTAAAATAAAAATGTGAGGTCAAACTTTTAAAAGGTATCATCAAAAAGCACTGTAGACTGGATAGCGATGATGCACGTGTAATTATTCTAGGCGTTCAGAAGATGTATATCGAATTGGTCGGCATTCCCAAGGTAAGCCTTATAAAGAACATTGCATACGTTTTCGCCATTTGTACAATCAGAAAATGCAGATTTTGAGAAAAATACCTGTCGCTTTGTAAATATATCCATACAGGAAATGTGAAAATATACCTCGTTATCAAATAATTTATAAAAACTTAGTAGATTGGTTATTTTGGCAAATGGAAACGATACCAAAGAGTATACACATGTATATTGTCTAGTACATGTATGTTGTCTAGAACATGTATATTGTCTAGAACATGTATATTGTATATAACATGTATATTGTCTAGAACATGTATATTGTATATAACATGTATATTGTATATAACATGTATATTGTATATAACATGTATATTGTCTAGAACATGTATATTGTATATAACATGTATATTGTCTAGAACATGTATATTGTCTAGAACATGTATATTGTATATAACATGTATATTGTCTAGAACATGTATATTGTCTAGAACATGTATGTTGTCTAGTACATGTATGTTGTCTAGAACATGTACATTGTATATAACATGTATATTGTCTAGAACATGTATGTTGTCTACAAAATGTATATTGTCTAGAACATGTATATTGTCTAGAACACGTATATTGTCTAGAACATGTACATTGTAATCTATAGTATAGTATGAACATGTACATATTAAGTTCAACTTTGAGCGAGTGGCAATGGGATATTCGATTTTGGCTTATCAGAAATATCGGCTCCAGATGGGCAAATGACGACATGTTACCGTTCTGTGTGGTCATCGTGCCATAATCAACGTACACCATGGCTGAGCAATATATTGCAACATAAACATAAAATGTTTACGGTTTGCTTATGGAATGTAACTCAGGTTACTGGAGAAAAAGCTTGTCATTACTAAAGAGAGTGAAAACTGATGAATTACAAATGCTGATCAACTTTGACGCAAACAGCCAAATACCTAAGAACAAACCAGCGTTTGAGTTACTTGTTTTCGATTTAAAATTAGATACGTTCTCGTTTGTTTAAATTATCAAAATAGTCTATCCAGTAAATTATTCTTATAACTAAGACACGAAGTTCACATGGCGCCCGCTGCATCTGCAGGCTTTGCATGGACCTAATAAGGGGTAAAAAAAATATGTTTGTTTCAGGTAACCCGACCTACCCTAAAAAAATGCCCCTACCCTATAACATTTTTATTGGGTTTGTCAGATTGATTTTTGTTTTATTTACCTTTTTCAATAATTAAATGTGTTTTGGATAAATAAGTGTTTTGTTTTGATTGTATCCACTTATAAACAATGTTCAAGGATATTACTGATATGTTTTGAATATTTATTCAGTTTTAGAATCTTCAAGTTGACCATGTACCAAAAAATTATTTAAAAAAAATCCCGACCTACCTACCCTATTTTTGTTGGGCATGTTACCTGAAACAAACATTTTTTTTACGCCTAAGTTATGTTGCAATTGACCTTACGACGAGATTCGATTGACACTGGGTTTAGCCATTCAGAAAGCTTTGACTTGTTTTGTTCGACGGACATGGCTTGTAAAAACATTCGTTCACTTTCAACGGTGTTTGACAGGACTTTATCCTAGGTAGGCGTGGTTATAAATCCCATATCGTATCGTCAATTGGTGAAAGTTATTACATGCTACAGTATCGGCAGACTCCTTTTGACGATTGAGATTACTCGGGCCCGGGCATTGTCACTAGGGAAGCCAAAAATTAAAAAAAAAAAATCATTTTTTCTTTCAACGATTTGCGAAGTTGAAACTTAAAGAATAAAACATGCAAAGGCAGTGATACAACTGTAGTACTAGTTCTATATTATATAAACCTGACGAACAGTGTTAGACGATCGCATACTTTGTGGCTTTGTTTCTTGCATGGTTGTTTCTTCACATGAATTATTTGTCATTTAATATTCAAGCAGATTGTTAGCCAAGACAGCATCATTTATGATTCTGTTATAATTACCCATATCTACCATGTAATGACCGAAACCAAGTGCAGACAGCTTTACGTTTGCCCCGTTTTACATTAGAATGACTCGATTTTCAATATGACCCAGATTGAGTAATACCATGTCAGCGCCCGCATATTTGTGGATCTGATGACAAACAAACACCATATTGAATGAGTCCGGTCACGGGTGAGTTAACAATTAAGTCGTTAGATCGAGTGACAGCGTTCAGCGACCCCGACGAAAGTCCGCGGCTTAGTCTGGTTCCCTAATCTGAATGACTGTGGACTGGTCCCACATATCGATAGGCCACATATTTTTTTAATTTTAGTTTCTCGGATATTTTTGAAGAAAAAAAACTGTCCATTTGGAGGCGGAAAAAAATTAAAAAATAAAAATGAAATTCAATTATAAACACATTTTGTTTTGCGCAATAGACATGACAATAGCATAATAATACAATGCATGATGAGTTATTTAACTATACATTTTAAAATTCAACATGGTTTAAGTTGAATTTATGTATGATTCCTTTTGTCTTTATAATTTTGAGTTGAAACCCCTATTTTAATATACATGAAGACTACGGCATAGGTATATATACGATTTTTTAAAATATAAATTTAAGCTCGACTATTCACCGAATAGTCCGAGCAATTCTACTCAACCGTTCGTCGGCGTAATGCCATGGTTAAGGTTGACGTGCAACAAGTTAATATCTCTAATATTCAATTAAAACTTCAAACATGTCTTCAGGGTCATAACAGTTACAATCTTTTTAGCAGAATTATACCTAGAAAATTCAGGTTTAGGTTTGCGTGCAAGTACATATCTCTGTAACTATAACAGATTTTCAATTGAAACTTCACACATGTTTTCGGGGTCATTATGTAAGGTCAACGACCAAGGCCGATAACTCTGACAAATATTTTTGAATATCTAGAGCGCTGTTCGGAGACAGCTCTTGTTTGGTTAGTATTTTTAGACTATTGGTTGTGTTCCAGTTGTTAGTTTTGATTGGTATTTTCAAAATATCTGGTCGGCGGATCAAATAAACTAAAAATTAACAAACTGTCGCCTGTGGTGTTTCCACAGAAATCAATCACATGGAGATTAATTTACGGTTTCATCCAATCACTGATCTCGGATACCACTTGTTAAATTGTTGATCTAGTTTACAAAAAAAAGCACGTAGAAAACTGTGTGATGCAGCCGCCAACATTTTAAATGGAAAATGATCATTTAACAAAAGCTGGGAGTGAGTTGAAATTTTTAAAATAAAAAAACAAAAACAACAGACTCGACAGTTTTTATTTGGTTATTGAGAATGCAATGGATTGGGGCCATACTAATCGCTTTATTTCATACATCGCCGAATTCAGGTACCATATGTTCTAACAATAGCCATGTTCCCGCTGTGTGCTTTTCAAATTATAGTTGTTTTGACAACGAATTTTAAAAATTGTCTAGTATGTTATGTTGCTAAACATATTGACTAAAATAATATTGAAATGCTTGTAAAATCAAGTATCAGTTTAAAATGAATGATGTTTATATTTAAAACAGGAGGAGTTATAACTGTATACTAAATAAAACGGGTACATTTTAAAATTCTATGTGAGGTAAAAAGATAGCTAGTCCTTAAAATAGTTTGTGGTTTATGAAATGCACTAATCTTCATTCGGAAGATATGAAATGTATTTCTTTGTTGGTTTGATTAACTGGTATCTGGTACTAGTATATACGTGAGGCTAGGTCCCGCTACTTACCCATTCACAAAAGAACTATACAAAGGCGAAACACATATATAATATAATTTTGTCACGGTGGGAAGGAGGCAATTACTAAATGATATCGCGGCAATTTCATCTGCTATGAAGTGGGTTGTCCGACTCAATGAACATCTCTTCAAATAACAATGCATCATTGATTGCTATAAAGACCCTCGTTGGGACCCCTACAGTGTGAGTACACTACTGAGGGATTTTGAGCACCGGACATATTTCACATATCTCCGCATCCGACATCTCTGTTTCAATACCGTCGGTATGAATGGTTTAAAGCGAGTCCTTCATTATTAAAGATCATTAGAAGTTTTCAAGGAATAAATAACTCTTAATGTAGTTTTAGAGACATTAACTCGTATCAAGTAAATGGCTTTATTTACATTAACAAGACCCTTACTGCTTTACCCAAGACAATTTTCTATTAAAAATATTCAATGAAAACATCTAGTTTCAAAAGTCGTGAATTTGACGATAAGGCCGTCCTTAAAAAAGTGTTTGTTTGCGGTAACGCGACTGACTCATGAAATTGGGCCCGACTTACACTTTTGTATAGGTTTGTTTGCGGTAACGCGACCGACTCACGAAATTGGGCCCGACTCACACTTTTGTATAGGTTTGTTTGCGGTAACGCGACCGACTCACGAAATTGGGCCCGACTCACACTTTTGTATAGGTTTCCGTGAAGCAAAATTTGTGTTCTGTTCGAAAAATTAATTATATGTTCATTATATTTTGTTCGTAATTCAAATTCATAACGTTTTTTTTATCAAATTTCAAGAAATAAAACTAAATTTTGAACAGTGTTAGTAACCTGATGCCCTGATGCCACTGGCATACACTAAGCAATGTGATTTGCTCTTGTATTTTGTCTTAAGGAAATTTCGTCCGTGGCTCAGAATCGTCTACATGTGTCCCCCCACCCCCACCCCCCCAAAAAAAATCGACCTACATACCCACCTTGAAAATTTTGGGTCGCGTTACCGGAAACAAACATTTTGTTTAAGAATGGCCTAAAGTAAAAACAAATATCCAGTTCTTGAAATAAGCAGGTTATCCAAACAATACCAAAATTTTATACATTGTATTTTTACTTTGGCTGAAGAGAAAATGTTACGTTACAAACCCGTCTATACTATCTGAGCAAGCCTAGGTCAAAATTTACCAGTACATGGCTTTTGGGGTTGTGGTAATTTCTATCACTAATAATCGATTTAAACAGTTCTCTGCCCTTGTCTCACATAAAGAGTGGGCATCATACTTGACCTGATGATGTAAATGTGAATGGCAGCTTTAACAAGAGTTTATTCACACTGCTCATGGCTCATTGCAGAATCATGCAATGCACTTAAACGAGGTCCGATTTCCCCCCATAGTCATGTATTGTGTAATTAAAAAGAAACATACATCCATAAATTATCATAGTTGAACTATTAGTAAATCTGAAGAACTTCAAGTTGGATGCATGATCCTTGTTCATCTTTGATTTATTTAAATGTAGTTCTGAAAAGTTGGTGCTTAATATAATATTGGAGATATAATATTATCACTCAATGAAATCGAGTTAAAGGCCGGTGGATGAACGTTAATGAAGATGTACGTATTTAAGTATCAAATGTACAGATGTTTGCAATTGTAGTAAGTCTGTGTGTGAATTGAAAGAAAGTGATCCCGGTAATCAGGTATTGCAGGCATTCGTGCCGCTGTTAGACCGGTAGCGCATTGAGAGAACACCTCACGCCTGTCGGCGGCCACCTGGCTACCTGTGTAGTAGGCCGCTCTCACTGTTCCAGGTACGATATTATAATGCAGCCAGCATGTTCCGTTGCCATGGCAACAAACCGATCTAAAATAAGATTTTTGGCAGATAACACTCCATCTATCATCCAGTAGAAAGTCGGAGTCGGTGTAAATACCTGTGCGTGTTCAAACGTTACGCCATTTTGTATTTTCTGGAATCTTGCTTGTGCTTTTAGAGTTCGGACCCAGGGAAAGGGTTCCAGGGATATTTTCACGTCATGGAGACGATATGGCTGCAGCGGCCCAGTGGGGACATCCCGTGGGGCTTCCGGTTACAGGGCGGCAGGGAGTTCGCCCAGCCCCTCTCTGTTCAACGAGTGAGTCTACTTTTCTCTTTCATCTTTCTTTCTTTGCATACAACCTTGTTTTTATTGTGAGAAACAACAACCGCGCACAATATTAAATTAGTTCCGGATATGTGTGTTTAATGGCTGAATGCAGTATGCAAGAAATGAATATTTATATTATTATTGTTTCTATTCCAAATGATTGCTTTTACTTACATAGTATATAGCATTTTTCATTGAGACATTGGACATGCAGCTTATTTTTGATACACTTAGATTACAAAGTTTCTACTTCTTTTTGTAACTTGAATATAGAGACAATTCGGTCATATTTTAACATAAAGGAAGTGGTTTGACACAGATTAGTCTGTTTGTCTTTCGACACTATAATTTCTGAAATGAAACTAGTAAGGGGGTGGGGGGGGGGGGGAGGACATTACGGAAAATAATTCACACAATGTATATATGGCGTGTTTGTCTTTGACACTGTGAATTCTAAAATGAAACGCGTAACAGGGTGAACATTACAGAATATAATTCACGCAATGTGTACGGCGGTGTATGCAAGTAATTCATAGTCTGTAACATACTGGTTAGTTATTAACTCTGGAACTATGCGATCGGCATTCTGCGCCGGGAAGTTTTCAATACTTGCGTGGGTGTACAGAGCAAGTATGTAAGACTTTACTATCACAAAGACGTCATTCTTAAGATGTTAATGAGTTGTTTATGTAATGTGCTGAAAACAACGGTAGAGTTTGTCTGATTTTTATAACCGTAGGCATTAGTTGTATTGTCAAATATACAAACTTAAACTGAGAATAACTACATGTATTGAATAATATGCGAAGTGCTCTTTCTTGTCGTTGTCATGACCATTATTTTTTCCTAAACATCGTTTCCTAATCATCATCTGTATATTCATGAGGCGTGTCGTGGGAAAACCGGGCTGCATGCATGTGCGTAAAGTGTCGTCCCGGATCAGCCTGTGCAGCCCGCACAGGCTAATCCAGGACGACACTTTCCGTCTTCAGTGGATTTATGTTTACAAGAGACTTCCTGGAAACAGAAAATACAATGTACAATAACAGCGGAAAATGTCGTCCTGGATTAGCCTGTGCGGACTGCACAGGTTGATCCGGGACGACACTACGCACATGCATTAAGCCCTGGTTTCCCACGACACGCCTCTCATCGTTTCGTCCACCCCACCATCGTCATGACAATAAACGTAATAAACGTCATCATTATTAGTCTGCTCTCGTCGTATCATGACCAACATCTCAAGTTATTCTTAAGTGGCCGCTATTTCGCAATCAAAATATAGCATACATTTATCTAATAATTGCACAGTATAATGTAGCATTCGTACGCTGGTATTTTCATAATGCGAGTTGTTTTATCTCCGGTAAGATGTCTGGATGTCTTATCCAGGTGGTTCCTCTATTTATGCAACGTTTAAAATATAATAAACCCCGGGAATGTTCGTGGTAATGGGATACTGTTTTAGGGCGCCTGTAATATCTATTATATCATTGAAACTTATCTTCCTGGCTGGCTTATATAACTGGCTGCAATGTGTACATTCTGCGCTGTAGAATGGTAGTTTGAAGAGATAGATATTCAGATATCGCACGGGAGCGCGGTGCACGTGTTTTCAATGAGTCACCCATCGGAAACACAGGGAATTCTCTTGTATGCATGTATAAAGGAATGAACATTATCTGGCGCAATAAAACACTACACATATAGGAGTGTTCTCCATTGTTTATAATTTACTTACGGCGATGTTGTTACTGGTGTGTTGTTGGGTACCCAGAGGTTGTTCTCGTGTTGTTGTAAATCGACATATTAAAGAAAATATATTGATTGCCGAATGGTTAAGTAATCTCTCTTTTTTAATGTGTAAATAAATTTCAGTTATGGTCAAAGTTTTGTTAATTCTAACTATAATTTCACCGTTTATTTATAAGGCCGTAACTACGATCTAGAAAATTTATATCATATAGTGTAAGCATTACAATATTATTGTATGGAAGATATATTGCACTCTACGATTAAATGTACTATTTATTTATACTGATGTTATTCATGTCCAAATATTATGTTTTAAGCCAATTTTACTCTTAAACTGAATAATCCTTGCTTAAATCCTAGGCACGGATTGTGAATCTATTCGTGACGCTGTATTACAGATAATTGGGTATATTGTACCGAGATAATGCGTATACAATGCTGCCTGTTTGTTAAGCAAGTGCCCTGGCCGAGTGTTAGGGATTAATTGGGCGTGTAAAATGGGCCACTGCACCGTGTGCGCCCAGTGGTGCAGCGCTGCTTAATGAGCCGTGAAGTGCAACACTAGACGCTCGTACGGTATGCGTTGTTGATCAACTGTGGCTGATGGTATGCGTTGTTGATCAACTGTGGCTGATGCTGAAATGTTCACGGAAGGATCTCAGGGACTAACCGTCATTGTAACCGGTTACTCATCGGTAAACAGTACTAAATACATTCAAGTGACACATCCACCAATTATGTTATGGTCAAACGACAAGGGTCATACTGTTAATTTGTCCGCACGTATGATGTTGGTATCTTGCTGTTGTTTTGGTGCTATATTTTGGAAATTGTACATGCGCCAGCAGTAGGACGCCGTAACATAAATATTCATTTTCGGTCCGTATGAACAATACACCAGTTTAGAGATTCAAATCAAGTGTACTTGTATATTCCCCAAACCACCTCTTTGAAAATACCAGATAAAACACCGCTGTTTTAAATTCCTGGCACAGTCTTGCTTAAACGTGTATCAACAAACAGTGCTTATCACATTTGCTATATACGAAATTTGGAATATACATTGTATCATTATCAACAATACAGTCCTTATTATGTGCAAGAACTCCAGACTGTCTAGCCTTATGTTTCTGTGCCTGTACAAATCCGACACAGAGGG
Source organism: Congeria kusceri (assembly GCA_027627225.1). Lineage (NCBI taxonomy): Eukaryota > Metazoa > Mollusca > Bivalvia > Myida > Dreissenidae > Congeria > Congeria kusceri. The sequence goes on along the minus strand of CM051031.1, from coordinate 29,356,120 downwards.
ACTGCTTCCTTCGGTGTGTGTTTATTTACGTGTAAGGGAACAGTGTAATACATGCCTGAGGTCAGACTAATTTGTCTGTGTTTATACAAGTGATAATGAATTCTCGTAGATATATGTTTGAACTTAGGTATAGACCAGTATTCTCTTTGTTTATATTTGAGATAGTTATAAATAAGAAAACATCGTTTCAGTTTATGTGTACATTGTTAATGAACGTACTGTCCAGAAGAACGCCAGGTCTACTAGTATCAGTGAGTGTTGCTGAACGCATCCACCGCAAATCATTGTTCTTGCCGAACAAAATACTTTAAAACCTCAATTAAATTGAGAATTATATATTTTTCAACCAATTAATTAATTTCATAAGAATAGGGTTTTTTTTGCAATGAATTAAATTTATGTGAACGAAAGCTTTCATTCTGTGAAACATAAAGCATTGACTTCCCCATGCACAAGGTGTTGGCCTCACCTGTTGACCGATCATTGCCGTAGTGTTCTTAGTCATGTCAGAATTGCCCGTGCACAAGGTGTTGGCCTCACCTGTTGACCGATCATTGCCGTAGTGTTCGTAGTCATGTCAGAATTGCCCGTGCACAAGGTGTTGGCCTCACCTGTTGACCGATCATTGCCGTAGTGTTCGTAGTCATGTCAGAATTGCCCGTGCACAAGGTGTTGGCCGGACCTGTTGACCGATCATTGCCGTAGTGTTCGTAGTCATGTCAGAATTGCCCGTGCACAAGGTGTTGGCCTGACCTGTTGACCGACCATTGCCGTAGTGTTCGTAGTCATGTCGGAATTGCCCGTGCACAAGGTGTTGGCCTCACCTGTTGACAGATCATTGCCGTAGTGTTCGTAGTCATGTCAGAATTGCCCGTGCACAAGGTGTTGGCCTCACTCCTGTTGACCGATCATTGCCGTAGTGTTCGCAGTCATGTCAGAATATGCCCGTGCATAGGGTGTTGGCCTGACTCCTGTTGACCGATCATTGCCGTAGTGTTCGTAGTCATGTCAGAATTGCCCGTGCACAAGGTGTTGGTCTCACCTGTTGACAGATCATTGCCGTAGTGTTCGTAGTCATGTCAGAATTGCCCGTGCACAAGGTGTTGGTCTCACCTGTTGACAGATCATTGCCGTAGTGTTCGTAGTCATGTCAGAATTGCCCGTGCACAAGGTGTTGGCCTGACCTGTTGACCGATCATTGCCGTAGTGTTCGTAGTCATGTCAGAATTGCCCGTGCACAAGGTGTTGGCCTCACTCCTGTTGACCGATCATTGCCGTAGTGTTCGCAGTCATGTCAGAATATGCCCGTGCATAGGGTGTTGGCCTGACTCCTGTTGACCGATCATTGCCGTAGTGTTTGCAGTCATGTCAGAATTGCCCGTGCACAAGGTGTTGGCCTCACTCCTGTTGACCGATCATTGCCGTAGTGTTCGTAGTCATGTCAGCATTGCCCGTGCACAAGGTGTTGGCCTCACTCATGTTGACCGATCATTGCCGTAGTGTTCGCAGTCATGTCAGAATATGCCCGTGCATAGGGTGTTGGCCTGACTCCTGTTGACCGATCATTGCCGTAGTGTTTGCAGTCATGTCAGAATTGCCCGTGCACAAGGTGTTGGCCTCACTCCTGTTGACCGATCATTGCCGTAGTGTTCGTAGTCATGTCAGCATTGCCCGTGCACAAGGTGTTGGCCTCACTCATGTTGACCGATCATTGCCGTAGTGTTCGTCGTCATTTCAGAATGTTTGTTTACATCGTCATACCCGATTTCAATTACACGGTATAAATACATAATTTCACCTTTCTGGTATGTTTTATTACCTAACAAATCAAGATATACATTCCCAAATGTGTCATGCGGTTTTAATTCTTGGTCTTTGAAAAAAAAAGAATAATTTTCATCACTATTTATCCGTTTTGTCGCCGTTTATAATACTCAATATCATCTATGTTTTTGCTAAATTAGAATCGATTCAAAATGACTGACATCTGAACTGACGTTTATGCGCATTCGAAAAAATACTGATCTCAAAGAAATTCATAAACATTACTATAGCTTGTACATGTGAAACCTATGATGGCCAAAGGGCATCTAGACCAGTAATTTTCTGTTTGGCAGCTGTTCGCATAAGATTCAATCTTTAAAGTGAATGATGACAGTATTTATGGTGAAATAATGTTCGAGGAACATTTCTTAGAAGTCTTTATTTCACCGTTGACCACCAACAGGCTCAGCCTGATGGCTTATCAGCAGGTATTAATAGCACCGATTGAGTTCTTGGCTCGGACGCCTTATCTGATGCCTCACATAGGAATGTTGATAGCATCAAGCTCAATACAAGTAAAAGCGGAAGAAATCATTATCCGTAGCCAGTTTGTTTAGGGAGCCCACACAGTTTGACTCTTCTTTAAGAGACATTCTGCTGTTCTGCGGAGTATCTTATGCCGTAACGTTGTCATTGTTGTTGAGGCACTTGTCACCGACTAGTGCCCTGTCATCGAAGTCATGCATACATTTTCCTTCTTAACAAATCGCTGTAGATTCGTTTGCAATACTGTCTGAACGTCACTTTTTAACTGACATGCAGGTCTTCTATATACTCGTTTTATCGCCGAACTAAAAAATGAAATATCGTGTTATCATTAATGTAAAATGTTAAACGTGCGGACAGCTATTGCAGATTGTATTGCATTTCAACATTTCCCACGCACATTGTTTCGAATGAGCAGCTAAGACATACACTGTGGTAGATACACCCTTCAGGAAACCTAACCATCATCGATGGTTTGATTTCTATATAGGTATGTCTCAGCATCAAAGAAAATATCGCTTGAAAATACATTACATTATTGCAGATAATGTTCGGATTCTATAAGTGTATATACCCATAACTTATACATTATGGCGTTCAGTTCAAATATATTAGATTATATCAATTACGTACATGTACATTTGTACAAGTGATAAATACCATGGTTTGTATTAATCCGTTTACTTCCCAAATTGTCTTTAAACATATAATGCATACGCCGATAGCAGTAATATAGTCATCTTTACTTTTATTAATTGTATTAATGTATCAACATATTTTCGCCACGATAATATATGAAATGGTACACAATACGATGTAATTAACGTTATATGCGTTATATTACTGGCATACACCCCGGTGAACGGCGCAAGTGGTTGTGGTGATTGTGTCGTAATTATGCCTGTAGGAACCAATTACGAAGCAGACAAAATATGGGCACGTGACGTGATCAACACATAACGACTAACACGAGGGCCTACTTAGTTCGTACACGTGCTTCTCATTAGTAATTCACAGTCGGCACTCCACCCTGTAACCTGAGGGCGCAAACAGCGCAAACGATAGACTGAACGGAATTCATCGTCAATTGAGCCCGCACACATATGTAAACGCCACAACAACCACCGGTACTAGTTACGATTATAATACATATTTAGTATTCAGAACAAATACATGACGAGTCATATTCATGCCGAATTGTCTACTTGATGCCACGTGATTAGCAGCTGTCTTAAACGTAACCTATGTCTTATCACTCAATGAAAATTTCATTAACGATCTAACAACCATTAAAATTAGCTAAAATTTAGCATAAACATAGTCATAGTTCGATGCTGTTTGTAGTCGTAGGGTCAGGCCCCGCGACTACGAATTCTCAAACTTAGTCTCAACTTAAAATATTCACCAATGAGAAATCTTGTAGCATTTTAGCTTAAATTTCCATCGGTTAAATATTTCAGATAAAGACTAAGATTAAGCTTAAGAATATTCGTAGTCGTGAGGCCAGGGCTGATATTTATAAAGAATCTTAGTCAAAAATTAAGACAAATCTTAAAATTTTCAAATGTAATTATTGGATTTTCTGGCAAAGTAATGCATTTCTGGAAGATTTTGACACGTAATTTGCGATATAATTCAAAGTGTATTAATATATAGAATTAGTCATGCAAATGTTCCAAAGCATAGTGTTGTACACACAAATTGTAATTTTGACTTAGTTCAAGTTAAGTTAAGAATGGCTTAAGAATCTTTATACATATGGGCCCAGGTCCTATGACTTCAAAGGTTGTCAAACTCGAACTTATTCTTTGTCTGTTAATGACCAATGAAATCAAGTGTTATTTATCATACACGCTCTTAATTGGTCAATATTTATGGTTAAATTTAAGCTCGAGTTTGAGAACATTTCTAGTCGCGGGCCCAACATGAAAAATGTACCATAGTGTGCGATATACCTATTTTGCCTGGTCATAGACACTGTCGGAAGATAGATTTCTTCGTATAGCTTCACAGAACAGACATGAAAAAACATTTTCCAGTTTACCACACCAGCGTTCCTTAACACTGCAATCTTACTGAGAACTACCAGTCGTGCTCTTTCTGGGTTAGGTATCGACATACACAATATCTGAGTGAATTTGCATCAAACGAGTAAGTTTATTATTATTATTCTGGAATGTATTAAACTATATTCGATTGCATGTGGCCGTTTAAATAAAAGTATTCAAAGATGTCCTATATATTTCTAATAATATAGTTTTATCACGAACTGTTTACTTTAAAGCAGTATTCTTTCCCATCTATCAACATATATTATCAACATGCTATATTTTTAATACTACGTATTCTAAAGATATTTAAAACAATAATCTATTGTAATTAATTACAGTCTTGATTACACACAGTGCCTTACTTCATTTCTTTCTAAAAATATCCATTCACTGGAATCTCGTGTGCATATTTAAACAGCTAGGCTATGCATCGTGGGTTTTCATTTTAGAGATTCAAATCAGGTGTATATTCCGCAAGCCACCTCTCTGAAAATCCGAGATAAAACACAGCTATTTCAAATTCCTGGCACACTCTTGATAAAACGTGTATCAAAAAACAATGCTTAGCACATTTGTTGCGGATATATCTTTATCAAATATGAATCAGTCTTTGAATGCAGGCAATTTTATAACATGAAACACAATGCCTTAAACAGTAATTTGTACCCCAGTAATGTGTGTATGTAGTCGTGGAATTCGGAGTATTGGATGAAAATGATTTTGTAAATACATGAAGAGGATAAAAAATTAAGTATCTGTTATGAAAGTTTCATGACAGGGAGGACCTTCGGTCGGTCTTTACTTGATACGCTATTCTATAACAACAGCTGAAAACAACTGTTACAATACTATTAGGGCCTTGATCACTATTTGCTTTTTGATACCTTTTAGAATCTGCAAGTAATTATACAATGTCCCCAAACGCACATTATTCTTTTGTTGTTGTTTTTTGTTTTGTTTGGATTTTTCGACGTATTCAACAGTATTTCAGTCATATAACGGCGGTCAGTTAACCTACTCACACTTTTCCTGGGTAGATGGTTTACCAGTACTAAGTGCACATGCGTATGCCAGTAACTGACACTGCCCTACTTGAATCATAGGTAGGGGGAGAATGGCCGTAGAAATAATTTCATGACCAATCCCCACACAAGTTATGTGGCCGGGCTGGGAATCGAACCCGCGATCCTCGGATGTGTAGTTCAGCGCTCTACCAACTGAGCTAGCCGGCCCGGCGCACATTATTCTATAGCCGAGCAAGCGAATAAGTATTAGCAGAGAGCCAACGCAATCAACAATTAGTTGTGCCTATGTACACACTGTTTACTTACTAAATACATGTACCGTATTTCGAATATCCATGAACCTTGACGAGGTTTTACATTTTGTTTAGAGTTAATACTCGTATGTGATCAGTTTTCTTTACTGACACATTGTAATGTTTACTAAGTCGATATGCTCTGTGTTGCCATTTTCAAAGGTGCCATAAGTTGATTTTATGGGAATCACTAGTAACTACCACATCGTTCTGTAGAGTAGTATTCGTACATAATTATGACCCTTTTCCCTCGATGTGTACAGTGTTCCACTTGACACTGTGGTACTCCGTATCAGTCCGTGAACCCGAGTGTTTTGATAACGGCACATTCCGGCAAGACAATCGCAGATAGCGCCCGCGATTTATCATGAAAACTGGGTATCTCGTGCATCACGTGCCAAGGATTCAGCTGGCACGGGTTTAGCAATCCATTTTACTTGTATGGTTCGACCGCCTCCACGCTGAATTTATTTTGATAGGTAAAAAAAAAAGCTAAACAAGCCCGCAGCAACAGTGCACCATCTTCCTTTTGTGTTTAGCCAAGCAGCCAAGCAAACGTTTTATTACATAGCCAATATTTTATGAAATGTCTGTAATGACCAGCAAACAATGCATAGCAATGTCAGGCTTGCAAACCATCGCTGCTTGGTTTGATGGCATACGCATTAAATAATAAGCGATAGGCCACACTGAAACGTGCGACTAATTTTTGTCCCCGAAAACAAACTGCTGAAAATGTGTGTGAAATGTAAAGGTCGACAAATCTTTTTTCTTGTTTTATCTTACCAAATTACATTTCCTTGGGAGAGTTTTCAGGTTACTGTCTTGAGCAAGATCAAAATGGCAAGCATTTATTACACGGAGCAAAGTAGGATTATATATGGTGAATTCGATATTTGACAGAAAGGACAACATCAGTCTACTGAACCGTGTTAGTCGGTGTGACCAGTCCAACGACGCTTTTGTTGTGACCTGGTGAATCGGTATTGCTTCTGGTTTGTGACCCTTATCACGATTCTTCGCAGTCTTCCTTGTAGAACTGTTTTTATTAAGCATGGAATAGTATTTGGGTTAGTGTGAATGCTTTGAACAGTTGCCGGTTTCTTGGTCTTGGTTTGAATTTATTACTTACTCTGTATGGTAAAATATTAACAAAACGAAGTAAAATGTTAACAAAACATGATTCAAGTGGCAACACATGATACCTTATCAAATGTTTTGAAAACGGCCACTGATAACACGAGCACATGCGTATACAAGGTATGTTTGGCAACACATATGGCACGTGGCATGGAACAAGTTGCATTGGAATAACGGATGGAACAGAAGATGAAATGCAGGTATGGTACACAGAATGAATTACAGGAAACGTAATAAAGTGGAACAAAGTAGCATTTCATAAACAGGTTAAATCTTTCAACGGAATATTCTGATTGTGTTTTAAGCACACGCGGTTTTGTTCAGCAAAATCCTGACGATTTATATTAAATTTGGTCTGTATTTGAGTCTTTTCTAAGTTAAAATAAACTAACATTTAAAGCTTCTGCCTGTCAAATACACATCTCCCGAAAAAAAACACATTTAATATAAACGCTCTTACTAGAATTTAACCACTATCATTATAAATCAGGACATAATTTATCTTCCCCTTATCCTGTTATTCTTAAACTGTTATCCCCGTAATTCTCTTCTGACTGTGACATCTACCTGACTGACAGGCCTCACCTGTGACCATGGAAACGAGACGCCCAGTGTTTGGGGACTACCTCAGACACAGTCAGTATTGCATCGTACGAAATAGCTGGCTGCTTAGTCACGCCGCAATTTAATACGAAATATTTGAGACCGCTCTTTGTTGGGTAGGAAGTGAGCTACTGAGCTCGAAACACGTCATTGTCAAGATTTGTATGACAAACGTATTTGTCATGACAAGAGGTAGAATTTTAATTAACGCAGTTGTAATGCATATTCTGACGTATTGAGATATTGTACATGTACCGGTAAACCGACATTTTTAGGCGTTCAGGGACGAATCTGGGTTACCAAGCAAAGGACTTGGTCCTAGTTTCATTTTAGGCGTTCAGGGACGTATCTGGGTTACCAAGCAAAGGACTAGGTCCTAGGTACATTTTAGGCGTTCAGGGACGAATCTGGGTTACCAAGCAAAGGACTTGGTCCTAGTTTCATTTTAGGCGTTCAGGGACGTATCTGGGTTACCAGAAAATAATGAAAATCGTTCATAACGGTTACAAACTGCCTACTTCATTTCTCCTCGTTAAAATAAATCCCACAGATGTTTACATAACGGCAACAAAAGGTCCTGACCAAAGCTTACTCCTTTAACCCCGCACAACTAATGTCCTTCAATGACTCGACGAGGGGTGTGCTCGAACAATGAGTCCATTTAGAAGAAACTCTCGATTTCATTGAAATAAGTCGCATGCTGAATGCGAATTAAGCCAGTATCACTTACACCGTGTAATTTATTACTTCGGAGTAAATATTTTCCTTATCAGCTTCAATGTGTTTTCATTGTTCAATAATGTTTAGTCACTGGTATATATGATAAATAGCAAGCAAATGTATTGGTCACACATTGAGAACATTTCATTTCGTTCGGCCTGAAAACAGAAACATCTTATGGTGACTTGCATTAAACATACGTTGAATAAACTTAGTGCGTACATTCCTTTTTGAATAGTTTTTAAACGAGTTATTTAATAAAACTTAAGTGTTCTCTATTTACACCTATTTGTGACGAATATTGTTTATTTTGAAATGAGAATATTGGAATTGGAATGAAACTGTGCATTTATGGTGTATATTGGTGGATTGTATAGTTATTTTGTGTGAGCCAGTATTCACCTACCGAACACTGCACAATGTCCAGCACTGCCGTACGGTACCTGGATAACATACTGACCTGGCGCACGGTAAGATGGGTACTCCTGCAGGATTCGCTGGCCTCTGTCTTTCGCTGGGCTCAGACTTTCGCTAGCGTCAGACTTTCGCTGGGCTCTGTTTTTAGCTGGGCAGTGTCTTTTGCTGGGCTCTGTCTTTCCCTGGGCTCTGTCTTTTGCTGGGCTCTGTTTTTCGCCGGGCTCTTCTATCAAACATTAGGGTTCTGATGGTTCGCTGGGCTCTGTCTTTCACTGGGCTCTGTCTTTCGCTGGGATCTGTCTTTCCCTGGGCTCTGTCTTTCGCTTGGCTCTATCTTTAGAGGGCTCTGTCTTCCGCTGGGCTCTGTCTTTCGCTGGGCTCTTCTATCAAACATTAAGATTCTGATGGTTCCTTTTGTTTTGCTTGAAGCTAATTTTATTTATAAAATAAGGACAAAGAAGAACAACTTATCATAAAATACATATTGTAAATAGAGTTAGATCTGAAGATATTTTATGTTGATTAATTTTACTTTGTATCAATTGCTGTTTTTACCGTAGTAATATTGAATATATCATAATAATTATATTGTTAATATTGCCTGGTGTTGGTATATGTTTTGAGACTAGGAACTTGGTTGTGTTAGAATGTTTGTGGCTTGAGGACAGCGGATGCAGGCACATGTATGGGGTTTTTCGCGGTGTAGCTAATGTGAAACTCTCATACAGAAGTATATCGTTGGCATACAGAGTAGGAATAATGCCACCTGAACTGTCGACCAAAGCAAAGAAATGAACACAATAAATGGCATTTTAGCACTTGATAAGTATGGTGTATATCTGATCACACAATACATGCTGCTAATATACCAGTAGTCATCTAATCTCTTATTTATTATTACCGCACATATTGATTACATTCTTTAACTCTCACATTACGACAGGTAACAGCTGATATAAATGTAGCAGGGATTGTGGACATATCCTACATGTAAACGTTCATACATGTATTGCGTGTACTACGCACATGTGTTACATACATCGTATTTAAATAATTAATAAATATTGTATAGTAAAACAAGTTCACCAATGACAGGGCATGAACAATCCTACAATGTCTAGAATCTAGTAGAAAGATAATAAATAGTGTATACTGTGTAAATTTTTTTTTTTTTTTAAGCAAGATGTAGAATTAATTATTTTATACGTATTATTTTCATTACTTGATAAATTAATACAGCAAAATGAAAATACATATAATTATATCATACTGATAGTACCTAAATTAATACAACACGTGATACTGCTATTTTCATACGTTATGTGATATTAATATTGTTTATGTTGTTTAGCTTGTAATATTGATACTGATTATGAACTAATAGTGATACTGATTATGAACTAATAGTGATACTGATTATGAACTAATAGTGATACTGATTATGAACTAATAGTGATACTGATTATGAACTAATAGTGATACTGATTATGAACATATTATCTATGTGAACATATTATCTATGTGAACATATTATGTATGTTCATTTAAACGTTACATTTATATCTTAACTAGGTAAACATAGTACATATGTTCTGCAGTACCTATGTTCATAAAACGTGCTATTGGTGCGTTATCTAGGTGACCACTGTACCAATGTTAATATTAAATGTAATATTGATAGTTCATACGTTCATACATCATGTGATATTGATATTGTTTATTTCAGTATGACTCGTAATATGATATGTTACATAGTGGAACGTAGTATCTTCGTGTTGTATCTATGTTCACAATACCTATGGTCATAAATAAAACACGTTTTATTGGTATGTTACCTAGACTAGGGAGCCATAGCACCAATATCCACACACAATGCGATACTGAAAGTACCCACGTTTGCGTGACATTTGTATTGTCTTTGCTCCTCAGGTGACGCCCGGAAGTGTGGCGGCGAACTCGAATAGCCTGGCTCCCGGCGACGTGGTGCTGAAGATTGGCAACGTGAATGCCACCAACATCACCCACAACGAGGCACAGGAGGTGATCACGGGCGCAACCAACATCCTGCAGCTCACCATCAAGAAGTCAGTATCAGCAGGGTTACCTAGCTAGCGTTCATAATTGCCGCGTGGTTAACACGTGTTTTAACCTTTCAAGGTCTATACAGGTGACATAGTGTTAGTGCTACCCACTCATATAGTTAACACGTGGTTTAAATTTCCATTTTATATACAGTTTTTGTAACCTGTACTTAGCTCTTTTTGGTAGCAACATGCTTTAACTTTCCATGGTCTATTCATTTTTGTAATATATGGTTTTTGTTAGCCACGTGGTTAGCACATGTTTAAGCTTCCATGGTCTACCGGTATATAATTTTAGTTTTTTGATAACCACATGCTATAATTTTCCATGATCTATTTAAGATTTGGAGTTCTGATGCGTAGGAATTAAACCACGAGTGCGTTAAGCCGGAGTTGTTTAATAGCCACGCATCAGAACGACAAAGAGTTGTTTATTGCCTGATAAACAACAATAAGGCGAACATTATTTTGATGCTAACAAGATTTGACATATAATTTTGCTATTGTAATTGGAACTTCTTTTTATTATGCTCCGCTCAGAATCGGGACTTCTTTTTGCGTTGTTTATGGGTAGTTTAACAACGATAATTTTGTTATTTGTCTAGAGAAAAATTAGCGAGCATATCATGTTAGAATCATTTGTTTTATTTAGCATTTCTGTTAACCACGTGGTTAGCACATGGTTCATTTTTCCATGGTCTATTCAATTGTGGTTGTTTAAAGAGTTTTGAGATCAGTTTGGTTAACACATGGTTTACCTTTTCATGTTCTAAACAGTTTTGGTGATTAAGCTGACTTAACCAAGTGGTAAACACGTAGATAAACTTGTCATGGCCCTTGTACTTTTTGCTAGTAAGAATTGAAGCAAAACTTGCAATTGTTAAACTGGTATTTCCATTCCTTTGTTTTGCAAAGTGCAACTTTATCGAGGTCACTCAAAACACCGCGTCCTCTTTAGGGAAAATGTACAGTATAAAACATGTGATTGGATACTCCACTCATTATGTTAATTTGAATGTGTGACAATCGTTCACGGAATTGGAATTACGAAAATAAATTTACCATATACTAAATTCGTGCGTGAAATATTTTCATGGCAAAATCATATTTGTTATACATCATTAGCTTTAAAACAGCTTCTGTTAGCAATCAATAGGAAGTGTATATAATGGGGATACATATTTGCAATGCATTTACATTTATACGTAATGTATTCATCATTTGTCATTCTATACAATGTACGCTGTGAATATGTTTAAACAATATGAGGTGGTGTAATGACGTGTTCGTTAAAATGCAGTTTGTGTTATTACATCACAGGGGCGGATCCAGGATTTCGGGTGATCGTGCTGTTATGACCCTTTTATGTTTTCTGCGGGTCTGCACTAATCAGCTACAGATCCGTATCAAAGATATTTACTATTGTTTGTACGTCATCATCATCATCATCATCATCGTCGTCGTCGTCGTCAAATGCACTTTGCTTCACAGAAAATATTGATACTTCACCGTATTGTGTCCGAAAGACATGTTAATTCATCTGTATGCCATGCACTTGTTTTGGAAATAAATTGCCATGGCTCGATGTGCCCGTCCACTAAATACGTATTTGACATTCAATGTTATATATCAGGAACATCTGTTAACATGTTAAATCCGTAGCTGACTACATTCAAACACGCACGCATCAAGAATTATTTGTATTATTCAATTACCGAAGTGTAGTGGTCTCTTTTCGAAGTGAATGCCATTTAAATAACTCACGCGTTCACGGCCATGCTCATCACGTGTCTTCAAATGTGCTCTGCACTGTTTTTTTTTTTATCGAAACGAACTAACGGACAGACAGACGAACATGTTTTACACGAAATATTGTGAAAGATACTCGTATGACTGCATTGTAAACTAATAAGGCAAGTGATGCCGACTTTGGGTCAATTTCGCTGGAAAAATTATTAAATCGCCAGGAATTTGAGCCAACGCTGTGGACACCCCTCTACTTTATCACGTTAATTCTTTCATATGAATGCATAAAACAATATGACATTTGCTGTGATTGCTAAGGGAACATTGAACAAAATTTTTGTCGATTTAGATTTTTGGAAATTAACCTATTTATTGAGACAAAATTGTTTAAACTCGAAAGTAGTCATTGTTTTGACTTGAATTTCGGTTAAATTATATTTATAGAAAAGTATAAATTTCTTCTATATGGTATCCTGTGCATTTGGTGTATTGCATCTGACATTTTTATATTATATATTAATTTATAAAATAAAACAATATCATCCACAAATAAAGGTATACATACCCATTGTCTATAATTTCTAGTTTTCGCTGAACTTTGGCGCCGTACTACGACGTACGTAAGAAATCATAGGGGGCAAGCTAGGTCGGATATGTTTTACTGACGTTAATGTGTATAATTTGTGCAAAATTGAGCGAGCGAAACGAGCGAAGAATTTTTTAGCATACTTTATCCAGTTTTGACCGTTTTATATATGTCCATATATGTAGGGTCCGGGAGTTTTAGCCCCCCCCCCCCCCGATCCGCTAGTGCATCACATACTCTCTCACATGTTAACCAATAAATACTTCAAAATGTCTTGAAAATGCATTATCTGAACACTATATAATGCGATATTTCTGCATGTATTTCATTGATTGTATGTGAATTTTTATTTATTTCATCATTTGAAGTGTATATATTTTGCTACGAATCTCTGATAATACACCCAATGTTATGTTTGTTTATGTAATCTAATTCAATCATTCTATTCACAGTCCTTTAAGTTTTCATGAATTAATCGCTGCACGTGGCATTACTCTACACCAGTGTTGTACATTTCGGGTTACATGAGAAATACATACAAGTACTGAAGGCCTTTGGTGGTATAGTTATGTTTATAAATCAATATATTTTCTGTATATCTGAAAATATTGACCGCTGGACATAAATTTTATAAGTTTTAACAAACTACCCGTTTACATCAGTTTTCATTGAACTTAGGTCAATACATTTCACGCAGAAAATATCAAAAATGAAATAGGATACACTGTTTCTACATCATTACAAATAAACCAATTCATAGAAAGAGTCATAAAACTCGTTTAAAAATAGTAGTGGATCAAATTCTGACAGTTTCTAGAATGTATTTAGTAAACGCAAACTTAGACGTAGGCAAATAATCTGACAACCCTCTGCTTGATATATGCAATACTATTGGACTCGTCGTCAGTCCCACACATGAATAGCTGGTCAGTGTCAATGACTAGTCAATGACCCATAGATGTGCTATGCAAATAAGTTTATAATTGTTGCAATATCTATTCTGGTTGTGCAGCGACTGTCACTCTCTGTTACAGACACAATGTGTGGCCTTATCTCCATCATGTTTTTAAATTGTTATAAGCAGACTAAATACATAGGTAAAATGTTGACATGAATACCATATTAATCTTGCTATTGGTCAACGTGTTTTGTTACGAGTGTTTAATATTTACATGTATATGAACTCGTATAACCTTGCATTTTAAGTTTATTGTGAGCTATGATATCGTGGTCGCCGGTCATCGTCATTATTATGTTTTACAAGTTTGTTTGCTGCCGTAGAGTTTTAACGTTTTGTAGGAAGAAGTTTGTATATTTAAATTAAATGAGATATATTCTTTTTATCAAGGAATCAAATTTGCAACCCCTAATACATCACTGATTGCTTGAACAACGATATTATAATGTAATTAAGTATCGGTTGCTATGGTGAAAAGAAGCAAGCCTTGACGGTGGCCGTGTTTAACTCTTACATGATTTATGTGCTTTCAAACGAAACAGCGACAACAAAGTGTTTTCTACTATACAAGGTGTCATTCATGGTGTTTTCATTTCCCACTTGTAGGATAGAATAACAGTTAAGTATAGGGTGTAGGGTGTTCACTTCCAATCTGTCTTCTACACTTGATACACCCTCCATCCCGGACAGACCTATATCGAATGGCCGACATTTACATACAAAAAAAGACTTCACGAGCTTACCGATTTCTTTTGGTTAGAAGACTTAAATTTGCATATTCTAAATGTAACATTTATTTGTGACGTTTAAGTCTTGTGAACAGACACTCGCTTAAAGAAAGTATAACATTTAAATAAATTATATTAAAAGTTGCATCATTGTCGTACGCATGTTAGTATCTATTGAATACGGATATAGAATATAGAATATGAAAGGATGGATAACAAAGACGTGGAGGACATCTATTCATTCATTAAATATCTTGAGGAACATATATCCACATACGTATATAGGTAACATCATATATTATACATTTGAGGCGTGTCGTTGGAAACCCGGACTTAATGCATGTGCGTAAAGTGTCGTCCCGGATTAGCCTGTGCAGTCCGCACAAGCTAATCCAGGACGACACTTTCCGCTTTTGTGGTATTTTCTGTTTCAATGTAGTCTCTTCTAAACATAAATCCACTGTAGGCGGAAAGTGCCGTCCCGGATTAGCCTGTGCTTTAAGCACATGCTTTTAGTTCGGGTTTCCCACGGCAGCCTCATTTATAGTTAACTTGCATATTTTAATGTAGTAGTAGTTCTTCGGCGTTTATATATGCTCAATAAAATGTATACGATTTTATTACTTAAAGACATTTCGCTTTGCTTTTGCCAATTTTAGTATTTTAAATATAAACTATAAACATTTGGAATATCGTTTTTTTTTAGTAAAGTACACAGTTAAAACAATGTTCAGTAATTATTTATATAAGAAGTATCGATGTGATATTTTCTTTTAGCAGTATCTCAGACCATCATAAAGCACAGAATATTGGGAATAAAATATTGCAAAACCAAGGAAAAGTGCAGCTTATGCTGCATTTGTTACATATTATAGTCTTAGCAATGGAATCGACACATCTTTTTCAGTCATTTATACATGAGAATTTTGGTGCTTTACCTATATAACGTTTTAAACATTCACCTTTCAAACATTTCATTGAAATTGAAACCTTGTTTTCAAGAAAAGACAGAAACAATCTACTACAGCTATAAGTACAGTCAAACCCTGAAAACTGGCTATTAATTGGCGGCATTGAATGCATTTGGTTAGCTTCAGTGACATCATCTACCGTAAAATGTACTACCAATTTGAAACACATTTAAAGTAAGACTCTATAGCGTGCTATAGAGTAGTGAACATTTTAAATAGTAGGTTGTAAATCAAGTATGTGAGCTAACAAATTATTAAAAACAGATATAAGTGTATTTAGTAAATCAATGAATCAATCATTATGCCATGCATTTAGTCATCCATGTATAGCGTTAATGATTCAACGGTCGATGTAACCCTAATTCTGTACTTACAGAGGGTCCGGAGTGAGCGCCCCTATGTCGCCAACGTCTGTCGGTTCCGGTCAGTTTTCGTCCCCTCTTGAGCAGCACGATACGTATTCTAAGCTTCCGGATTATCGCGTGGGAAGTGGCTACCAGGCGGTTCATAATGATTCTAGTGGATATAATCACGCGCAAGAAAATAGTCCGTATGACATGCGTCAGTTCGAACAAACTCCGCCCATTTCTGGGTACAGTACCATGCCTGTGAGGAGTAGTGCAAACAAACAGAACACTGACGGTTTCAGACCCGTGCAACAATCACAACAAAATAAGTACCCGTATAAATCGACAACGGGCATTCAGTTACAGTTAAATCCACAGACTCAAAGTGAGCTACGGAATGATAGCAGCAACAACCAAAGGGGAGGTTACAATGATGGTGGTAGCTATAGTCAAACCATGTCTCCTGTGCAATATATGAATGGAAATAGGACTGAGTCTCCGTATCAGAGACAAACATCGGTAGGTTCTAATCGCCATGACCCTAACTCCGGTCACCCGCAAAGTTATGTTAAAAAGCCTACCCCGTTCTCACCCGGATATACCGACAACTATGCCGACAGCAGCCCCCAGCCTCCACTTGCTCAACGACAAACGTCGTCCGGAAGTCAGCCGGCTGGAAACGTGTACGACTCGACGATAAGCCCAGGATTTCAGACGCAGTCGTACATGTCTGACGACGCTCCGCCTCCCCCACCCCCGCCAGTAAACTACCAACCGGAAACGTACAACCGACCTTATGAACCTGACAATGACAGATATGCGTATCAACGACAACCTTCAAATCCACAAAGTACTGGCTACAACTGCAACTCCAGTCCTTATGAACAACGTCAAAACGACTACAATGCTTATCAGAATCGTCAGAATCGTGACGTTTACGTCGATACGTCAGACCATCAGTACCATCGACAAGGCTCCAGACCATATGAACCGCAACCTCCGGTACAGCCACCGTACCAACGACAGTCAAGTAATCCCAGCTACTACGATGAGAGAGGAAGCGTCCCTATGACGCCTACGCGCATGCAGAGACAGCCCTCCTTTGGCTCAAACAATCAGTACGGCTCCCCAGACCCGTACGCTCAGCCACAGCAGTACAGCAGACAGTCCTCTCGCGATCAGCAGCAGTCACAGCCGCAGTACTCTCGCCAGTCATCGAATCAGTCGCAGCCAATGAGCAGGCAATACTCCCGAGAGCAGCATTCGGATCTCCCTACATACACAAACCCGACGTCACCGCCGGGCAACACAATCAACAGCTTTGAGGACATACTGTCGCCTTTCGAGAACTTTCAGAACTCCAACTACTGCGATAAGCTGTTCTCGCGCTCCCCCGACGCCCGCGGTGACCTTGACAGCGGAGTGAGTATGAGCTCCGACACGCCCCGCTCCAACCAGTCCTCAAATTACAGCCCGCCCCACACCTACCCGGGAGGGTACAATGACCGCGGCCAGGGGCTGCTCCGCCCCGCCCCCCAGGCGCCGCCGCCGCCCCCAGTCACGCCTCCGCCTCCTCCTCCTCCCCCACCTCCGTCCGACTGGGCCCCACAGCAGCCTCGCCGGAAACTCCCGCCTGAGGTAATGGGTCTGCATGTTTGTTTGTATGGTGTCACTGTCGCTAGTATGGTGTGGACATTCCAAACGCCTCACGAAAACTATAGATCAAATCATTCAAATAAGATTAAAATTGCTTAAACTATTGTTTAAAACTGTACTGCCAATCTTGAACCGATAAACGTATTATCTCATAATATTTCCTCAAGCTTACCTAATTTGAATTAGTGTTTCTTTTAAAATAAATTATTTTATGTATTTATATGGAACTAATATTAAACCATTTCATGTACAGCCATGTTTGATCACGTTCGACCTTAAATGATGTATATTTTATTGTAGTTTATGTTGCATTTATGTTAAAATAATAAGACGATAACTTGATATTGCAATGCAGGGTGCAGCAAGTGAGTTTAAAACGAATAACGAGCAGAATGCCGTATCATATCTGAATCGAACTTTGAGATATAGTTTGATTTGCTGTGTACCCTTCACCGTAAATTGCCCACATCATGTTTTATTGTTGGATGTTATTCGTTGTCAGAATCCATTGCTTGTTCAAATCAGTTGTAAGAAATATATAGTAACATAATGAACCTTCATTTAGGTTAAAACGTATAGTTT
Source organism: Congeria kusceri (assembly GCA_027627225.1). NCBI lineage: Eukaryota > Metazoa > Mollusca > Bivalvia > Myida > Dreissenidae > Congeria > Congeria kusceri. The sequence continues at coordinate 29,337,906 of CM051031.1, read as the reverse complement.
AACAATCACTTGCATCTATATGAGAGAATATATGTTGAACAATAAAAAAAACAAGGAAATTCCGCGTTGTGTTAGTGTTTACCTGCTTTGGCCGAGATTTTGAAATGGATGACACGTTAACACGAGTGGTTCCTGACTTGCAGACGCCTCATGACGCGCAGGGGGACCAGCAGATGCCGGACAAGGTTCTGAACACGATGTTGAAGCACGGTGGCACCCAGAAACCCTTTTCCTACGTCCCGTCTGGGGCCGACCTCAAGGAGTTCAAGGAACGAGCCAAACAGTGAGTGGGGCTTTGTGTTCAACTCGTAAGGTAGAGATGTAGGAGAATTTGTGGCCGTAGCAGTACCATTTATTGTTGTTGCTGCTGTTGTGTTGCTGCTGTTGTTGTGATAGGAATAGTAGAGGAAGTTATTGTAGTAGCAATTAGTAGTAGTATATTATAGTTGTAGTAGCAGATATAGAAGGGGTAAAAGTAGTAGTAGCAGTAGTAGCATCAGCAGCAGCATCAGCAGCAGTAACGGTAGCGGTAGTAATAGTAGTAGTTATAGTAGTAGTAATGGTAGTTGTAGTGGTAGTGGTAGTAGTAGTAGTAGTAGTAGTAGTAGTAGTAGCAGTAGTAGTAGAGTAATAGTAGTAGAAGTAATAGTATCAGTAGTAGTAGTAGTAGTAGTAGTATAGTAGTAGTAGTAGTAGTAGTAGTAGTAGTAGTAGTAGTAGTAGTAGTAGTTGTAATAGTAGTAGTAGTAGTAGTAGTAGTAGTAGTAGTAGTAGTCGTAGTAGTAGTAGTAGTAGTGGTAGTAGTAGTAGTAGTAGTCGTAGTAGTCGTAGGAGTAGTAGTAGTAGTAGTAGTAGTAGTAGTAGTAGTAGTAGTAGTAGTAGTAGTAGTAGTAGTAGTAGTAGTAGTAGTCGTAGTCGTAGTCGTAGTAGTAGTCGTAGTAGTAGGAGTAGTAGTAGTAGTAGTAGTAGGAGTAGTAATAGTCGTTGCAGCAGCGGCAGCAGTAGTAGTCGTTGTAAAAAGAAAAGTTTGTTAACACATTTCATCTAGTGAGTAATTTGTTTTGCTGGTTTTGTAAATGTAAACAACATATTGAGCATTTGACGAAAATAGACACAATCTTGCATTACTTTGGTTTAGAATACAAATTTGCGTGACCAAAGTCGTTCTGTTCGCTTCGTATTCGATACGAGGTTTCATTGGGGTGGATGAAGTCGAAAGCAGTTTCATTGATTGTTTCTTTCAAGTTTCAATGTGGTATTGTTTCCAGTTCGACAAACGGAAATTGTGACAATAAACATGCTTTTTGTTGTTGTACAGAATTATGTATTTTTCGTTTCATTTCCTGATAAAAAAAAAATCATAAATGATACAAAACACTACGTTAAAGTGTTTTTTCTCTGCACGAATGCCCGTAAAAAATTATGCAACAAAGTTTTACAAAACTTTAGACGTAAATGTAACGCAGTTGCTAATTTGTGATAGTTTTGATCACAGTTGCATTCAGAAACGTTGATTCAAGCATCTTTTTGATAAGTAAAATTTTTAAATCCGATGCAGTTGTACTTTACTCAAACGTTCTTCTTTACGTCAGGCGACGTCAGCCACGTCCCGTGATGCCACGCGGTTACGTCGGCCCCAGCGTCGAGCATGACGATACTCCCGCTGAGCCCCAGCGCCCCCAGATGGCGAAACCGAAGCCGGGCGCTGCGCCCAATCCGGAAACAGGCGTCTACAAGCATGCGCAGTACAACTCGCCACTGCGGGTTTATTCGTCGGAGAACGCTGGGGAAGCGTTTAACGTTCAGAGTGGAGGAAACGTCGACGTCGAAGGCGTGAATAATAAGTACGTTTTTGTTTAAATTGCTAAGTAAGAATATACATTTAACGTTATTTTGTAAAGAATCTACAGATAAGAATATATATGCTCTGTTGTTCTAAATGTTATACATTTTACTTTGATTCTTATGTTATGCGAATTCTTCACATGCGTGGAAGCACACTTAAGGGCTTATCCTTAATAGCAGCATCATTAGCAGTGCTGCCAACATTCAGTGTTTACCATAATTACGTGGACAGGTCCAAGTTGACTTTTAGAGTTTCGATGCATCATGTGTTCATACCTGAGCATGACGTTTTAAATGTTGTAGTGAATTCTATCTCCCATTGAACAGAATCACGCTCTGCAGCAAGAGATACATTCTTTATTTCAGCATAATTTGTATGTGTCTACCCGACTATGAATATGGTATTATCAGTTTTTAAATACTCGAAATAGCCCCGAGACAAGCAAAATTCAATAGTATGGTACCTGTTACTGATTAACTGATTAATCAAATGATGGTCAAGGAGGTTATTATTTAACGTTCATATTGTATGTTTCTTATTCTTTTTTTACTAATTAACATCCTCAACTCAGTTGTCGTCATTATTACCATTATAACAGCAACACGCCGACGTTCAATGTACATCACCGTATTTTTCAAAAGAAGAGGCCAACCTTTCCGTCTTCATGCTTTTCTAGGACGTTTATCTTCATTTAACATGTGTATCATGTCTGTATGAGTTGTATGAACCTTCTGTTCGTATTAAACTGGACTGTTCACCGTTGTGATGCAATTCTAGCTACCCAAACTGCCCGAAAACTCCTCCGCATTTCATCACGCTACCCAAGAAGACAATCCGGTAAACTGGGGAATGACAAACATATATATGAATGCGAAATACAATAGTAAAGAACGTGTATTATATACCGAATCTAGGTTATTTTGTTATAGCAGAATCATGATCCAGGAATTGTACACATACCAGTAGTTGTAATGACAATGAACGTAACCTTGTAGTAAACAATATGGGTGTGAATGCAGAGTTGCTCACCTTGCCTTTTGTAACGCTTTTGTTGCCAGAGCTTAGTCCATTTTGTTTTGGTTTCTTTTAGTTATACAAGGTTATGCTAGCTATCTTACAAAATAAATCTGTTGTGTATTAACAAACGTTTTACATGTACTAGAATTTACAGCATCACGGTTTGAATTCTTACCAGTTTTATCATGTATTATACACAATGGCTGTATAAAAGTAAACTTAATTAAATTATCGTCAATACCGCCGATTTTGGAGTATTCAGTATCAAACATATGTGCTAATTCCATGTTTAACAAAACACTGAATGAGGTCGTAAGTAAACGCAGCTTTAAAATATTAGCAAAAGTGTATTTGTTTAATATAGTTCGCACGAAATGGCATTTTGATGTTACATATGCAGTAGAATTCACGCACGGTAGATGAAACTTATTTTTTGTGTACCTTTTTTGACATATTTAGTCCTGGAATAAGTGTTATCGGTTTAAACACATTTATAATCGAATATTTCATATTAAGCCATCTTCTTTATAGTGTTCGAGTTGGTTTTTTTTGGTGATTTTACAGCTGAACATAATAATAATGCTAACATAATTGACAGGTAGGGGGTTCAAATTAAACTGATTTGTACTTTGTAATGTATATCTTTTTTTCTTTTGGCGGGAATATGCCAAATAAAAATTATGTGTCCGCTATAAGGTAACTGGTGAATCATTGGTGTATAAAAGTTTTTTTAAATATTGAAGTATTAACATCAGTAATACATTAAAATGATTAAACACTTCATTTATAACAGACTAAATGCCTATTTTCAAATGAATTTTCCCAGATCCGCTAAAAGTATATATTTATATTCAATTATATTTTGTTTTGTTTTTTATACAGAACGCCTGAAAGACGTCCCAGCGACATTAAGGATTCTGATGTCTACAAAATGTGTAAAGACTTGGATGCACAAGGTAAGCCTGGTAACGGGACAGAAAGCATTGAAAATGAATGTTCGAGGTCATGTAATAAAGAATATGTATCACGTGATCAAGATACTGAATCACGTGATTCGCAAGACCGAGTGTTTTCGCCACAAATTCCTAGAGGTCAAGGTCTATCATTCCGAGTTCTTCAGTGGCTGACGGACACCGCCGATGACGAGGCCGACGCTGCCGACGAGAACAAGGAGTCGGAAAGTAGGTCTCCTGTATATCCTTCACTCCTCCTCTTGTGTATCCTGCTGCCAGGTGGTGGTCACTCCTTGCTGCTATTTTATACCTCGGTGGCGGACCTTGTATTTTTTCTACCTTGGTGATGGGCCCTAATGTATTTTATAACCAAATGGCCAAAAACCCTGTTACATGTTGATGCATACTTTTGTAAATACACTTTCTTGCTTTCTTTATGCACGGACCGGTAATCCATCACACTACTGCACTGACCGGTAACCCACCACACTACTACATTTACCGGTAAACCATCCCACTACTGCACTTACCGGTAAACCATCACACTACTGCACTGACCAGTAACCCACCACACTACTGCACTTACCAGTAAACCATCACACTACTGCACTGACCAGTAACCCACCACACTACTGCACGTACCGGTAAATCATCACACTACTGCACTTACCGGTAAACCATCACACTACTGCACTGACCGGTAAACCATCCCACTACTGCACTGACCAGTAACCCATCACACTACTGCACTTACCGATGAACCATCCCACTACTGCACTTTCCGGTAAACCATTCCGCTACTGCACTTACCGGTAAACCATCACACTACTGCACTGACCGTTAACCCATCACGCTACTGCACTTACCGGTAAACCACCCCACTACTGCACTTACCGGTAAACCATCACACTACTGCACTGACCGGTAAACCATACCACTACTGCACTTATCTGTAAACCATCCCACTACTGCACTTACCGGTAAACCATCACACTACTGCACTGATCGGTAACCCATCACACTACTGCACTTACCGGTAAGCCATCATACTTCTGCACACCGCTCTACTGCATCGACCAGTAACTTCCTTTAGACTTGAGTTAACTTAAGCATAATTCCCTGTCCAACGTGGTTAGTCAAATACACTCACTTTCATGTGGTCAAAATATGATTTCCATACCATTAACGGGTCGCAATAGCCATCGGCATCGTCTTTACCATACTAATTGTCCACTATGATCGCGATTATGTTAATTAGGTATACATGTAGACAATGATTGTTTAAATGATGGTTCGAATACACGGCATCATGTGTGGCGCCAGTTTCAGTTCTCCATCATTGATGTCCCTGTTGGCATTGTCATGGAACAAGTAATACTTTTCTACCCCTTACAAGAACCAAATGCAATGCTTACCTTTTTTCGCGTACAGCATCTCCGAGTGAACGATGTCAACAACATTATGAGACAGCTTATTAATGTCCGTTAGAGCGGCTGATTTCCCAGTATGTTGATCTCTTGAATCTGCCGATTAAGACCCTACTAATGGGGCACTTGCTAGACAATTAATTAAGAATAAGAACACTCCTAAAGTTAACCTTTCACCAAAGCACAATCACTTCGTAGAGCCAAAACGCTTTCTTCGATGTTGACCTACCAAAACACCTTTTTATCGGCAGCTAGTACTAGTATCTCATTAGTGGCCGAGCTAAACATGTTTACTCTTTGATAAGCCAAATAATTTCTCAGGAATGATCGGAAAAAACACTCTTCCATCAATCATAAGTCATGCGAATAATGACACGTGGATCATTGATAAACTTAACAACTTTTACATTTAGTGATAAGAAAATGAGTTCCTATATTATTGATGAGCCAATGTGAAAACAACGTTTTTACTCAACATCGGTTGCTAGTAAGGCTTTCTGCAAACATCTATATAAGCCCGTCTTACTTTACAAACACACAACAAAATGCATATAGACGTAAACGAGTATTTTGATTGGACAAAGACAACTTTCCATTATGGTGTCCACTACACTATATACTATCCTACCACCAAAATTAAGTTCATCAACTACCATATTATACATGTATATTCCATATAACTCGTCAGTTTATTTTGTTATATAAGTCACGTCCATGGTTTGGATCATAACACTCTATCTTTCTGACCGCTTTTCTTTCTTCCCAGTTATGTTTCTTCTTATCAAAATGTAGCAAAATGCTGTTCAGCAAAATGCAAGGTTAACTTTGGTCTCTTCCTCACTCTTTGGTGGACCAAATGGCTTCTCTATATCGTCGATTGACACTTTACTTGATCTACATCTGTGGCTCAAATCAACATTTTTGCTGTGGATGAACCACATACCCTTTGTCATGCAGTGGTCGTGGTACACGAGTCGTACGTCGGATTTTGGAAAAAAAAGTGATATTTTATTCCGCAAAGACATCATTGCATACCATTCAAATTGAAATTTCTTTTGTTTAGTTTTGGAGTGTTATTTTCTTCCTGGTGTGTTTATTGACGACAATATAGTTCTATTTATTTATTTTTTGCATGATCTAGCCAATGGCAAATAACAATGGCTTACATTTAGGCATACTACCTTAGAACCAAACGAACTCTTAGACTAGAAATATTGTATCTTCAGCCTTATATGTTAATTTAAGCTCATTGCGTTCACAATACTTTGCGTTTAACAGTGACCCGGCAAAATAACTGTTAAATTCCATCTTTTCTATTCTTATTTTGGTCTTATTTATAATGAATGGGCTTCGGAATCCGCAATGAATAATAAAACATTCATTTATAATGGCTTGAGCGATAATTTATATGATATATTTTATATATGTATTATTGTTTGTGTCAAATATTTCTAGTTGCCATTTGAGTATTATTTATATTACAGTCACTATGGAATAACCTAACAACAATCGCTGTTTTGGTTAACATCAGTTCAAAAAATGGTCGATCCTGAAACACATTTAACATATGATTCCATGGTGTGTTGTTTCCTGCTCTTTGCTCGTGCTTTACATGTAACGGACCATAAGGCTTTCTTTTGTTTGGTATATCTGCTAATTATGTCAAACAAATTGAACGTACTTGTATAAACTTCTGGACTTTTGAAATGTCAATATAATACTATAATACTATGTATACTATTTCAAGAATATAAAGTATCAAGTATAAGACTGCATAGTGGTCCTTTCATGTTGGCATGTACATCTGCTGTGTGCTGTGTAACATAATTCGTTTCCCAACCTTAGGGCCTACTAACTTTGTATGGTTCATCTCGCTAGAAACTAATTCTATATTCATATTGTTTTCTGTTTTAAAATATAGAGAACGGAATTATTTATTTATTTTTGCTTATTTTATATAAGCGATCAATTGCAGTATATACAGTGATTGCTAGGAATATTTTTTTTTATTGGCCGCTTTTATTTTAACAATTCTGTTTCTTTGGCAGATAACATAATTTATACTTGTGACAGTATTGCCATGTGAAACACTTTCATTAGTGTTGAATTGTATATATTTATGTAACTTGTAGTTACACATAGAGTATATAGAGTATTTATATAATACGTTTTTATTAGTAAATAATATAATGCATTTGACAGTACATTACATTAGTAGTATACTTTGTATAAACAAATGACTTTTTTACATTTTGTTTGGTTTTGAATTTTTCCACTTTGAAGGTTACAAACCTAAGAAGCCTCGCGATCCCCTATTGCGTCATAATTCAATTGATGACGAAATGCGCTTCTCTGGCTTGCACACCAAGGCCGATATTCCTTCGAAAGCCTTCCAAAGGCTGCATAAAATAGCGGGCCCGGAAGCCAATAGCCCGAGTCCAACCCAGGCCCAAAATAATCAACAGAATGATGATGGTAAGATATGTATGGCCCTGGATATTTTTTTTAAGATTTTCTTTTTCTTTAATTAATTAACACGTATTATTTAGTTTAGTCCACGGCCATTTTATTGACCTGTCCTAATAAATATATTTGGTTCAATCTGGTATGGATTTTCTACTTTTCATTTGTTTTCAAAGTTCTTTTTCTTTGTGTTATAACTTTTTTTGCTGAATGTAGTTTTGCAGACCTGTTTTAGTTAACCACGATCCCTTGAATTTATCCAAATGTTTTTACTGCGGTTGTGTTTATTTCGTTTTTCCCACCATTTCATAATTCCTTCTGCATTGGCTTTTTCGGGTTTGACATTCATGTATTGAGAAACTTTTTGTAGCTTATTATTTAATGTATACTTATGATAAAATTGTAAAAAACACGCATTTTTCTAATTCTAATTATCATATAAATCATAATGATTTGATATTTACCGTTAGATGTTACAGTTCATGGCTAATTGGATTCCCCAAGTCCAATTGTCTTTAAAATGAAATGAAATACATGTTTAACTTAAAGATATGATTTTGTTCACTTATGCCTTACCTTCCACGTTCAATGGTAGACTCAGAACATTTTATCGATCTATCGTTCTCGCATGTATCGTTATCTACACAAAGCTTTTTACCGTAAATGTTGACCAACAGGTCAATGCTGCTAATGTTGACGTTGTCGCTGAATATGTTGACGTTGACGCTAATAATGTTGACGATGACAATGTTGACCTTGACGCGGAAAAATGTTGACGTTGACGCTGATAATGTTGACGTTGACGTTTACCGCGTGTTTACGTTTGTTGCAGAAGACCAGGGTCGCGTGGGCAACTATGACGAAGCGTCTATTCGATACAGAGGAAATCACATACCTTCTCCTTCGTTCAGACTTCTGCAGACGCTTGCTAGAGACGAAGAAATGAAAAACAAGGCCGGATCTCGTTAGTATTTATTGAAGTACATTATTAAAAAAATACTTTTCGGTACATGTACATTGTAATCTAATTTGTATGCACCCTTCCGAATTCCACTTATAACAGAACACCGTATTCTAAAGGTATGGTTACTATATCTTTGTACTGATGAGTGTATTTTATTTTAATTTGCCTAAACAAAGTAGATCTACATGTACATTTTAGTTATGGGCTTTATGTCTTTCCGTGGCGAACGGTATTTGTTCTACCCTTGTTCAAGCTCCATATATTGCCACAGAGTACGTTATAAATCGTATTGTAAATGCTTTCTTTCTTGGAATAAATATATTTCCACTTGATTATCAGCGATCTTCCCATAAATAACAATATTTAGTTAACTTACTTGCATTGTAGTTTTTTTTTTTCAATACTTCTAAATTGCCATTTGTTAGCGTCTAAGGGAATTCTTGAAGACCTGTCCCAATCAATACAGTTACATCGTATCTGATTTTCTGGCAGTAATTCAGCGTGTTTTGTCTTTTACATCTGCACAAATGCCTTTGAACATTTGATCCAATCGTTCCGATGGGATTCAGACTGCTCGCCTAGTGTTTGAGATTAACAACAATTAGTGTAAAATAACCCTGTTCTGTCTCTCAGCAGACGGCCCAATCAGCGACGCGCATAATGTGGCCCTAATTAAGCATGCTGTAACACCGGTTCCGGCACTTATCATTTCTCGCAGTCTCAGAGATGGCAAATTGTCTTATTGTACCGTGGGTCCCCATGGGTCGTTTACACGACAATGACATTTGCTTTCGGCTTCTTAATCGTTATTTTTTAAGATTTTGAATAGAGAGTGAAAGAAATAAATGGTACTTTATTTGCAATTGTAATATTAATGTTATTTATGAATCTGCTTTTTATATCAGACAAAATTGTTAATTGTAATTGCCATCATATTTTCTTAATTGTACCGCACACGAGTCATAAAAAAACAATGACATGTTTTATTGTGTCTCAATATTTTAGAAAGAACATCTAAGAATTTTCTTCAGTTTTGAATTAATGGATGTTTCTTTTCAATCTGTATCAGTATTTTGCAAGGGTTTTATTTACGAAATATTCCTTTAATATTCACCAACGCATTACGACAATGCAATCTAAGCATGTTATTATATGGTGGCTTAATGTTCGGAACACGTAAAAACATTGCAATGAAATTACACTCCTCCTAGCCAAATGCATTTTGTTACAAGTTCTGCACGCGATCTGTTCCAGTAACATGTGCTTAGTAGGAAACAATTTCAGCTATGTTCAATCACTGCATACGTATATCTGCATGGAAATAGTCCACTGTTAGGAAGTGCATTATGGTCCCATCTAATAATAACCTTCACTACCAAAATGTCGGTGTTGCCATTTAAAATGTCACCGCTTTATATGGAACGCACGTCAACCTACACGTGAATGGACGTTAATAGGTACTCTTGTCGACAGCACTGGTACCATTAGCCCTTAATTACTTTCCTTATGATTTTGGCGGGCCATTTCGAATTGTCAGCCTACCATTTTTTAAGGTTCTTAGAAATTCGTTTCTATGTACATCTGTTAACGACACTTATACTAGTCAATTGTCAATGGTTGAATGTTTAAGCTGTATGAAAATATATTGACAGGGATATTAAAGAAGCATGACGTACATGTAGGTCAGGCCAGGCCCTCCGTGACATGGCATCGGAATTACATGATGCTAAATTTCAAACCAAATTGAGTGAATAACGAAGCATATTCCTTTTCTTATGTAGTAAAATTAGAATTGATTTGTAAAGCGTGTATTAAGATGATTACAATAATGGCGAAATAAATTTGTTCAAGTATAGCCAATATAACATAACGTTAAGCTCCTATTTTAATTTGAATCAAGACTTTAGATTATAATCTAACATTCCAGACTTTTTAAGGGTAACCTTTTTACCCTCTAATTTAGTATTCTATAATATTTTTTAAACATTGCTTTCATACATGATTTGTGGCATATATTCCTTGCCCAGTGACTAAATTATGAACAATTTAGTAAGTTAAATGCTGTGAAAATTACCGTCCGTAAGTCAATGCCCAGAACCGGAAACTTGTTCGTTATTCATAAAGATGAAATAAAATATGATAGTTGGTATTGATTATTTCGTGGCAGTAATGATAACAATAACGTTGGAAATACAACGCCAAACAAACATAATTATGTTCCTTCTTGCTATTAATAAAATCAAATGTAGATTAGAATGTATGATTTAATAATGAATAAATAATCGATTGGAATGCGAATGCTTTAAACCAGTGTTACATCAGCTTGCTCCTATTTATGGCAGCTTATTGATGCCATGTGAGAAAGATGTTGTATGCCGTAATGTGAAAATATGTTTTATGTAGTAAGGTGAGAAAATTGTTTTATGTTGTAATTGCGACTTCCTAACTCGTTATTACGACTTTCGTACTCCTTATAACGACTTCCTAACTCGTAATTAAGACTTTCAATTCTCTTTATTGCGACTCAGTAATGTCGTAATTGAAAGTTATTATGTCGTAAAATTGGGACTTGTAAAGCAAACCAGGACTTGGAAATGTGACTTTATCTTGTAATTACGACTTAAATATATCGTAATTACGACTAAGTAACTCGTATCTACGACTAAGTTGCTCGTAATAATGAGACAAAACAATTTTCCAACCTTGCACCACGAAGCTACCATACCTATTGGAACCTTAACAATGGTTGTTACGTCGGCAAAGACGATAACCGGAATGCCTTCCTCTCTCACCCTGTAGCCTCCAACCGCACCACCGATGACGAAGACGACGGCATGCCGGATAGATTGAACGAGGAGGACATGGTGGACAAACGCTACACCGGCGGAAATATTCCTTCCAAGTCATTTAAAGCGCTTAAAATGTTTGTCGAAGATGAAAACAGTACGTGTTTTGTCTGGTATTAAACAAACATATGTGCAAATAATTACTATAAGTATTACTATGCATGTTGCTTTGCGTATCTTGAAGAATTTGTTACTAACGCGTGTACACTGTTCTGCTTTACTTAAACCAAACGTGACAACATACCTACTCCAGTTTTCGAGAGCTAATGGTAATAGATACACTTCACTTTCTCATACAGTGGCATTAATTGGTACTATATATATTACATGTTCAGAGAAGCCTCTAACAGGCCCTGAAAGTCGGCATTTGACGCCCAAAAATGTTTCCCATATCAATACTTATAAGTGAAATAATAGGGGTACATCTAGGGAAACAATATCAAAGTCTAAACGGGGTGAATGTTTTCCCGATTCAGCCAGTGATCCGTATGCAAGACACATGTTCTCGGTCAAAGAATTGCGTCGCAATCTTAAACAGGGTTACATATCCGTGGTATGCGTACGTCATAGTTTTGACAAACATGACAATCATTGACTAATTTTATAACTGTCTATACACTGTTGGTGACGCCTGTGGCAACACCAATGTTTATGACTCATATTATAAGTCACACATCGCTGTAAAAACACTAGATACTAAATAACCTACCAAGCGCGACTTCGACAATCCAATGATGCAGAAATTGTCTCACGCAAGTATACGTCAGACCTTTAACAGTTGGTCGTATTTTGGTTGGTTGAAAGCCAATGTCATACTTAGCTTCCAGTGTCACGTTATTTTTTCGATCTTTTTGTTACAAACTGGCAGCTGCAAATACCATTTCAAAATTCCGCATTTAGTGGTTGCGGCATGTTACCCTTAGGCATCTTGCGTTGAAATAAATACATTTCAATTCAAAGCTTTAATCCTTGATTAACCATATGAGCAAAATGTCTCCATTGATAGCAAAGTCTTAAGACTAAAGCCTAAAGATGTAATATATACATGCAATGTATTCCAATTTCTTGTGTACGACACTTTTGAAATCTTTTTGAAACAACAGTACTTGGATATACCTCAAAATGTGTAACTTTTTACAGAGCCGGCCAGTGACAGTGAAGGGGGCGGACCCAAGATACATGTGCTCAGCCGCTGCAGGTCGCCCAAGGTGGCCCCTAAACCTGACAGGCCCAGCCCCTCGCCAGTGCCCCAGGCCCCGCCTGCGATCAAGTCCACTGTGCGTCACGACGCCCCGACGTCAGATTTTTAGATATTAGATAGCTCTACCTTCTCGTTAAGTACTTGCTTTATACGTTTCATTGTTGAAATATTTCTTTAAATACTTATGAACATACATGTACAACGAAAAATTGTAAGTCAGACTGAACATTTCAAACTACATGTACGTGTTCGTACAACAGCATATCCAACCAGTGTTCTGTTTCTCTCGATTCTCGATGGATAGACGCTGAGAGGGTGGTAATAATTAAACATCAGTATCAACGTGCTTTTAAAGAATTTCCAAGGAAAAGAACAACAGTAAATAAGATGAAAACAACACTGTTCTTAGCAGTTCATAGTACACAAAGATCTTGGTGTATGCCAGTTGTTTATGTACATACGGTAGAACGCCAGCCGATTGTTTCGTTAAGTCTTCGATCTTTTCATTGTCGTCGTAAAATAAGATAGATTGTTTGTTATGTGCTTTAAGGTTGTTCTGGTGCAATCAACTGGTTCACTGTTGTTCTGTCCTGTACCAAACAGTTATATCACGCTTAGAACATCGTGTATACATTGTATGTTATTTTAAAAGTAAATAGGTATTGGTATCATGGGGCACCGTTATTTCCTTTTTCATTTCGCTCCATTGTATTACACGTAAATGTTTATTTGAAAGTTTCGTTTCCGCATTTAGCTCGCTCTTGAACCTAAGTCCTGCTATAAATGTTGCAAAATATATCGTCATGCTTGTACGTAGCTTGTATTTCTCGTACACTGTGCAAATATTTGTTCACGTTATTGAATCTATTTCATTTAATTTCATTTAATTACGAACTCTTAATTCTTGACAAACATTGTACGCAGTTGAATACTGTCCTTAGTTCCTATTCATGTAGAAAATGAGAGTTTAAACAAATAAATAATTTAGTAGTGTGGCAATATTCATTTAAATGTAGTAAATGAATGATTGTGGTATGGCGTAGGCAGTGTTTGTTGTGGGCAACAGGTTTTGAATAGAATGCGACATGTTAAATGAAATGTCCATATGACATGACTACGACAATAATAGAATCATTTGCTTATATATACTTTCTCCTTAGTTTGTTTACGGTTTGCTACTTGTGGAGAAATAAATAGTATATAATATTTGCACATGTCTTACTGTCAATATTTACCTTCAAGCGGACATTGCGTGGTGCCAGATCGCTATGCTTTGAACGTGAACGGCAAAAACAAAATAAAGAAAATGGGCAGGGCGAAGAGTGTACATTATTATTGCGCGTTTCTTTCTGTATATTTCTGTCATGAAATGACCTGGAAGCATGATGACTTTTGTATACGTTATTTATCAGATTTAAAACAAGAACATTTCCTTGTTTTTTTTCGTTGGCAGTTGTCGTTTATAGACATGTAGAACTCAATTTGATACGTGTTAATAATGTAAAACAAAAGTATATAATGATCGTGTTCGGTTTATTTCATCATTATAGCGTGTGATGTTCTGTATGATATTTTGTAATATTGATATTAAGTGTACATACGTTCTGTATATATTTTGTAGAGTAAGTTTTAGTTCAATACTTAATTATTTATAGATGCAGTACTTGATTTGTGTTATGCAATGTTATTGTCGCATAATATATTTCTTTTTTACAATGTGTTCCCTTTATAACGGTACATGTGTTTAAGTGTTTGATACTAATTATAGTTACTGTAATGCTTATTTAAACTTTATTTAAGCGAAAATAATCTACACAGGGCACGCGGTTTGATTTAAGATCATGGATGGCTATCACTATGTCCCGATACAGTGTGAAATCCGGATATTATATTGAATAGGTTATATGATATGGTATGCTTTATATACATAGTTATTAATTTGATGTTGTACATTTGCTGTTAAATGTATGTAAATAATTATCATGCCACTGGAACGTAGTGTTATATTTGCTTTCATTATTCATTCAAGTATGCCATACAATTTGTATTCATTGAATTATATACAACCACTGTTTCTCAATGTATTAGCAAAAGATGTGAAAAGCTAATTATATGAAAATAATGCTAATTAAGAATGATACAGTTTTGTTCAAATTGCCAGTTTTTTTTATAAGCAGTGTGCAATCCGATCTTCAATATTACTGTATTGCAAACAAAATTATGATAGGTTCTAATACATGTCAAATATAAATACGTGTATTATATGTTGTTAGCACATATAGTTTAATAAATATTCAATTCAACAAAAA
Source organism: Congeria kusceri (assembly GCA_027627225.1). Classification (NCBI taxonomy): domain Eukaryota; kingdom Metazoa; phylum Mollusca; class Bivalvia; order Myida; family Dreissenidae; genus Congeria; species Congeria kusceri. The sequence continues at coordinate 29,322,880 of CM051031.1, read as the reverse complement.
TATAACTTACAATTTTTAAAGCTGTGTTCTTAATATCGTTCTTTAAGTTTTACAAAAGACTACTGAAGAGTAGTGGATAAAATTAGTACATTGGTTGAAAAGTAATTACTGTTTTAGTACATTAGTTGAAATGTTTGTAATACAATTCATTGTAATTCAATAGATAATTATACAAGTCTTGACGTTATATATTATATTTAAACTTTTTTTTTCAGTCTTTGTAGCAAAATGTATGCGTGCATACCAAATGTATAGGACTTTGGGATGTTGAACGATTGTCATAATGTTTTCTGTGTTAATTAAATAAACTTTACGAGCTTTTAATTGCACATAGTTGTTGTTATAAAACCTGCAAATACACCGGACTCAAGGCTGTTGACTTTCTTGAACTGATGAGTTTAAATTACTTTAAGGAAGTAGAAATAACGGCCAGAAGGACTTGCAGTGTGGAATTCTAATACTGATTCACATTTCGTGAACTTGGAGATTTTAAAGTAACAGTTAACCTTTATATTGCTTCAATTGTTTCTGATAATCAGACATTTGCTTCCGTTTGATACAAATACATTAACAATAGAAACTTACGCAATACGAGTACCGACTATAGTCTATGTAAAAATCATACAAATGTCCGTTATAAAGAATGCAGTTGTGCAGAAAATGGCCTAATATATACCGCAAACAATGAAAGCAATTAATATGTCGCTATGATACCCATCATCTTACAGATTATACTATATTAACATTCTTCGCATTTATCATCATGCTTTGTTGCCATACAAGTGAGTGAATACTTATTGAGTCGTTATCGCTAAAAGAAAAATATACATGTGAACGGAACCATGATCTTTTGTTTGAATAGTTTAATCACAAATAGTGTGATAATAACGAAACAAGAAACGTGGAAATTCCACGAAAACTAGATTTTTCGAACGAAATGCATTAACGTCAGCACAAAAATAAATTTTTTAGTAATGATGACCTTGAACATGACCCCACCAACCCCATAAGCAAGCCAAAGCGAGGTCTTCATATAAGGTATCTATGTATGAAGTTTCATTAAAATATCTTAATGTCTCCTCAACCTATTGAGCGGAAAATGTGTGTCCTATTTAGTATCTGTGACCTTGACCACACCCACCCTATAAGCAATCCCAGGCAAGGTCTAGATATAAGATAGCTATGTACGAAGTTTCATTAAAATATCTCAATTTGTTCTCAAGCTATTGAGCGGAAACGGGATTTTTTTATGTTTAGTAACGGTGACCTCGACCTCGACTCCACCCACCCTATACGCAATCCCAAGCGAGGTCTAGATATAAGGTATTTGTATATGAAGTTTAAATTAAAATATCTTAATGTGTTCTCAAATTATTCAGCGGAAAAGGTTTTACCCTTTTTAGTAACGGTGACCTTGACCCCACCCACCCAATACGCAATTCCAGGCGAGGTATTGGTAAAAGGTATCAAAGTCGCGGTGGCGTTGTGGATATGGTGTCCGCCTAGCGATCGGGAGTTCCCGGGTTCGATCCCCACTCTATCCCCACTCTTGGAGCGTTCTCAAGATATCCCCCAAAGACACCAAGTATTGGTTATACCCAGGAAACGGACTCGAGAGTGTCTCAATAAGCCTTTGGCTTTCGATACAATCGAGCTTAAATAAGTAGGTTTAATCTACGATATCTATTTATTAAGTTTCATTAAATACCTCATTGGGTTCTCAAGTTATTGAGCGGAAACCGTTTTTCATTTTTTTCAAGTAACCTTGACCTTGACCCCGCCTACCCCATTTGCAATCCCAAACGAGGTCTCGATACAATGTATCTACATGTATGTATTAAGTTTCATCAAAATATCTCAATGCGTTCTCAAGTTATTGAGCGGAAACCGTTTTGCTATTTTAAGTAACAGTAACCTTGACCTTGACCCCACCCACCCCATATGCAATACCAAGCGAGGTTTCGCTATAAGGTGTCTATTTATGAAGTTTCATTACCATAGCTCAATCCGTTCTCAAGTTAGAGAGCGGAAACGAAAAGTTGACGCTGCCAACGACATACCCCAATCTAATGACCGAAATTTTTCTTCGAAAACATTGGTTAAAAGGTTCCTAAAGATTCGTAATGTAAAACATTACACAAACGAGTATTTCAAGTAGAAACATTGATACAACACGCTAGAAAAACTGCATCAATAAAAGGACAACATATTTTATTTCGAAATCGTGTTTGTCTTCTGAAAGCAGTCAGAAATCAGACGTATACACTGATGAAGTGCTTTTCATTTGCGTAACAATTTCCTCTCTAGATGACAACACTGTTGACTTATGGTTATTGTGCTCCATAATGATGGCGGTTATGGCCGGTGATCACACAACAGCATACAACAGCAGCCGTTGAAAAACACGGAGTCACTGAAATCTTATATCCGTGTAGATGACATGAGGTCGCGTTTATGTTGTGTGTTGTTGTTTTTATTCATTATCATTGCCGGTGCGTGTTGATTTGTGTCTAGATATCACCGTCATCTATCAAAATAGGTTTTCAGATTTTGTGTATATTACGTAAAATGTATATTTATATGTTGACATTCTATTGTCTCAATTTTACAACAATTAGTTCAACTTCGTCCTGATTAAACTTCAAGGGATATTAAATTATCAGCGTAAAAAAGTGGAACTGTATACTAAGCCGATTATAAAATCGTGTCTAATATTTGTCTCTATTAAAATGAGAGGACAAAATGAACGTTGGGAATGCATATGGCACATTACTTTTCTCGTCGTATGTACATGAAATAGACCGGATAAATTAATATTTGTTATTGCTTCAACATAATCAAACACAAAACGACGCACTCGGTTTACATGATTTAAAAGTATGCAGCTGATCTCCAATATGATTTGTTTGCAACGCGAATTACTATAAAATATATAAGCAACATCAAGTTGGCAAACAAAATTACATATTCCGTTAGCTTTTAGCTCAACTGAGCACAAAGTGCTGATGGTGAGCTTTCTTCCGTTGTCTGTCAACATTTTCATTCAAACAACATCTTTTCCTAAACCGCTGGGAAGATTTTCACCAAACTTTACAGGAATGGTCATTGGGTGACCCCCTTTCAATATTATTCAAATTATTCCGACCCGCTGCATATGTAGGTCACCAGAGCTAAAATAGATATGGGAAAAACTTGTCATTTGAAGCCGCAAGGCTGAGAGCTTTTATATTTGACATGAAACATTGTATAGTATTGTATTCAAATTATGCCCCTGGGGTAAAATTGCCCACGCCATGTGGGTCATATGGTTTCCATAGAATAATATGCCAAGTGAACTTCACAAATCTCCTCTGAAACCGCAAGGCCAAGAAGTTTCGTATTTGGTATTTAACATTGTATAGTGGTCCTCTACAAAGATTCTTCAAAGTATGCACCTGGGGTAAAACGTGGCCACGTCCTGGGGTCACATTTTTTCAATAGACTTATCTGGCGAGTGGACGTCTTCTCCTGCAAGACCAAGAGAATTCGTATTTAGTAAGTAACATTGTGTAGTGGTCTTCTTCAAAGATAGCTCAAATTATGCCCCTGTGGTGAAAAGTGGCCACACCCTGTGGGTCATATGGTTTCAACAGAGATGTTGCAAGTGGGCATAAACATCTCCTCTGACCCAAACTTGAAACATTGTATAGTGGTCTTCTACAAAAAATGTTCAAATTATGCCCCTGGGGTAAAAAAAGCCACGCTCCGGCGGTCACACGGTTTCTATAGACTTGTATGGCAAGTGGACTTTAAAACTCTTCTTCTCTGAAACTGCAAGACCCAGAGGTTTAATATTTGACATGTAACATGGTATAGTGGTCCTCTACAAAGAGTATTCAAATAGGGTATGTAAGTCTCGTCATGTGAAAAACGAGATTTTACGATATCTGCCACTTCCGGGTACAAACATTAACAATGGCGTTATCTATTATTAACTGGGCGTAATACGTCGAAGGCCACATTAAGCTTACGCGAAAAAGTGAATCAGCAGTGGAGAGTGGACGTGTCCTGAGATTTGTTGTCGACGAACTGCGTGTTATTAATGCATGCGTGCAAGCGTCCATGAATTATACATTGTATAAAGTGCAGGCATGTCAATTGTCGTTAACAACAAAGTTGATTTTCTATTCAGTTTGTAACAAAATCATGTTCAGTTATTAATGAAACTATGATGATAAATATAACAAGACAGTAAAGCACAAAATCCACCATACATAAATAACTTGAAATACCAGCGTGCGGTCTTTGATGTAAACATCTCTAGATAGTATAATTTCGGATACAACCGTATTTCGGACAAAAGAAAACATTGTCTTTATGTAGCATTGTTTGAGCATAAGAGCACCAGGATGATGGTAATATCTGTAATATTTTTGAAACTGGGATATAAATGTTTCACTATCATTGCAATGTACCATTATTAAATTATAAATGAATATTTGTTTGTGCAGATTTTCCTGGATGCGGAAGACAATGGTGTTGTCAAATCCAGTGAGTGCCAGTGTCCTATGGGAAGTTATAAATGCCATCATGTGGCAGCTGTGTTGTTGTTTGGGTAACAAACAATGTGTTTGAAGTGTTAAACATTCGTGCAATGAAAACAAGTATTTTTTGTCGATTTTCTCATTAAAAGTTATTAGCTGTAGGTGGAACAAATTGATAGATAATTTATTCATTTAACACCTAAATCACACCCATCGCAAACGGCCTATTTAAAACTTAGACTTATGATATGACAAAAAAAGTTGTCAGTTATTGACTAAATTTAAATAATAGTCATGTCAAAATGTTTATTTTGTCATGTTGAACTGTTTATTTTGATGATGTTTCTTTCAATGTATGGTATAACTTGATTACTTTAGTATTACAAACATTGTTCGCAGTCTTACAAGACTTTGTGAAACGAATAGATATAAGCGAGCAAGCAAAACTGATGTAAAATGCAGTTGGATTAAACATACGAAGTCTGCCCCGCCAAAGACGACAGTCCCCATGAGTGATCTTTATCCTCCCAAACAAAGTGATTACAGGTAATCTATTATCCAAGATGAGTTAATATCTACCAGTGCTTAGCCAAATTTAAGTCTGTCATACACATTTATTTTGTTTAAGCCACTGTTGGCTTAATCTGATATTATATCAGTTTTATCAATCACAGTTGTTAATTTGTACATTAAGTAATTGTATTTATGACCAAAATTTCACCTGCCTGTACATGCTCTTGGAAAATATGGTAATCCCTGTTTAAAATATAATTATATATTATTATTTCCCATGGAAATGAAGTATTGAATTACAACAACTAAAATATTATATGGTTAATACTTTATTAATCAGGGCACTTAAAATGACTGTCACAGCTGATGATATCTCATTTGTGTACACCCAGCTTAGGCAGTTAGGAAGATTTACAGGTTTCTTGATTGTTCGAGATGATGTTAAATTTGTTGCTGTTTGCCGTTTTGTTTACTGGCACACATTTCTAAAATGCTGATTAATTTATTTAATGCACCTGATACATATAGTAAAACTGATAAAAATGATGCAGTAGTATAATGGGTATTTCAGCTGCCTTGGAATTAGGATGTCCCCAGTTAAATATGTTAAGAATAGACATTTAAATAATATTTCTTAAAGATTTAAAGTTATGGTTCAATGCCAAAATCTCAAGAAACATGTACATGTACGTAATATAATGTGTGAAAATATGATTAATGTAACAATTTAAAGTATGCTATAAAAAGGTATGTTTTAAAGCACCTGTCAATTTAGTTTGTTGTGTCGTGTTTCTAAGTTTTTTTTCTCATATTTATTTGTTATTTGCTATGTATTTAGTTTTAAATATTTTCTCATATCACACAATGATATTTAAGGTACATAGTGACTGGATACATTTATGTTGCAAGGCCACTATTAGCTTCCAATCAATAATACATAGATGTACTTGTTATTATACATGTAGAGATATTTTTCACAAGGATGTAAAAATGGAACTTAATGTTTTAATAAATCACATTTAGAGGATGAAAAAAAGTAAGAACCATAATTGTCACTTTTGTATGTACACTGTTGTTGTTCTTTGTTTAATAGGACACACAAAATATCTTAAAAGTTCATTTGTTTCAGGTGAGAGCAGACAGCTTTTGTTAATCTTATTTCTTTACCTGTAAAATAATGTAATTATTCTTTTGTTTAATTGCATCATTACATTGGATCCTCTCAGCTGAGCCTATCACAACAGAGCTTCCAGTTCCCTTGATCGAAGACATGCTGTCCAGTCCTGGTAATCTTTCCGCAGAAGACCCTGATACCTGGTTGCTGGGACAATTAGTTCTTCCTAAGGAGAAGGTGGTCAAGGTGGCTGGCCTGACAGCTGGACAGAGGGAAAATGCAATGTGGGCGACAGTTAGGAAACTAAGGTTCACTGCCTCCAACTTCGGACAAATCATTGGTGCTGCAAGGCGCAACAGGTGAGTACTAGGAGGAGAAGTCGTTTGAATGAAAAGTTGACGACAGACGCACGCACGGAAGACGGGCGATTATAAAAGCTCATCATGAGCACGTTGTGCTCATGTGAGCTAAAAAACGTATTATTGTATTATAGTTTCATTCTCAAAATAATACCATTTCCAACATAATTATATTAAATTAAAAACAATCTTTATTAATTATGTTTCAAGGTTGACTGCATCATTTAAAAAAAGACTCCTGAGTGCAAACAACCTGGAGAAAAGAGCTCCTGTCCAATGGGGCATCACCCATGAGAAGACTGGTGTTGAAGATTGCAAAACAGGAGGAGTGACTGTTGAGCAGACAGGCAAGTGTATATTCTATGTAAAGATGTTCTATTGTAATACATGTATTTAAACTAAAATCGTTCCAGGGATTTCATCAGATTTTCAAAACCGGGACTCAAATGACCCCTAGCTGGAAATTTTGAGGAGTAAAAATGACAATTTCAGGGGTCAGAATGCTGATGTAACAATAATTATTTGTGTGCATAATTATATATTAATTGGCAAATTATTCTTTGCGACACAGGTATATGGCTTCATGAGTCGTGCATACTTAGGACATCCCCAGATGGTTTTGTGAAGGGTGCAATCAGAACTTGTCCAAATGTACACCTTCACATTCCAAATCAACCTGCACTTACACATGACATCATCGAAGTGAAATGTCCATTCTCTGCAAGAGACATAACCATTGCGGAGGCTTGCACTGCAAACAAGGACTTTTTCTCAGGTAGTTTTCACTCATTGATATCTAGCAGTACATATGTAATAATGTTTATATTTCCAGTAAAATGTTAAACTAATTCATAAACATAATTACTATTTTTGAGACTGAAAACAATATTTAATAATTTCGTGTACAGACATGTTGAAGACTTTGCATATTGAAATGATATACAATTAAAACATGACTCAGCTAGAATCACTTTCAAGGCAAATCGTAATTATTAGTGCTTGCGACTATTATAGGTATTAACATAAATTACCACAAAAAGTACAACCTGAAGTTGCTTTTAGTCATGAAATTTTGACCGAGATTTGTGGTTGTTTTTCAGAAAGGATGGAGGATGGGAGAATTCGCTTAAGACCATACCATGATTGATGGCACAAAATTCAGGGACAGCTGCATGTTACCGGTACTCAGTGCTGTGACTTAGTGGTGTGGACCAAGAAAGACTTACAAGTGATTAGAATAGTTATTGACAACTTGTGGTCTATCAACATCCCAGCAATGATAAAATTTTACTTTAAAACATTTGTACCGTCACTGAAATAAAACAAAGAAATAGTTTATTGTTTTAATGCTTTCTATCAATGCAAATCTCTTTCCATCATAATAACAAACAATTAAGGCATAATAAACATAATGAATGGAGCAAGCTTAAATCTTGTCACAATAAAATCCAACATGCAGTGATAATTTCCTAAACTGCATACCCCTGTACTAAACAATTTGTTGTTACATGTTAATTTAAAAGCAATGAAACTCTGTTTTAACATAAATGCCTTTGGATATTGCCTCATACATTTATGAAAAGAACATTGTGGTAAAACATGCCATTTGTTTCAAGAAACAAATATACTTGCTATGCCCCTTTGTTACAGTGATGATTGGAAACTTTCGTGCATGAATTATATTTTACTCCAATATTTCATATTCATCTGCAATTTCTTTAAACAAAGGTGCCTGCAGATTCACAAGACAACAGCACAGCTGAAATATTGTTGTTGACAAATGCCTGTACTGGGCTGGTATGTGGTTTAAAATGTCATAGTTCTTAATTCGCTCATTCGTTCTTTCGACATGAATTCTGCTTCTTCCAATTTTAAAGCAAAGTTCTGCCTCCTCCTTTGTGAAGTGCCCTTTACTTGACAGAAAAAGAGGGATATTAAGTGATACACCTGTAGGAAGTTTGTCAAATATATTAAACCCTGTATCAGCTAATATCAAATCTCCTGGTTGCAAATGAGATAAAACTTCACAATGATCCACAATAGCTGCATCGGATGTAAAACCAGGATACAAATCAGAACAGAATACTATTGCTCCATTTGGTGCTACACATGTAAGTGCTTTCACAGTATGTCTACTTTTATAACTACTGTATGCAAGTGACTGAGAATTCATATCAGACGGAGCATCCTGACCAACTTCAGTAGCATCCATGGCTATCCTGGCTGAGCTAAATTCTTCAAAAGATTTGGGCATCGAACCTTTGAACTTAATCTGGCTAGGTATTCCAACAGCTTTCATAACACCTTCACATACAATCTCATGCGACACTGAAATAGAAGTATTAAGTACATTTGAAATGGTTGCTGTGCTAGTATTAAATCTAACGGCCAAATCCATATCCTTGCAGTTCAAACGTAGCTTCATCAATGTCATTAAAGCTGATCAGCAATGCTGAAGCATGTGACTGTCTATCCAGCGTAATAATTAAAGGGAGACATTCTCTTGAGCATGCTCACCAGCACTTGGAAAACATCTGGCGGAAATGATGTGTACAACAGCATCTACAATTTAATATAAAGATAACCATGTGAATGTGTAAACAAACTTTCATAATAATTGTAGGCTGGTTTCAACAGTGAAAAGTTGTACCTTTAAATAGCATGCTGTCGTAAGTATGTGATTAAACAGTATCCAACACACCATACCATAAACAATTCATAAAATGCGCTTCAATATGGCAACATTAAACCACTATACTGTTCAAGAAATAAATAAAAAGTCTTTTGAGGCTATATAGAAATGTCAAAGATAATTTGGTCTTGAGCCATATCTAAATGAAATAAATTGTAGAAAATGAAGAACGTCTATTACTAAAATTCGTATTTCTGCGCATGATTTAAGGATTCATACAGGCAGATATGGAGGCCAGCAGGTTGAGCGTAACTAAAGACTATGTCAAATATGTAATAGCTCGGATATCGAGGATGAATTTCATTTTATTTTTGTCTGCGCTCCTTATCAAAATTTACGAAGCAAATACATTAAGCGGTATTATAGAAACCGTCCTAGTATGTTTAAGTTTATACAACTTCTTTCAACCAACAATAAAAAAGAGATATTGTTATTAAGCAAATTCATCTGCGAGGCATTCAAACAAAGATTTTCTATTATGAATGGCAACTAGTTACATTTTTGCCATTACTACTTTTATTGCACTTAAAATGTTAGCAACGTTAATCTATATAAATACAAACATGCTAGCAGTGATTTTTATAAAACTTATGTTGTTATATATTCTGAGACATTGAAACATTGATGTTCGGTTCGTATCATTACCATACAAATGCATATTGTGCTGTATTTTTCCTTTCAAATTGCATGTATAAGCATCGATGTTTTTCCTTTGTACTATTATTTACTATTATTTTACTTATATATGTGTATGTTCTAAACATCTTTAAGCATGCTCCGAGTATCGGTTCATTAAATGTGTTTCTTGATAGGTATATTTTAAATGTTATATACTTGTGCATCGTTGTTAGTCATTACGTCCATCCATATTTATCGATTATACATTGATAAACTTGCCAAACCTTTGTTCTATAATTAAATTATGTATATTATTTGTTTATATCACGATAAACATGTATTGTTTAAGTGAAAATATAATTTCTGTTCTGTTCTATTCTGTTCACAACTAGCTATTGCATAAAGGTTTGTTTCTATACAAATTTGGTACATTAAACAAATACTTTCTAGACTGAAATGCGAGGTATAGACTGAAATGTTAGGTGAAATGCCAAAATGTATTATGCTTAAAAGTGCCCCTTTATTAAAGAATGTTCAGTTTAGTAGGCAGTTTCCTCTGCTGATGATACCTATGATATCAAAAATGTGCTGAGCACAACAAATGACTTCAAAAACTTACTTTGTCTGGCTCATTGATTATATCTTTTGTTGACATCCCTGGCTTCTGCATTTTCAACGCTTTGATTTCCTCTTCTAACTCTGCAATCTGCTGTGTCAGTGCTTCATCTGAAAAATAAAATCTAAATATCAAATTCCAGAAACAAAATATTAAGTTCTAATTTTAATTTTATGTTTAATATAGCTATTTATTATATGTATTGATATACCTCTATTGGAAAATGTATATACATGTACAGTATTTACATGCATTTGTTTACGAAAAAGAAATGATAAAATTCAACAAAAAATAATATAGCGACACCGACGCACAAATTATGGCACTTTTTTCCCACCATACTTAGGATAAACAATTTCGGAATCATTTATGACGTCAGAATACACAAATGTATGGCGTTCAAGCTTATATTGTGCAATTTTATGTATTTATTGTCCAAAAGCATAAAACAAGAACAAAACATTTGTTGATTCCAGTGAATGATCGAATATTTATTTCATTATGTTTTTCTATGACCACTCGTAAAATAAATTTCGATCATTCACCGAAATAAAAAAATACCCTCTATATATATGAGTTCAAATAAGTTTTATTCTTTATTAGTTTGAACTGTTAGCTTACACAATACCTTTTGCAATGCATAGCACAGTTATACTATCCTTACAAGATTTTGAAAGTTTCGAGGGAGCCTCCAAATGGATATCGTCTGAGTCAGGCAGCTGCAGATAGTAGCTGTGGTCATGACCAGCCACCAATGCACATGCGCCATGGTCCTCATGTAAGTCTGTACTCAGTGCACCATGTTCTGCACAGCTGGATCTCTTGCGTCTGTATAAAATACATTCTAACAGATGTTGAAAACATTATAGCAGAGAAAGAAACAAATGAAAAATGATAATTTGAAACAAGGACATATCCAATGTATTATTGAGTAAGTGATTCTGTTTATAATTTTAGCACAACAATAACGATGGCTAATTCTAGTAGTCCATAAGTCAGAAATGTAGCGGTATTTCTGTAATGAACTTGTAAGATAAAAAAATCAAAAAAAATATATATATATATATTTATTTATTTATTTATTTATTTTTTTTTTTATTAAAATCTTTAAAACCTCCTGGGTGTTGTGACGTCTGGACACATGCCAGCATTTTTAATTATTGTTCATTCAAATAATTTTAGCAAGTCCTAACTATTACAAACAAAAATCAAATTGTTCAAGACTCCGAAAGTATGTTAGAAACCTAACCCACCCACCCACAACACTGTAAACAACAACAAGATACATACATGCTTGACCATTTTATGAAAGTAAGATACACGTCGTTCTCCGTGTCTTCATAAACGAGTGTACTAAACTAACATACACGTTAATTTACGTGAACTGTACGGTATTGACGGATTCCAGTCGTACAATATTATATTTATTGATCCATTTTTCGGATTTCGGATTTGTGTCAGTGTTCATTTGAAAACTGATTTCTATCAAATATATCATATTTAGAGGCGGATTGTATAATTTACCTGCATCTACCTTTCCATTTTTTCCTTTCCTTTGCGTCAGTGGGAAATCTATACAGACTACACGTCTGATTTCCTCCAATCCGATGCGAAGCAGTACACCATTTTTGCAATGTACCCGGAAGTTGAAAATCGAAACCGAAAGTAAACGAGACTTACACGCCCTATTATGCCCCTGGAGTCAAAACTGGCCATGCCCCATGCGTCACATCGTTTATGTAGAATTGAATAGCAAAATGACTTTACAAATCTTCTCCTCTAAAACCGCAAGGCCCAGATCTTAATACTGAGGAGAGCGCATTAGTGTCACGTCTTCATGTACATTAAACGTATGCTGCATGACAATACTATATAAACTTATATATTTTACAAACATGGCAATAATTTATGATAGCATGGATGCATTGAACGATTAAATAAAGTTGGTCTACAAAACATTTGCAGGCCTGTGTCTCCTTTAATTCACAAGTTATGGGAACCGACATTAATCGCTTAAAGTCCGTGTTTTCCCCGGCGGCAATATCTTGCCCCGATAAAATTCCCACTAACAAGGTGGAATCGATATGATATTGGCCAAATCACATACGTTCTCTGTCATTTCAAGACGGGAAAAGAAACCTTAACACGCAAATTTATAGTTAAAGCTGACAGAATTGTGTTTTGTTGCACAGTCTTAATGGTCCGTGGAACACCATTCTGTCTTTCCGATTAAAACGCACAAATGTTTCGAATAGCGGTATACCAGCAGAACTAAAAGGCAAGAAATTTGTTTATTATCCAATAAGAACAACATTAATGCAAATTTCATTCGGCATGCGCAAGCACGCAAAGATAACATAGTTAAAATAATTTTGTTTTTATACACATTGTTGCAATTGTTCTTTCCTAACCAGACAGTGTTTTAATTAACTTTTACATTCATGAAGAATATAATGCTACATCATTTCATATTCCGTGGAAATTGGATAACACAAATTTGATAAAATGCCAGTCGCACTGAAATATAATATGCAATTGCATTGGTTCGTAGACATCTAAAACATATGTGCGCATAATACGACAACTGATATTTATAAATCTCCACCCTAGGATTAAAAGGGCCTATCTAACATGTTTTAAAGAAGCAGATAGGACGTTGTAATACTAAGGTGGCGAAATATGGTTGCAATTTATTAATGCAATTAGTTCAATTATTCAACTGCACTTGTTGTTTAACAAGAACATGTGCTTAACAAGAAGAATCTACGACAGTTTCAGGACAGATCTAATAAATCTTCCTGATCTCTTACCTATGTCTCTGTGTTGACTTGGGTCGCTAACAAATGGTGTGTCGCGTTAACCGTCAACTGGCTGTCGGTATCAGTTAGTGTAGGCTTCTCTTGAACGTTTTCTCTTAAATTAGCACCACTTGACCAATTACAAATAAAACTATCTTTTATGATATCGGTATTAAAAAAGTCGTTCGACTGTTGCAAAAGCCTGGAGATAATGGCTTTGCACAAGACTGCCTACACAAGTCCCATTTCCGCTGATGTCTTGTAAGATAACACTTGATTTTCTAGAAGTTATTTTTTGTACATTAAGGAACCGATGAGAGTTGCATTGTTTTAAATTGAAGCGTCACAACAATAATAAGAATAGGTTTGGCTTCCTTTTACAGTCAGACATACATGACATTTTGTATTCATGTATGTATATGTATGTATATTTGATTTCTAAGCTTTAAAGTAAGGAATAGAGGACATTTGTATTGTTTTAAAATAAAGCGTCACAGTAAGACTTTCAATAGGTTTGGTTTCTTACCTTTACAGTTAGTCATAGAGGACATTTGTATTGTTCCAATATTGAAACGTCACAATAACAATATGAATTAGTGCATGTATATTTGGCGTCTTAACTTTGCATTAAGGCATAAAGGACATGTGTATTGTTTCAATACTGAAGCGTCACAAAAGTAATATGAGTAGGTGTATGTTTATGTAGTGATATTGGATCACCTGAACACAATTACATATTTTAAAATCCTTGTCATCATATCATTTAAATAAGACTTCATAACTGCTGTCTTGGTAATAAAAGTAGCTCACATTTGTAGCAATGACGGTCTGCTACACCGCTTGAAATGACGAGTAATCACAAAATATACATTTTACAATGACATAGCACACATATAGGAATGACAATGAAAAATATTCCTCGCGATATTGACCATACCGGGCAGCATGTTTCACATGCTAGGTTCCTCTTCATCACCCCCTGAACAAGGTGTCAGAAGCCATTAGTACGTGATCGATGTATCCTAATCTATCATCCCGAAACTTTGCAGAACGGATACAGATCAAACACTGGGTGTAATATTTCTCACAACCAAACATTGACACTCTTTGTGATATATATTGTCCGGGTGGGTACATATATGGATATTTTTGCTGATGCTTATTGCATTGCTGCTGCATAATTCATTGCTTCCTAGAGTTTAATTTCTAAACGCAAGGTTGGAAAATACACAAGCTGAATACTTCAAGCTCTATATTCCAGAAATACTTCAGTTTCCCATCAAAAATACATATCGTCTGCTAAAAACTTTTAACGTTCAAATAATGAAACATATACTTAAGTCAAACCTTTGCCATAGTATAAAATGTAAAATATAATTATTAAAACAGGGTTGTGCTGAACTAGAAATTGGAAATGGTGTCACTGGCTTGTTCTTTGGAGATCCTGCTGTGATAATTACGAAGCTTCAATGTCTCAATTTCCTCTTGGTCATACTGTAGAAGCTGCTTGGACGGATTTTGTTGATTATCGTTTATGGAAGGTATCTTGTAGCTAAAATAAACGTAGCCAATAGTAAAGCGAGTTATATGTACATGGATTACATGCGTCCGAAAAATGAAACTATTTTCTTCACTGAAAGATATTAAAACTTAGATCAATTCCATGTTTTATTTGTATGATAAGAAAATTTATTGTGCAATTAATCCACCGTCGGGGGGAAACATAATCATAATAAGCAAATATTTTTTATTGCATTAGTCTCCTCCTCAATACATGCATATTGTTTTTACGTTTAATAGTTTTAACAGTTAAAAGTCAATGATAAGCACAGTACGAAAACGAATCAAACATTATAATAATGAGGCGTGTCGTGGGAAAACCGGGCTTAATTATTGTGCGTAAAGTGTCCTCGCGGATCAGACTGTGCAGTCCGCACAGGCTAATCCAGGACGACACATTCCGCTTGTATGGTACTTTCTGTTTCAAGGTAGTCTCTTCTAAACATAAGTCCACTGTAGGCGGAAAGTGCCGTCCCGGTTCAGCTCGTGTGGATTGCACAGGCTGATCCGTGACGACACTTTACGCACATGCATTAAGCCCGGGTTTTCCACGACACGCCTCATATAAACGCTCGCTCTTGGCACCACTGTGCGTCCGTTTCTACAACCTATATCAATGACCACGGCTTTTATGCATAGAGTCTCGCTTCAACGAAAGTGCATTCTTTTTTAAGGACAATATTTATACACAGTCGCCCATATTTCAAAGCCGGATTTTGTGTTAAATGCACTATATTTAATTATAAAGGTTTGTATAGCGTATATATATGAGAGTGTGAAATAATAAATAGTAAACTTACAGACGTGTGTTCATTTACTAACTCTATTTCGGAGACCACGTTTTGGAATTTTATGAAACTACTAATTATACCATGCTCTGACTGATGTTGCCCGTTAACAAACACCCACAACCAATTAAACCATGCCTAGCACGTTGCCATCCCGAAGGGGAAACATGTTATTATGTTACCAAACGCAATGAAAGAATACTTCAATGTGCCCATTTTGGTAACATGCAGTTCTATGCTGGGGTACTAACCACAAATCACGACGTAAATAGTAATATTTCCTTTATTATACAGTGGCTCCCAAAAACTAGCATTAATTTCGGATTAAGCATCATCATAAATCAGACAAACATGTGTTTAGTTGCGAGTTAAAATCAATATTGACGTTAGTGGAAGCGATATAGTGCACAAAGCGGCCGGAATACAGAACCATCTTCATCGGAAAACAATTTATGAAACATTGATTTTACCAAAAATCTTCCATGGTGAGTGAGATGATCTCTTATTTTCCCTCGGCAGCCGGATAATGAAAATGAAGCAATGTTTAAACGACCTTCTTTGGAACATTGATTGCAGTTGTGATACTCATCTTTTCTATCCTGAGCAGCCCATAATGTCTCACATGATGCACTCGTTCTCCGGATAGATGTATCACAAGGCAACATTCTCATATCGAATATGAGGAAGCGTGCATGGCCGGCTCAATGAAACCGAAGATTCGTCGAATATTAATATTGTTAGATAACGCTTTCATATATATATATATAATAAGCGATAAACAAATTAAATACGTATATCGTGATCTTATATCTAGACACTAATATTGTCATATGATAACGGTAAAAATAATGTATAAGGCAAAATGGTAAAGGGTTTACACATTCTAAAAATAGTCTATAATTAAGGTGGTGTTTGTTTGGCTTTTCTTGTTTACATTTTGACATCATAATTGTAGAGATCATATATATCCTTGTTCCTACACAAGGTTACCGATGTCCAAATTTTTTTTTAATTATTTTCATCGACCGTCTATAAATGTTTTTATTATTGATACTTTATTTAATTAAGATGCCTTTTTAATGCCGATGTCTATAATATAATGTCATCCATATTGCTCACTTTTCAAAGACCTAGATCGTTTACAATGAACGATATATTCAAAGGTATCATTTTTAATATCCATCATCGCCATTTGAAACACCATATTTTTTTCAGTCTTTAATTTTAAACCAATGACATGCATGCAACAGCCATTTCATTGGGCAAACATTCGTTTCATTGGGCAAACATTCGTTTCAATTAGAAATTGAAAAGCGCACGTTTGATTCCAATGCATTTTTGCTTGATTTGTACAAAAACTCTACAATATAGCCTATCATCATACTATGCATTATTGGTGTTATAGCAATGGAATCGTTGCTTATAAGAATCGAATTATAAAAATACTAAAGTATTGACAATTTTATTCTGCAAACAAACTCCATGTCCCAGGAAACCTGAATTTCTTTTCAAAGATCTAACCAAACAGAAAACTAACATCAATTAAAATGTGTTTAAGACAGACAATTAGACTGACACCGGTTGTAATCAACAAAATAATCAAGCTATATTAATAAATGAATTAAAATAGACCTGATAAACAATGTGTCAATAATGTAAACACCGCGGAAGCTATGGAAGGATTACCAATGTTTGCAAATGGTGGGCGAGCAATATGCCAACACTTCAAACTGAAATTGTGTTTTATAATTAACAATGAACATCTGTTTATGAGTATTCATAATAAGCATGCATAATGCAAATTTGAATCGTTATATTTTAGCAACGAACATTAATTAGGTTTGCAGTCAATGTCACAAATTGACGTCATAGTCTGTTACGTGGAATATATATATTTGCAGTTTTATCTATTCACGTTGAACATTTTAGAGGCCGTATGCCCATGTACTGAATGAACACAAACTGATAAAAGTAATCGTGGTAAACAGCAGTTGCTAGTTCACAACACACACATTCCATAAAACTATTTCACCGGGCAAAATAATAATTCAACATAACAAAATGAACATAAGCAATTACCTAAATTGATCACATCTATCAAAAGCAGCCCCATACTGGGGTGGTTAGACTTCATGCCAAGTAAAATACGCGTATATCGGGGGCTCACTTTTATTGACTCTTTCCATTGCGGCAATAGCAACTTCTACGCATTCCCGCGGTTGGTTACTATGAACTGTACGGGGGTGCTTGCGAGGTAAGGCGGGACGCATTGATCTTCTATATTCCATAATAAATAAAGACCACGTGACTTGGTCTTAATAATATGCTCATTGGCGATGACGCTGGCAGAAGTTGTACGGTGAACAACGAAGGGACTTAGTTTTATTAAATTAGTTTCTTGTACTAAGGAGAACATGGAATAAGTAGTAAGTATATAGATACACGCTTAAACAGCTTTAATTATATCTCCAAAGTATATTAATATTATTTAAGCTTTGTTAAACCTTTTAGTAGAATCAGAAAATTATATTTTATTGTTTAAAGACGTTATTTTATATTAATGACATTATTATTATTTCAAAGTAGTTTTCACTATTTCATGTTGCAATTAGCGTCGAGATTCGTCTGTTAATATCATGTTTTGTTCGACTGGAAAGTCATTTTAAGATAATTTTCTTGCATTCTGGTTGCATGTTTGTGTACAAATTGCGTTTGTCTGCTACTATGGACTCAAATATTTGCATATCGTTGCGTATTATTACAAATGGACACGTTATATAGAAATGGATGGATTTTCCTCAAGCCGGTATAACCGAATAATATACATTAAGTTAAACAAGTAAAAACATTAACTTAACTACAAATGATATATTTAAAATGCTTCCTCCATCAAAATTAATTTGTATCGAACAGCTTCATTTTCAGTTCTACCGAACAATTTTTTTTTTTTACTGATTGGCATCAATTCAACTTGTCTGATTTATGATTTCCTTTAATTTTTCTCTTCATTCATTGTTGTAAATGTACTGGTTTCGCAAATATTACTTAGGCGATATTTTTCTCTTCGCTGTAGAATATTGATTTGATACGTTGATCTTAATTTCAAAGTAGTTTATGCAGAGATAACATAATCCCTTAAAAGAAATAATTGTGTATGCGCTTTTGTCGTTTATGTTCATCTTGCTTGTCTAGACTCATCGAGTACGCTGGAATAATGAATAAGATTTTCATTATATATTTTGTAGAACCTTCAATCAATGTAGAAAATGTTTCAGTATCAAGGCTTTTTGCGGATTGCCAATAAAATTTGAAACAATACAGTTTAAGATTATAACGATGAAATATACTTAACTATTCATGGTAACGGACGGCCACGTCGAGCATTGTAAAAAGAGTAAAATGAAAAATACGCTTGACCAAATAAGTTCTCACGGTGGAATACAAGAATTCAAAATGTACACAAAATTTAACAAGATCATGTAGCCTCAATCGTGTTCAAATAAAACGCATGACATTAAACAGTTGTTTTATATATAGAATTATTCGGGCTTCATGAGTATTGACATTATTTACATTAAATACTGAAATGTGGATACCAAAATCTTAAGTAGAATGACCGTCGATCTTAAAAGGTTTGGTGTATGATCTTAACTAAAGAATTGCCCGGCCTTTTGTAAACATTTCAGGTAAAGCTCAGAAACATTCATCAGAAAAAACGACGACAAAAACAATTCTAATGAAATGTAAACTTTATGTGCAACCCCTTTAAGGTATAAATATGTTTTCAATAATATGTTTGAGGTGCTCATGTATAAATTGTCATAAGTAAGTTAACTTATTGTAGCTTTCGGCAACCATTTACAAGTGAAGCATTAATTTGGAATATTTTCATATCTCTTTGATGCTAGTTTTTTCATATTGTAAAAGACATTCAGAACAATTACAAATCAATGATAGCATCTAATACTACGCTGTATTTCTTTGCTTTTTGTTTAATAAACAATATTAATTAACGCTAGTGGAAATGTAAAAAAAAAAAAAAGTAGCTGAAATACAATTTGATTGTGTGCTACTTTCCGCGTTACAATAACGTGTGCACAACTTGCCACCTATCGTTGACAATGTACATAAAACTGACGACTATTCACTTGGGATTTTTATAAATTGTAGATTTTATTGTGTATTTAATATATGTTTTAATGTGTATTTCTGACTTAATTTATGAATATCAAATTTAATGTATTGTTTTCGTAACAAAAATTATTTACCACCAATCAGCGTTAGAGTAAGTTTGGGCAATGGATGCCCTTTTATATTGTACGAAGTATAGAAGAAGACCGTTTGGGCTATGGATGCCCTTTTATATTGTGCGAAGTATAGAAGAAGAACGTTTTAATAACTCATTAAAGGGATTGTCAACCAGATGACAAAGTATCACCAACAAAAAAATAAAACTTTCAAAAAATCGTAAAATTTTGACATTGGTGCATTATATTGATTTAAAAAATATTCCTAATACATTACATCACTTGAAAAAGTGATAACATATTTTCAATATTTTCCATTAAAAAAATTACCTGCGTATGTCTACCAGGTAAAACTTTAAATAAAGTGTATATATTTATCATCATCATCACGTGATTATCCTACGCGCGCAGTTGTTTCAGTGTCAAATTCAAAATGGTAAGTGTTATAGATAAATGTCAGTCTATTAATGAAAACACAGGGGTAATTTCCACAAGTCCCATGCTTTCATGAATAACTGTACTTCGAACAGTAATTTCAATTGTCATAAACTGGTTAAGTCATTTTGAAGGCCGTCTATGAAACATGTTGTACATTATTTGAAGTTTGAAATATATAATACACTCAACAATTTACAAACTCAAAATCACTTGTTTCGTTTCTGACCACTAATAAATAAATTTGCACAGTAAAACCATGTTATTTTGTTTATAATTGCCTATGTTTTCTAAATGTCTTTATTTAGCCTTGATACCACACAGGCATATGTTTATTAGACGACCCATGAAATTAAAATACATTACTGACCACAATGACAGGATTTCTCCGTGCAAAAATTATGCATAGGAAAACAATTTCATTTACGGGAAACTAGGACACGAAATGTCTTTAACATTTGGTGTGTTTATTTTTGCGCGGAAATATCACATGACTTGTTATATTGTTAGAACGGGAAATCAGCGGTATTTTTAAAATGGAAAAGCCCACTGTACGGATAAAATTCGTAATGTGAATGGGTAACTTAACACACAAATGCTTATTTTTAGGGGTCATTTAGTTTTTGTCGTATATATTTATGTCATTTTATTAACTTTTATTCCGATATACGTTGAGCACCTGGACTGTGCATAAAAAGTCATTATCTGGTTGACAATCCCTTTAATGGTTTGGTACATTTTGTTTTAAATTAGTTTGCTACATATTTGGTAAACAGCTAGTATTATATAATAGTATAATATAAACTAGTCAATAAATATAATGCGTTTCATTTTAAAGGACATCTGTGAAAAAGCAATCACAAATATTGAGATGGCAAGTATATTATCGCCTTCTAGTCTCAGTATGACAATGTCGGAAATTTTCCGATTAATGACCATCTGATTCAATCACTGTGCTCCATAAACGTTCATCACAGCACAGCTAAATATCTCCCAATCAAACATATATGTATATGGACCCAATGTTCCACCCCGGAGTAGGTGATAGTAATCCAAGCAAGCCTTAATCGTGTGTCAGAAATTCGGCCGATATGCATTATCATGCTCATGTAAATCACGCGGGACCCAATTCTCCCGCGAAACGACCGCTAAATGGTAAAGGCTGACTGGTAAATGCGATACTCTTGTATAAACTCCGTTTGATTAGTTTATAAACAGGAATAAGATCTGACCAGTGAAGCAGTATTTGCTCGTTTCTTGTCGTTTATCTGGCTTTTTGTCAAGACTTTCGAGTAACGTTCCAGGAAAAAGAACTATCCACACAATGACCTCAAAACATTCCTGCCAACTGAGACACCGCTGGTGTGTCACCTATTTACTCTCTTTTGAAATACACTGTTTGATACTAGGAATCATGTTGCCATTTTAGTCAATTATAATAACTTTTTAATCTCGTACACTTAATGAGTAAGAATAATCTAACTTTCAACTTTATCTTTATTTACGATGTAAACGGCATTCAATAACTATGATCTCAAAAACCAAAAGGAATATTGCCTTTGTATTTCATGAAGTCAGTATGGACTAGATGAGCTTATGATAGGTTTAGTTCCTTTGTATTTCATGAAGTCAGTATGGACTAGATGAGCTTATGATAGGTTTAGTTCCTTTGTATTTCATGAAGTCAGTATGGACTAGATTAGCTTATGATAGGTTTAGTTCCTTTGTATTTCATGAAGTCAGTATGGACTAGATTAGTTTATGATAGGTTCAGTTCCTTTGTATTTCATGAAGTCAGTATGGAATAGATTAGCTGATGATAGGTTTAGTTCCTTTGTATTTCATGAAGTCAGTATGGACTAGATTAGCTTATGATAGGTTTAGTTCCTTTGTATTTCATGAAGTCAGTATGGACTAGATTAGCTTATGATAGGTTTAGTTACTAATTTGTTCTTATTAACATTCCTATAAACCATTCAGAGTTTGCACGTGAACATTCTAATACATTGTTAAATACTATTGAATATATGTACCTTACAGTCCCAATAAATCAGTAGTGCAATTTAAGCATATTTATGTAATACTATAAATAAGTTTTTTTACAAAGTAAAACATATTTTCGAAATGTTTTATAGGTTAAGACTTTTACAAAAATATTTTTATTATCTATTTTAGTGATTATTCCCCGAAATAAATACCCAGGAAGTTGTATAACATAACGTAATACTCGAATGCGTCTTTTCTTTGATATTAAAGATCGCAATGACTGCATATGAGGCGTGTCGTGGGAAAACCGGGCTTAGTGCAAGTGATTAATGCAGTCCGCACAGGCTGATCCGGGAGGGCACTTTACGCTTCGATGGTATTTTCTGTTTCAAAGAAGACTCTTCTAAACATAAATCCACTGTTGGCGGAAAGCTCCGTCCCGGATCAGCCTGTGCGAACTTTACGCACTCGCATTAAGCCCGGTTTACCCACGACATGCCTTTATATTTTTCAAGTGAAATAAATCTGTTTGATATATCAGTTGCATAATTATTATACAATAACAACGTTTGGAATCCTTTATATCTTGAAAACGGATAACATATATTCTCATTCTGAAGTTAAATTGGCACAACTTAACAAACAACAACTAATATGTTCGTCTTCATTTAGGCTAATTATTCCTGGTGTAATGTTTGTTATTGCAGATTCGTGCTGTCGCTGCGCATATATTTGCATTTATTACACATTAAAAGCGACGCCTAGCTAGAACTTACCTTATATCGTCATATCAGACGCTCCTGTTTTAAAATCAATTGTCTTGAATGTGGGGTTATGGATATGATATTCAATTACATGCATGTATTATGTATTTCTACTCAATGTGTATTTTGGGAAACATTGTTATGGTTTTTTGGTTGGGAATTGTAAACACGACTCATACTTAGTAATGCTTTTGACTGAAACAGATGGAAAATATTCGACTCTTATCAGCAAGAGCTTGATTGCAATGGGGATATTGAATTCCTTGTTCTGAACTTTGAAATATAAATCAGCCGGGATTGGATATATACAAACATTATCGATACAAATTTTTACCCTACTCTCACATGCATATTTTATGTAGTGCCAATCTTTTGTTTGTTTTATTGTGTTTTCCATCTGATTAATCTGTTTCTCTGTTATGTTTTCAATTTGTCGAAGTGAATAAATAAGCAATTAAACCGCTACAAAGGCTTGTCTCTATCGCGAATGTCATTACGGAAACATCTTTTGAAGCCGACCGCTAGATTTCGATACAGATTACACGGATTGTTACGCATAAAGTCATTGCTGGAACTTTACCAAAAGATTAAAAACAACCAATTATCAATCGTACCCCGTTAAAATACCGGCTCTTCATTACAATACTGTGACTTTTGACTCAAGAATGAGATCGATGCGAAGAAATATAGTTTACAGACAATGCTTTAAATGCCTTGCTGTTTAATTGCAGTTAGTTTAGTTTAGTTTAAACCTACTTATTTTAGCTCGATTGCATTGAACGCCTAAGGCTTATTGACACACTCTCGAATCCGTTTCCTGAGTAGAACCAGTCCTTGGCGCCTTTAGGAGAGATCTTGAGAACGCTATTGCGAATTGCCGTTAGGGATAGGAATGGCAGTACAAACGGATTCAGTGCGATCCTTTTGCTCTGCCTTAACGCTTTCGACACTTTTAAAACATGTGGTCTAAACACAGCACATCTCACGTCAATTCTTAGTGCCATTGATGCAACTGAAATACCGATTATTCGTGATACGATTTCATTCCCCTTTCTTAACAGGATAGTGCTCATTTAGTTTATTATAGCTACATTGTCTGCTGTATTTCACCTGAACTAATGTTTAGTGGATTTGGGGGATAACAAAAACATTTCAGTATGTAATTTTACATCGCTGACCATAATATGTTTAAACTCAATTAGTGTTCAACACTCCCAAAATTTAACATAGTCTTGTTGATTTAACGCATTTAACATGAAGTACCAAAATGAGCTATATTCTTTGGACGCACTCAAGTTCAAGATGGTCCACTAAACCCTGGTCATAAAGTGTACATCAGAAATTGATGTTGACAGAGAGGGCAAACATGGTTTGTTGACTTAACGCATTACACAAAATAATACCAAAATGAGTCTGTATTCTTTGGATGCACCCAATATTAAGATGGTATACTGTACTCTGGTCATATAGCGTACAGCAGAACTTGACTTTAACAACGCGGTAAAACATGTTTTTTTTTACTTAACGCATTACATACAATGATACCAAAACTGAGCTATATTCTTTGGACGCACTCAAGTTCAAGATGGTATACTGAACTCTGACCATATAGCTTACATCAGAACTTGATTTTAACAACGCGGTAAAACATGTTTTTTTTTACTTAACGCATTACATACAATGATACCAAAACTGAGCTATATTCTTTGGACGCACTCAAGTTCAAGATGGTATACTGAACTCTGACCATATAGCTTACATCAGAACTTGATTTTAACAACGCGGTAAAACATGTTTTTTTTTACTTAACGCATTACATACAATGATACCAAAACTGAGCTATATTCTTTGGACGCACTCAAGTTCAAGATGGTATACTGAACTCTGACCATATAGCTTACATCAGAAATTGATTTTAACAAAGAGGTAAAACATGGGGTTTTTTTACTTAACGCAATAGACACAATAATACCAAAATGAGCTATATTCTTTAGACGCACTTAAGTTCAAGATGGCATACTGAACTCCGACCATAAAGCGTACATCAGAATTTGATTTTAACAAAGAGGTGGGGTTTTTTACTTAACGCATTACACAAAATAATACCAAAATGAGTCTGTATTCTTTGGATGCACTAAAGTTCAAGATGGTATACTGAACTCTGGTCATATAGCGTTCATCAGAGATTGATTTTAAGAAAGAGGGTGGTAACGAACTAAACGAGATCATCCTCACTATCAGCGCTCCTTCCGCTCCCAAGCCTTCAAGTGCCTATCATCTAGTCACATCTAGCGTTGCACAGCCTCTAACAAGATCAAACATTAATTTCGCCTCACGCCTCGGAGAATATCTAATTTAAAACGACCTTAACGAGCTACCCTATTTATAATAGTTATACCACTGCTAATAAAATTGACGAAAAGATACTACAGTATTGATTAGTCTAGGAAAAAATATAAATCGGAAAAACAAGAACGTATTTATCTCATCTTGAAAATCTTTTTCCCACGAATTATTCTGAAACCACCAATTATAGTGGGCCGATAATGGCCTGCATGTCTATACCATCGCTAAATACATCGGATTTTGATCAGCGGAGTTTTGTGCAATCATGGAATTAACTTCTGGAGTTTTGACGTTTAAATAAATCACTGCAGAACAACTAGCTGTTATAGCTGATTTATGGGCTAGACTTAGTAGAGAGTTACATAACCACCATTTCTTTAGACACACCATGTAAAGCCGCTTCCGTGGCATTGAAATGGCATCGGAAAGAATATCAATTTGCGCATGGTTAGTAAGCTCGCCACATTGACCTAGTATCTGAGCCGTCCTTAGCACAGATATGGTCTGATCAAATACGAACGATACATAAATCACCCAAATAATACAAATAAGGACATCGAGTCCCTTTCTACTCGTTATATAATGACCTTATTTACAGCTGGAGACCCACAGTGTTTGAAAAGAAATATATATTTGTCATTTTTACTCTTCATTGACGCACTTTTCCCATCTGGACCATATTTCGAGCAAACACCTCTGCCAGACCTTGCCCATTGAGTGGTGTCCCACATGTTACTTTCTCATGATCGTTCGATTGCCGGGTTTGCTTTGGAAATATAAATTTACATTTACCATTACACTTCATTCATAATTATTGCCGTAGCTCTATAATTAGCGGTCATAAAAGAAGGTAAACAGGGTAATTCCAGTAATTGGATTTTATAGGAATAATTAATTAGCAACATTGTGCCTAATTTAAGATTAATATAATACAAGGCGAATATAATTGCGCGAATCCTTAAATTTAATTTAATGGTATATTGAATAAATAAATTATTGTACTGGCCTAAACAAAGTTTGGTGTACCTTATCTTTGAATAGAATATTCATCAAGGACTAAGTACACAATTCGAATTTCTAAAACAGAATCATTGCACATTTAAAACCTACTTTATATCTCTAAGATATTTATAAGGTACTATTAATTGTTTGTAAACTATTTATTGATATTTTGATTATTCAACTTTGGTTGCAGGATATATTAACTATGAAGAAAAACCAATTAATATATATTTAAAAGTACTGAAATTAAGTGTAAGCGCAATTTTGTACTGCTTTTAACGTGTATATGTTATCTATGACTTTTTATACTCAAACCTAATGAGATGCTTCCCAGGCTGAAAATGCACTTGTTAAACACCAACTTGATTGTTAAGAATAAATAGATTATAAACGACTTTGACATTTTCCTGTTCAATTTATTCAGTAGAACGTCTTATCAACTGCGTTCCGTGAGAAATTGATTACCCGATATTAATGTATCTGAAATATTTCCTGATGATATTTGAAAATGTTCATAACTCTGGCTGGCACGTATAAGGCGTTGACGATAAACGATTTCTTCATGAGAACCCATATTGATGAAGCTGTTATTGCGTAAAGAGCAGTTGAACCATACTTGCATGAAAACTATTCAAGCCCTGTCCAATTACCCGCTTCCTTTTCTCAAGAACATTGTAAATATTTGTATTGAGAGCTTAATTGTCCAAAATGACAATTTAATTGATAATGTCAACGAAGAAAGTTCAATTTACTCTTCCAATTTATAGTACAAATTGAATAATTAGTAAACGATTAATTTGTTGCAAGAGATATTCAATGAAATAATTATTTAATTCACATACTGTTTATTGAACTTTCTTTGTTTATTCATCCACTTTATACATACATACATTGTAATTTGAACTTTCTTCGTCGTTTAAGGTCGAGAAACTTATGGTGGCCAAGACACTGACGGCACAGACAAGCACTTAAACTTCACGGACGAAATGGCAAACAACTGAATTAACCAGAGACTAAACACAAGTAAACTAAGCTGAGAAGTACAAATTCTGCTCCACTGTTAAAAAAAAAGTGTTGATATCAAAGTCCTAGAAATATCCACGATGCATTACAAAGTCATTGAGCTACGCGATAAGATGTCAGGGCTGTTTAGCGGTTTGAACGACCGAATAAACGACCCCGTTCATCAACGGAGATTAGTTCTGGTGATTGTGTGCATTGCCTTGTTACTAGACAACATGCTGTACATGGTGATCGTCCCTATTATACCAGAATATCTCATGGATTTACGTAAAAACCAAGAACAAGCGAACGCCGATGAGCAGTTTCAACAAATGAACTGGACGGCATTCAATCTTACGTATTACAACACGACACTCTGGCCAGAAAATTGGACATATGTGACTCCGGCGCCACCTATTCCCCAACACATACGTAATCATATAAGTAAAAACTGGCACAAATTTATTCTTATAGATCTACCGGCTCCTCCTGTGAACCACGGAAACGAAGGTCAACTATCTATAGGTGTTCTTTTTGCCTCAAAGGCAATATTTCAGCTACTTATCAATCCCTTTACAGGAATGTTCATAGACCGAGTTGGGTATGACCTACCTATGATGATCGGATTGTCAATCATGTTTATGTCAACGACCGTGTTTGCATTTGGTAAAAGCTATGCAGTTTTGTTTTTCGCCAGAAGCCTCCAAGGGTTTGGTTCGGCCTTTGCCGATACGTCCGGACTGGCTATGATAGCTGATAGGTTTCCAGAAGAAGGTGAAAGAAACAAGGCTCTTGGCATAGCCCTGGCGTTCATATCATTTGGATGTCTCTTTGCGCCACCATTTGGAGGTATTCTCTATGAATTCTGTGGAAAAGTGGTTCCTTTTCTATTATTAGCATTACTTTGTTTCATAGACGGTGTATTGGTACTGTTGGTTATGAAGCCAGTTCGTAAAATGCGCAATATGATTCCACCAGAAGACAGACCAAAAGCGACTCCAATATGGAGACTCCTTATGGATCCTTTCATATTAGTTGCCGCTGGAGCCTTGGCGATGGCCAACGTATCACTGGCGTTCCTGGAACCAACAATAGCAATGTGGATGGAAAAAACAATGAATTCCGATGAGTGGGAGGTTGGGTTTGTGTGGCTGCCTGCCTTTATTCCACATATAATCGGCGTGTACGTCACCGTTAAATTAGCAAAACTATTCCCCAAACATCAGTGGCTTGTTGCCGCGTGTGGTCTAGCGTTGGAAGGGACGTCGTGTTTAGTAATTCCTATGGCAAAGGCTTTCTTTGTTGTATTGTTCCCACTAGCAACATTATGCTTTGGAATCGCTTGCGTGGACACCGCTCTTCTACCGATTCTAGGCTACCTGGTCGACGTTCGGTATGTCTCTGTGTACGGCAGCGTCTATGCAATAGCGGATATATCGTATTCGTTTGCGTACGCTTTCGGACCCATTGTTGCGGGTCAGATTGTGGACAGCATTGGCTTTACCTGGTTGAATATACTTATATTCATCACCAATGTAGCATACTGTCCCCTGCTGATAATCCTGAAAAATATCAATAGGTACAAGCCGTTTGAAAATGATAGCGAGTGCGACGTCCTTGTGACCGATCCCCCGAAGCACCAGTATATGACCACTGTTCAGAACGGAGGCCCATTCGGAGATGGCACAAAAACCGTTGATGTGATTGGGAGAAATCATTTGGAACTCTCGACGAGAAAAAGTGGCTCCAAATTTGAAATCGACAGCTACCCACCATCAAACCTGTCCTACGACACTGACGAAGCGGATGTACGACGCATGGATGGCTATGGATATTAATTTAATTAATGTATTTGTGTATGAATGCATGCAGTTTAATTTTACAATACTACATGCTGTTTAAACTTGAAGTTCGTCAAACAGGAGTCGTTACGTGAGATTTTATGCAAAACAAGTCCATGCTTTTAATGTTAAACAAAAATCCAGATTACTTTACATGCTGTATAGTTCAAGGTTAAACATATACCTGCAGTTCTTGTTCCACTGGGAGTGTTTATTACATTATTTCACATGCTTTAGACCATTTATTACAGTATGTGTGTTAATGTCTTTTTATACATCAAGTATTGTAGGAAGCCATTATTGCTGAGTGCACAAAAACGTTTGGTTCCTTGTTTTATAATATTTATAAAAAATGAGTTGATGTAACTTGTCTCCCGTGCATTGTCACCAATGTAGGATGCCGATGTGAGTTAATGTCTGTGTTGTTATGGATATAGGTTTGCTAATTAGAGTATAATTATCTTGTTAAAGTAAATGTGTACAATGCCTATAACTCATAGCAAAAGTTACCAGGAAAGTATATTTCAACAACATATATGATTATTTTAACAAGCTGTAGTAACTGAAGTTAATGATAGCACAATATTACATTTTTGTAAACGTTTCAACATAAACTACATGGTTATTGGTATGGTTAATATTTGTAAGAACTATACTTTTGGAGAGTATACTTTTATAAACAAAATTTACACATATGCACCTTAAAGATGTTTGTCATTGCTAGGTTACTTGTGTGTCTTGTATGTATGGTTTTGAATTAGAGCTATTGAAATAATAAATATTTAACATTCAGATGTATTTTGTACATTCATTGATTTAGAACATGCTTAGTTAGATCAGTAAGCACGTATTGGAGTCACCCCAACAAGTATTAAATTATAATTGTCGCAGAAGAACACTTTTGAACATTTCACGAAATTCATACAATACAACTACGTCAGATTATAGGTACACGTAACTTTTCCATATTTGATATATGTTTTAAACTTTTAACTGAACTGAGACTATACACTTATAAACATAGTATCGTTCTTTAAATTACGATGAAATACATATTTATATTGGATACTTTTATTTAAAAGTCGAAATACTTATATGTATTTAAAACGTATCGAACATTTTGTACATAACTGATATCGCTGGATGGATGAATGAATATTTATTTTATTGGTGACCATATGCATTTCTGGATTACATTCTCATGTTATAAGCAATGGATAGGAAAGAGTGGGTTTTTTTTCTTTATTACTTGTTTATGTAGTACAAAACACTATAAATTAAATTAATATGCGTTTAATTTTTGAAATGTGTTAATTCTGGCTAATTCCCGTGCATTTGTATTTGTAAAAGATTGTAAAACTGTCTGAAACCGGACATGTAGAACTTATTGTGGAGTAATCTTCATTAACTGATGTAATATAAAAGCTATTTCACATTGACATTTTAGTATCTACCGGTAAAATTAATGTTTATGCATCTGCTAAATCGGATATGCCGTTCCAATTGGAGTACCAATTCAAAAACGTGTTAATCGCGAACTCCTCTATCAGAATCAGTTTCTGCAATATATGTACTTTGACACAACTCCATAAACGTAAGAACTAACGACTCATATTTACTCGTCAGTCAGTGTTATTCTGCAAACATGATAATTTAAGTAATAAACTTCCATTGCTAAGGAAATAGTCACATAGAATATTAACTACGAATATTCATTGTAAATTTCAATGCGTCCTGTTCGTGCAATATTCTGTTGCATTACTCCGCCCGCAATAGTCTATTAGTTTATTTTCAGCGTGCAATCATACGCAATTTTCCAGAGTATCATTGTTGTAAGAAATATGAATATTCGGACTATGTTCGCGGTGTATACAAGCAACAAATTAATCACATTGATTGTGGTTCAAAATTCACTGCAATGGTATCAGGGGAGAGCATGACGTTGACTGAATTGATGCAAACAGAGTTGATTGATTGGCTGGGCCATGGACCATTTACGGACGAGTGCTCATGGGGAGCGCGAAAACTGTTGCCCTCGTCTTTAATGTTATATTCCATCTATGTCAGCGTTCATATTCCGATGTTTTTTCTTCTTTGCAATATATTTCATAATGGTTGTTTCGTTAAGATTACAATTCGAACACGCAAATAAAATCTATTAGTTTTGTACATAAAGAATTATTAACAAAATTACATTTCAAATCTTTCCCGGTACCTGTTCTTTTTTTTAAATTTATTATCACAAATACAACATGTATAATAACACAGTTTAAACTGTTTAGTTGTATGCTTTTTGTTTGTATCGGGCGTTCATATTACGCCCGGTGTTCACATCACAAGTTAAGCCTGATTTTCGGGTTAAAGATCAACTTGAGCCAGATATTTCATGATCAGGCTCATAAATGGCATTCACTAAACATCTGGATCAATTTTATTTGTTTGTCAAAGATACATTATTCATAATTCTGAACTTTTCTCAGCATCCATTTGCAATCTGACAAGGAGATTTTAATTAAACCCTAACAAAAAAATTCAGGTGAATTTATCTAGATGAAAAGTTCTTACAAAAATAAAATATTTTGAGATTCCGCTCATTTGAACAAGAAGATCAAGATCAGCTAAGATTGATCTTGATATTGAAGTTAATATTTTGTGAACACAGGGTCTGGCATTTAATTGTCTCCATTGCCTCAATACCGTAGTTCTAATTGACAACTACGGTCATGGCTAAGCATATGATTATCAAATTCTACATTTACATTTTAACAAAGCGAATGGCGAACGATTACACTTTTTAACCAATAACACAAATATTTACGTCAAATTTATATCAAATTCTTATGTATTGCATATGAATAATGCTAATATATTCCTAAACAACAGTATCCAAGCACGTTAAGATTAGACAATTACCATTAAAAAGTACATGCATATGGTGGTTTTCATTCTTTTCATTTCCCGATATATTTATGCAGATGATCAATAACCAGCTATAAATATCTGTCCAAAACGTATTTGTCATGTATTATATATATCGTTTCCATGGCACCGTCAGAACGTCAAACATTGGCTTATCCAGTACTGCGCTTTGTGTTTCTTTGAGCAACTAATCTGGAAATCGATCAATAAATAAAATCAGATTCTGTAGAATTGGATCAGATACAAGAACATCCAATTTTACAAATTTGGCAGGGGCTAGTCTGGCGACCACCGTGGAATGATATTGTGATCTCCATCAGACTACGCGGCATCGCTTTTGACGGACGATCGGTATATATCAAAGGAACATCAAAGACGCAAGGTCGTCGCTACATGGTTTCTCCTCTTTACTCGGTCCCTGAATATTCAATTATATTGAGACTTCATGAATGGAATATATCTGGGAATATTACCAATGTATAAATCTGATATATTTTCCAATGCTCAGATTTGACAAAAATACTCGAAACAACTTTTATTGTGAAACGGTCTTACATCACACAAAAGAAACGCAATGCCTCTCTTAATTTCTTTACATTTGCGGCAAGACTCTTCCAATAAAGGTTCACATTTCATATTGCATTCTTCGTAAACAATTTT
Organism: Congeria kusceri; assembly: GCA_027627225.1. Classification (NCBI taxonomy): domain Eukaryota; kingdom Metazoa; phylum Mollusca; class Bivalvia; order Myida; family Dreissenidae; genus Congeria; species Congeria kusceri. The sequence goes on along the minus strand of CM051031.1, from coordinate 29,290,097 downwards.
GAAAAACGACTTTCAAGAACTGCATTATATAGCAAAATAATTTACCCACAACATTTCTTGCGCGATCGCCAGTCACGAGCTTTAAATTTATCATTATCAAAGCCAATTTACTCAATATTGATTTTGAAACGCCGGAAATTACAACTGAATAGATTGTTCATTACGCACTATTGATGCATAATCAAACATGTAGTATTTTCTAAATTGCACGCATGCGAAATTGGATTGCCTTCAAAATAAAAAAAATCTACTGGTGAATTTGTTGATATTTTATTATTGAGTCTTGCTGTTTCCAACTTAGCAGCTTGTGTAAAGTGACATCATGATCCTATCGAAACGGCCTAGTACGGTACGTTGTATTAAGCCGAACTACGGCTTACAAAATGAAATTATTGCAACTGAGTGGCTTCGATGATACAACAATGCATGAAGTAAATTGTATAATTTATTTAGTAAATGTACTTGTATCGCTTATATTTTTGCACGTGTCATATACAAAGAAATTAACTAGATACAACTTAAAATGATCAGTTATATACTCGTCCCATTCAAAAGTGCAACGTCTTTGCATAATTATCTCCTGTTGAATATTACTTCACAGCGGACTAAATTAAACGTATTCCATGGCCGTCACAAAATACTTTTCTTGTCTTCGTTTTAATCTTTCTATTTCATCAAGTACTTTAAATCTGCATACATCTTCCGTTGAATGTGTTCTGTCTCGGCGGTTACAAAGGTTGACACAAGAATTTCATCACAGCCCCCAAGGGTCCCTGGTTTTAACGACTTGTGTGATACCTCTAGACAACAAAAGAGACGCATCGAAATGAGAAGTGATGAATTGTCAAGATTTTTTTTCTTTTTTTTTTGTATCCTCTTCAACACCTTCAGCTGCGAGTTCAATATCTTTCAATTATTATATGATGTAATCAGGCCGAATGACTGAGAAAGTTATCAATCCTACCCATAGTCTCAACTTAAAATAATGACCAATGGAACAGTTATAACAAATTAGTTTTGATGTGAAATGGTTATTTGTGAGATTTAGAAAAAAAAGAGTTAGATTAACCCTTATTGTACGTGTTTGGAAGTAGCTTTATTTAAACATTGTTCCCAAAAAGAAAAAAATGTACGTAAAATTTAAAACGCATAAATATGGCATTTATACAAATTGAAACTTGTTATTGCAACGTTAAAAAACATACAACAATGCAATGTAGTTAGCTACTGTATATATAAATTGTATTGTATCCAATATTACGAGATTTTATTATAAATACCTATCAGATACGTTAAACAACGTGTCGACAAGTGTAGGCAAAATCGTAACGCGTGCTTTGTCGAGTATAGTTCTGTATGTACTTGTATGTCCTAAAACATATCGCCTTGGATGCGAACACAGTTTGATGTCATTATGTAGAAATAAAATACACATGATGCGATGTATGTACTTGTATGTCCTAAAACATATCGCCTTGGATGCGAACACAGTTTGATGTCATTATGTAGAAATAAAATACACATGATGCGATGTATGTACTTGTATGTCCTAAAACATATTGCCTGGGATGCGAACACAGTTTGATGTCATTATGTAGAAATAAAATACACATGATGCGATGTATGTACTTGTATGTCCTAAAACATATTGCCTGGGATGCGAACACAGTTTGATGTCATTATGTAGAAATAAAATACACATGATGCGATGTATGTACTTGTATGTCCTAAAACATATTGCCTTGGATGCGAACACAGTTTGATGTCATCATGTGGAAATAGAATACACATGATGCGATTTATGTACGTACATGTCCTTAAAAATATCGCCTTGGATGCGAACACAATGAATGAATGGAAATGAAAAAGCCTTCAAGGGATACAAAGCATGTTCTGTGTGGAATGAAACCTTCTCGAATTGATTGTATACATTGTATAGTTTTGCTATAATTATAGATCATATTACGACACTACCACAATGTTGTGTATTTGCTTAAGCTTAATTGAGTCTTGATATGCAACACTGTTCAAGCAAATGAACTGTTTCAGGCATCTGAACATGTCCTACATATCTGGACTAGAAACCTTTGTACTATCTTGCACTTTCCAATCCCATTGAACTAAGTTCATTCACATGTACAATAGTTTATTGTGTTGTCCTAGATAACAACATTTGAACAAAAGGTTCAATAATACAGATTAAAAAACTACTCAATTATAATATAAACTTATATGTTTCATATTATATGGTATTTGTAGATTTGAGACATAAGCAAAGTTTTAACATGTATTATATTATATTTTATTTTGTTATTTTAAAGGATGAAAAGAACGTACGTTAGCTCTGTGTGGATAGATAACGCGTATTTGCGATTAAAAACGTCTTACCAATAGAACAAATAATAATAAATAATAATAATAATAATAATAATAAAAGTAATAATAATGATAATAATAATAATACCGGTAATTATCTTATTATTAGTAGTAGTAGCAGTAGAAGCAGTAGTAGTAGTAGTAGTAGTAGTAGTAGTAGTAGTAGTAGTAGTAGTAGTAGTAGTAGTAGTAGTAGTAGTAGTAGTAGTAGCAGTAGAAGTTGTAGTAGAAGTAGTAGTACTGTAGAAGTACTAGTAGTAGTAGTAGTAGTTGTAGTAGTAGTAGTTGTTGTAGTAGTAGTAGTTGTTGTAGTAGTAGTAGTAGTAGTAGTAGTAGTAGTAGTAGTAGTAGTAGTAGTAGTAGTAGTAGTAGTAGTAGTAGTAGTAGTAGTAGTAGTAGTAGTAGTAGTATCATCACCGTTGTCATCATAATCGTTATTATCATCATCACTATCATCATCAAGTTTCCATTCATTTGCGAATCAGGAAATAGCCTTAGGCCATGAACAATACATATATTTTCCATCCCAACAAGGCAGAGTTTTACAGAATGCAAAATAAGTAAATCAATATATCAAATGTATTAACATTTTATTATTATGAAGCAGCAATTATTTATAAATTAATTTTCCTCACGGAGATTCATTGCGTGTGATAGGAACCTAGATACAGTGTTTACCGGTGAAACAATTTGACACGACATATATTTGAACTTCATAAGTTTGCAAAATAATTGGAATGCAATATGTCTTGCGTAATTATCTTTATGTTGGACAACACACAAAGTATTATATCTTAATTACGGTTGCTTTAATTTCTTACTGTATATAGTATATATATTTTTTTCAAATTTGAGTTCACTTTTAAACAATTGGTTATCAATACTATATTCATAAGATTATTATTATTCCATGTTCTAAGGTTTTAAGACGATCATTTTCAACAACTGCGAGGACGAGTGGCCCATACAGAATAAACTTCTGCCATCCCACCATACTTTTGACTAGAAAATAGATCTTACAACATCCAATGAAATGACAGAGCATCACGTGAGAGAGTACGTGAAGAGGGTTGCGTCCATTGACATCGAAAACTACCCGGAATGGGACCTGACGGTAAGAGGCCAGCAACTTGGGCCAAGTTTTGTGAAGGACTGAACTAACTCTTCGAGCTTTACGTGGTGTCATAGTCCACAATAAACTATTAGCAAAACATAGATCGCTCCGCCTTTCTGTGTGTCTGAGGTTGTTTGTCCAAGGATTTGAAGTAAATTGATGGGACTATGCAACCATGCGCTTTTATTTACCACTCAAATAAAAACCCATAATTGGTCAACTCAATCTATGATTGACAATTATCTACTGGTCAACTGAGCGTTGATCAAGGGATTGGGATTAGCTACAAGTGTTACTAATTATTGCGCATTATTTGTTTTGTATTACGAAGTGTTAGAAATTTAGTAAGGGGGGGCTCAGTAAAGGTTAGCAGATGAACAAGATGTTTAGAAGGATTATGCTACGAGTTGGAGCGAAGGGCTTATAAAGGGATCCATCGGGACCTATTCAAATAGGTACTTGGTAATATGCATGTTCATGCACATTAGCATTTACAATTAGGCAGAGCCAAGCACTATTTGTGAAACTTATTTAAGACCATTTAAAACCAATAACCCTACTGGCATTACCAATAGCATTATTTAAAGAAGAAATTTTATAAGACTTTATGTTTTTGATGTCCTAGAGAATCGACCGAAGATAGGTATTTCGTTTTAATACACTGTTTAATATACCAATAATGTTTCTGAACAGATACTATTCAACAATCATTTCGCTTTCGGCCTATCCAATAAATTACTCCGCCTTGCCATATAAATCAAAGGCATTCACATATAATTCTGTTTATCCTGTCATATTGGAATATATAAGTTTTATTTTAATATTTTACAAACTCACATTATTGGTTTGATATTCTTTCTTTTAAGTAATGTTAACGCGTTTGTCTTTATTTGTTTTCTACGCGAGTAAAATAGTTCTAAATATCAAGATATAATTCTACTATTCAGTAAATTTATACTTCTTAAATTATAAGCATATATACTTTAAATGAAATTATTGGTCGATACATGTATAAATAAAAAGTCATATTTTCTACAAACTTTCTAGGACATATTAAACAAATAAATGAACTTACGTTTCACCTTCGACAAAGAGTATTACTTAAAGGCACAGGGTCCGCTTTGATTTAAAACAATATTATATATTTAGAAAACAATACAATCCTATTTGTATTCAGAATTGAAGAATATTTACAAAACACTTAGTATTGAATGCTTCGCCATACTGTTAAAACAATTTGTATACGTAGTTTTCATAGGCTGAAAATGTATCATTATTGATATTGCGAATGACATTGACACGGATTTTAAACCTCGATTTAGTGGGAAACATCCGATTAGGTTGGTTTTGTAGCGTCAGCGCGCATGACGGATGACCTATTGAACTGCACGTGCTATTAAACCCAACACCTAATGCTGGTGCTTTCCAAATGGGACAGTTCAGCGTGGTTTAACACTATTAAGATACGTAAACAGACTAAGTTGATAAACAGTTTGCATTGTTGACATTTTTTTTCGGATTACGAAACCATTAAATCTAGTGTAGTTTTATTTGTGTCACAATGAGTAACCTTGTGTTACTTAATTGTTTACTTTGTAATGAGAAAATATTGTATGCCGAGTGCGGATTTCGACGCTTTAACTAAATTGAACTTAGTCGTATTTGGCCATGTTTACTTCAAGGCTTACATCGATATATTGCTTCCGTCTATTAAAATCCAATTCACAATATAAACTAAGTGAAACTCAGCTGCATCAGCAGGAGCAAACACTTATTACCAGCACATGGTCATTTATTTACGGTAAGTGACCATTTGCTAATACAACACAACATAACACAAACATGTTAACAACACAAAACGCAGATATGAATAAAACTTGGGTCACCGTCCTGGAACTGCAATGCAAAGCATTGGGGGTTTAAACCAGTTTCATTTCGATTCTGTTTCTAGAATCCATGTAGTTTAAAGGAGCATTAAAGGTGAAAATTGTCAAATTTAAAATAAACGAGTAAAACAGTCATTTAAATGTCTAGTATGATCACAATTTATTATTTTGTATTTAAGCTTCAGTTATACCCTGGGTAAGGAAAGTATTCGGTTAGTGGATATAATTGGACCAAGATAAATTGGTCGGCCTAATTATTGTAACAAAACATACACAACCGAAGTTCAGCGGTCACAATGACTGGCAAATTCACATTCAATATCTATATTTTCGACATTGTGCTATCGTGGTATTCGTGGTGCAACAGGTCACATGTCGTGTTTGTATTAATGACCAGGTAATTTGGCTGCCCTGAATTTGAATCACGGTAGGAACATCACGGTCAACATTTTGTCATCACAATTTATATTATTGTATAAACTTTACTTTTTAATCAGTCAGTTAGATTCCTTAAAATTAAACAATACGGTGGAAATAAAAGTTGTCAAATACCATTTATTTTAAGAAAATGTAAAATTGGTTTTCGGTCTTAATGTTTTATTTTATTTTGGTTAAATCTTAATTGAAAACTTAATGGTTTTCACATTGTGTGTGCCTTTAATAGTTGTAGTATTTTTATTTTTTGTTTCCTTTCTGTAGAAAGCTTTTATACGGATCAAATATGTATTAGTCATATATGAGTTAATATAAAGATTAATTTGGATAGTGTAATCGATAGTCGGATATAGATTTGGAATAAACTGCTCTGGCCAGTCGTATCTATAATATATATATAATTTCGTAGATGGCACTTTATCAAATAGCTAAAATGCATATATATTTTTTTAATGAATGTATATTAGAACTTATCTGTTTGTACGTGTATGCACGGCATTCCATTCCAACTATAAGAACTATTTGTGTTAACAGTATTCGCAAGTGTTATACATTGTCAATTAAATAGTACTGAATTACGAAATATGTCGATATTTTATTCCGAAATCTAAGTGATTAAAATGCTCTTAATAATGTTTTAAACACAAATCCAAACGACATTACACTATGGAGTGTTAATATACACTAGAATTCTTTAAGAGTGAAATAAAAGTGGATTGCGTCGATATAGATTAAATTATAATTTGATGACAAGATGACATATTGTAGGCGGCGTATTTTCTCAGCCCTCAACTCATGTTTACGAATGTTAATTACACTGGTCATACGAATACGGACACACTGACTATATTTTTCAAAGTCCTGAAATTATATTACATATTTACTACATTTTATTTAGAGCAGCGTAGTCCTTTTAAAGCGCTCTGTAAATGTTTAGAAATGCATGTGCTGCCATGTCAGCATTTTCTCCCACTGAAGGTGATAGCTGAAGCATCAATAAAATTGCACCGACACCATGTTATGTCCTGAAACCCTTCCTTGTGCAGCCAACAACGAAGTAATGAAAACTCCAATGATTATTCATGCAAATATAAAGTGCCATCCTCAGAACATTACTTTGGATTTTCTTGTCGTTAGTGACCAATTGACTGTGCTGTTTGCGATTACGCTAATGTTGACGACTGCGTAGAAATATATTAATATCGGGGGACATTTTATGGCGCGTAAAATAGTCCGTTAAGACTCTGGAATTATCGCGCTCTTATAAGGTTCGGGTTCCAAGCATGCGAATGTAATATAATTAGACGGCGTCCATTTATCGTCGTTCTGATTTAATTCACATGCGACTGATAAATACTTCCAAAGAGAATTTCTTAAAGACCGACATATCAAATGCATATAATATATTTTAATCAAATCCTCATTTGAAACAATGAAGCTTGTAAACGTCCAGAGAGTGGACTTTTTTTTCATAAAGCATTTCAAATGGATTATAATGACTTGTCGGTATACACATACATGTCTTTATTGAGAAAATGTCACTGGTTTTAATTTAATACATGGATCAAATAATCATGTTTCATTTGCGATATTAAGCAGCTCATAAAATTAGCATTGGGATGATGCATGTGTAAAAGTCTTAGTGGTGGAATGATTAACCATAACAGCATAAAAAACTCCTAAGAAAGGTATAAGCAAATAACTATTAAGGATCTCATGACTTTGTATAACCTATATTGGTTTTATAACACAGTTTTACTGAGAGTTCAAATTCTTTCTTCAAACACTGCATGCCCGTACAAAGAAAGTTGCTACCGAAGAAAGTTGCTACTAAAGACATCTCTTTCAATACGGCCGTTCCGCGTGCATCGTTTGCTCTTGTGATATACCGCTCTTGTTAAACCCTCTCTTGGGAAGATTGAAGAAGATTGATCGAATTATGTATTCCAATTTCGTAGGTAACTAAATATAAGAAGGGAAAAAAACATGCATTCTCTGGTAAATTGAAAGCGCTCTCGGGAAGTGCTTGCCCATAATTTCGCGGACAAAACCGTATCTTGCTTCTTTATTTTCCGAATAGGTTTCATTACCAGGTCGCCTGTGTCATAATTGTGCACGCATGCGTATAATGCACGTCGCTGAGTTGGAAAATCGCGGGCCAAAGGCGTATATTTCTCATTTCGAGTATATTGTTGCTTTTTATCTTAGTCAATACCAGTTATTAATCATAACTTTAAATCGTTGTTTGTTTGATAGCGATGGTGTTTGTTTAACCCTATTCCTGTTCTTTTATTAACAACAAGAAATTAAAGGCCAGCAAATTAAACTGACTGATCATTTATTGCCTTAAATTCTTAATATAGTTGATACTAAATGACAAGTCCTTTTTTCAAATCGCCTGGGACATTCTTCAATTATTCATTCCAAACAGACATTAAAGAAAATGTCAAAATCGCTGGTAATCTGAGATTGCAAAAACTCGCGTCATTTCATGACCAATGTTACAATTCCTGTGTTAAGCTTCCCATGGATTTTGACACCACATCTGTTTCTTTTAAACTCCATGAATCAAACAGGCATTAGAACAGGCTGGGAAATGCACGGTTTGATGTCGAAATAATTGCTTTATCCGCCTCGTTATCCCATCAAGGCGAGACATTTTATCCTGAAACAAAACCTATGCAGAACGTCTCGGGCTGCCACGTTTCTATACATAATAATTATACCTACGGTATTATCGGCTTCACAAAATTACAGTAACTTCTTCTGAAACAGTGTTATATAAGAATTTCGGGGCAATATTCCAGAAACATCTTAAATTTATCTTTAAATATTTCCATTTAAGTTCCTATATTTGTTCGGTAATATTTTTAAAATTACATATAAATTAATGATTCCAATTACAGTTCAGTAAATAGTAGTTAATAACAAGTTGATAATTAGAGAACATTAAGCAGAATTTCATGTCTACATGGAATAAGAGGCTTAAGAAAAATGACGATTTTAAAGGGACTTGTTCACAGATTGGGACATTTTTTGAAGTGTGTCATTAAATGCCTTAAATTGTTAGATTTAAACATCGGAACTCTAGAGCTCCATTATAATAACAAGAATAGAATTAAAAAAGAGAAATTAAAAGAAAAAAGTTTGTCCCTATCGGGGCTCGAACCAGTGCCCTTTGGATTAAAAGGTTATCGCCGTAACCACTCGGCCATCCGGACTGTTATAAGAAGCCTGCGTTTAATACTTGATATAAGTGATCCACGTGTTGTTACAAAATTTAACGGAAACAACAGAAACATTCCAAATTATTCAATCGTTTGGCGTTTGTAACTCTTTATAATTTTATCAATTTCAAATGATCACTATTCATAAACGAAACTGTATTTTCATAATGAGTCTACGCCATTAGTGTCATTTCGCTCCCTGGTGTACAGTGTTCTTTTATTTTTTGAATCTGTGACAAAAAGTTGGGAAAATGTCATTTTGACAATCTGTGAACAAGTCCCTTTAAGGCCATGGATAAGATTTTACCTACGATGTTATTTGAATTCGACCCCTGGACAAGATTACCTGAAACTAATAGTTTCTGAGAATATTGACTTTATGTTATACCATTGAAATAATGAATAATATATGGTATTGCTATTTTTGCAAACGCATGGCATTCGTTCCTACAGACTTAAAAGTATCATTGTATGTTCGTGAACGCAACTGTTATCAAAAACAGTTAGCTAGTGAAGAAATATTTACTTCTGTCAAATAATAATTGTGTATGCCATTGTTTCGAAACGTTTAACTGCGTGATTATTTTATTTAACTGTATTTTCAAGAAATATATATTCTTACAAACTCGTTTAAAAAATGAATATTATATTGTACTAAAATATTTCAAAAACGTCATATTCACATGACAATAAGCAACACTTGCGGGCATCAGTATGTTTGCTTCGTCATTGCATATTTATAGTATAGGTATGCATCTTTTTGTTATATAAATCTTACTGTTAACGGTTATATAGAGAATACAAACTAGAAATTGTAGAGTAGAATGTGTTTATTTCTCAGAAACCGTTGCCGAAGTTACCTGTGCCTGACTTGCGGGCCACATTGGAGACCTACCTGACCATCATGAGCAGCGTCGTTTCACCGGAAGAGTTCAGGTGCCAACCTTTCTTATTGTGCACCGTTAGTTTGAAGTACAGGCAGTGTTTACAGGGGTGTTTACAGAGGGTTTTGTTTTATTATAGACAGTGTTTACTGTTTACGAGGGTTTGTTTTATTATAGACAGTGTTTACTGTTTACAGAGGGTTTTGTTTTATTATAGACAGTGTTTACTGTTTACAGAGGGTTTTGTTTTATTATAGACAGTGTTTACTGTTTACGAGGGCTTTGTTTTATTATAGACAGTGTTTACTGTTTACGAGGGTTTTGTTTTATTATAGACAGTGTTTACTGTTTACAGAGGGTTTTGTTTTATTATAGACAGTGTTTACTGTTTACAGAGGGTTTTGTTTTATTATAGACAGTGTTTACTGTTTACAGAGGGTTTTGTTTTATTATAGACAGTGTTTACTGTTTACGAGGGTTTGTTTTATTATAGGCAGTGTTTACTGTTTACGAGGGCTTTGTTTTATTATAGGCAGTGTTTACTGTTTACGAGGGCTTTGTTGTATTATAGGCAGTGTTTACAGTTTACGAGAGCTTTGTGAGGTCGCACTGTAGTGTTGTGACGTTGTCACATATTCTAAACCTTGTTAAATTGTTTGTTTCTAGATTTTACCATTTAAAACCTAAGACTGTTACGTAACTATATTTACAATTAACAAATGCCTAGTCTGGCATCTTCTATGGTGTTGTTTGTCATGTACTTAATAATATTATTATTCGTGTATTTATCGATATATCAGCGTTTTGAGATGTCTATGTGACTCTTAATTACTTAACCGTCTGATATCTACCATGTAACATTGAGTTATAAGCAATGTATTACGAAAAGTATGTTTTCAGTTGTGTTCTACTTGCCATTGAGAATTATTGAATCAACAACATAGTAAAAATGTTTATATCATTTATGATGGACTATTAGGCAAAACTATTGTTATTTGTACCTTAATTAGCGTGCTGTCTGGCTGAATCCTATATATATCAAGCGAAATAAGCTCTTGCAGTTGAGTTTTAACTCGAATTTAAGGGAACATTACTGTAACAACGTTTAGGCTAACGGCTGGACTCACGAAATTATTCAGTGACAAATCTATGTGAAATTCAAACGTAACAAATTCAGAATAAACCGCTTAAACTTTGAATACTGAATTTCTGTTGCTACGCTACAGTGTAACACACACTTTGGACCGTTTGCAATCCGGGCTTGTATTCACCAATCCATTATTAGACTTAAGATGTAAGAATAAAGGATATTCTTGAAACTGTTCTGTTCTAAATGGACTGTTAATTTGAATATTAACTGGTATTCACCAATGTCTAATTACAACGTCAATTATTAAGAAGGATTTGTTAATGATATAAGCGACATTGATACCCAGCCTATCTGCAAATGCACACATATTTTTTCTCGAGTCTGTTCTTTATTCCTAAGTTTAAGAATGGGTTGGTGAAATATCTGCTACTGTCACAGCAGAATTTTAAAATCTTTGATGCAGGGTTTCTTGATCCAAAGGTCTAATTATATTTTCTCTTTCATGAATTAATTCACGATGCTAAACTAACTCAATAGGTATAATTATAAATGCAATATAATAATTTTACTCAAAACAGAATTGTCCTATGTTTGCAGGCGCACAGAGATTATCGTAGAAGACTTTTGGAAGGAAAATGGTACTGGCCAAATGCTTCAAGAAAAGCTGAAACAATATGCCGAGACTAAGGAAAACTGGGTAATATTTATAAACATAATCAACTTTCTTTATGACGTTAAAAAGTAAAAATCCCTACTTCAAACTCATATTGGATATGGCTCTGCTCGATAAGGTCTCTCTGCTCCGATAGCTTGAGCTGATAAGCATCAATAAATTGTTAATACTTAGTAGAGGTGAGTTACATAGGAAAACAGAATCCATATGCAAGTGAATTGGGTATTCAGTTCGTACTGGCTTTATCAATATATTCATGATGCAGCGTTTTATAGTACTAAGGAGCGTGATCTAACGAACAAATGCTTTTAGAGGAATTTGCTATCGCGAAAACGTCATTTGCAATCATTTATTTGCGTCATTTAGTGAAGAAAATATTATATGACTGGTCAATAAGTTATACAAGGTTGGCGTAGCTCGCCGGCTCTTCTGTAATGGCGGAACATTAATCCTCGCCAATCTATGGCATGCGCAAGTCCATTTATCCTGCGTATATGCTGTTTGATGTATCGGCCGCCGTTGGAAACAATCACATCTGTCCGTTCCATTAAATACCGACCCGTGCAAAAGGTCTATGTTCATCAATTACATCCAGAAATCTTGAGGGATAATATAAGGGTTACTAGTATTGTCTTTTGAGGCCAATTATAGTGGTCGTTTTTCGCCGAATGGACGGTCTCTTTGCCGGCGGTATTTGCCGGAATCGGTTAATTTGGCTGTTTCCGACCAGGAAACTTTACGGGATTGCTTAAGGCGTATTGATTAAACGTTTAAAGACAAGAACCCAGGGCCATTTCCATCGATCATAATTGATAAGAGATACAGCGAACATAAAACGATGACTTTATTTCAATAAAAATCAATTGGGTTCGTTATGAGATGGAGATCTATCATATTTGTTCAATATTCCGACAAATTGCCTATTGGAAAATCCTGTAGCATATCTGGGGCAAATGAGATTTCTTGATGTTATGATCTTTCTCACTCGCTTGTATCGCTATTGTTGTGGTGTTCGCAAGCGTTTGGAAGAATCCGCTAAAGATAATAAGGTACCGCAGTTCTACCGAGGGTCATTTCATCCTGAAGATGTTAATTTACTTCGCAAATTGGCTTTCTCGGCTAGGATAGAGCGAATAATAATGTATTACGTGAAAATGCACTTCGATTATGATTTAGTTTTTATAGAAATATTAGCTAAAGGCAAACATGTTAGTCACCGACTATCCACATTGTTTCCATGGCGGTGATCTTATGTGTGTTGCCAGACCCTGTATAATCATATCTGTAAAATAACTAATACAGCGTAAATGTGTAATGGTTTGCTATACAATGTTTACAGACGTGAATCAATGAAACATGCCAAACATTTTAAAAGTACTTAAACTAGAACATATTTGCTGATTGCAGCATCTACGAGATAACGGTCAGTACAGTTAAACCCCATTAATTCGAAAGTCCTCGGAATACGCATTTAAAGAATGCCATTTTTTACATAGAATCCCGTTTAGCATAATTAACCAGTAGACGAACATAGATCGCTCTGCCTTTCTGTTTGTCCAAGGTTGTTTGTCCAAGGATTTGAAGTAAATTGATTGGATTATGCCACCGTGTGCTATTATTTACCACTGAAATATAAACCCATATCTGGTAAACTCAACCCTTGATTGGCAAGTATCTACTGGTCAATATTCGTTAGGGCCTATAGAAGTGTACACAAGAGAGCACGTGACAATACTTGTTACTCACTTGCCAACGCACTGTATTGAACATAACATATGACTAGTCGCAAACCGGAGAGATCTTTATACTCAATAGGTTGCCAGTTGTGTAGCCATACAGCTCTTTCTACTCAGTAGCGTGACAGTTGTGTAGCCATGTTTACAAACGCTATATACCCCGGCCACGTTTGTCTGTCTTACTTCTCCTAGTGGTTAGAAAAAATGTACATGAAGCCCCACTCTACAACAATTAATAAAGACATAATACATTTACATAACGTTGCAAAATGTCCTCAAATGTTGTACACCATGTCCACGTTCTTCACGACTTATCCTAGTTGTTAGTAGATTTACATGAAGTCCCACCCTACCACCAGCCAATTAATAAAGGCATATTATATAATGATACAATATTATAAATAACGTTGCTGATATTCACAAACGCTGTACACCCTAACCATGTTCATTCAGGCCTATTCGTTGTGGCTGGACGACATGTGAAGTCTAAGCCCATCCTCTGCCAATGCGTAAATACATAATCGAAATACATTTAAGGCGTGTCGTTGGGAAACTTGGGCTTTATGCATGGGCCTTAAGTGTCGGTCCGGATTAGCCTGTGTAGTCCGCACAGGCTAATCCAGGACGACACTTTCCGCCTACAGTGGATTTATGTTTAGAAGACACTACCTTGAAACAGAAAATACCATACAAGCGGAAAGTGTCGTCCCGGATTAACCTGTGCGGACTGCACAGGTTGATCCGGGACAACACTTTACGCACGTGCATTAAGCCCGGATTTCCCACGCCACGCCTCATTTATTTATCAAAATTGCCAATCTTCACAAATGTTCTTCACCCCGACCCCGTTTTTTTTCCTTCAGGCCTACTCGTGGTGGCTGGACGACATGTACATGAAAGCCCGCCTCCCTCTGCCCATCAACTCCAACCCCGGTATGGTCTTCCCCAGGCAGTTCTTTGAGACCCGACAACATCAACTCCGGTAAGTGAGTTGTTTAAAGAATGGGTTGGAAGTCGTGCAATTTTCTTTTGCATTCTATGTATATTAATGATGATTAAAACGACACAATAAATATTTATTTGAGTTTTATAAAATCAAAACAGTTCAGACAGTTATATTGTTTTAATTATTTAATTGACTGGTTCGTCCAGATTGTGATGCTGACATTCCTTCCAATTAAGAAATCATTACATTGATAAGTATTCATTGTGCAAATCAACGTATAATACTAGTAGCATACATCTTATTAGTATAGACCATTGATTCAACATTCCATATTCAGGTATGCTGCTCGCTTGATCTCAGGCATTTTGGACTACAAGACCATCATTGATGCGTGAGTATACTATGTATTAGGACGTCCTGTAATTTCGAACGTACACTTGTCATTTTTAAAGTTAACACTCGAGATATAAATTGTGCAAGAAACGAGTCTAAAGGGACTATATGGTTACGCAAATGGGGCAACTGCAGTAAAAAAAAAAATGAAATTTTAACATTAACATTGGCTAATAATAAAGGTTAAACTATTGTACATATAATGAAAAGAGTTCATGCATTCTGAGAACAAAAATGTTTATTTAAGTTGGTATTTGTTCGCCTCCTTTCTTGTTTATCCTGTGAGCTCAGAGTTATGGGTTCCTATAACCATAGTAAGAACATATGAGGCGTGTCGTAGGAAATTCTGGGCTTAATGCATGTGCGTAAAGTGTCGTCCGCACACGCTAATCCAGGACGACACATTCCGCTTTTATGGTACTTTCTGTTTCAAGGAAGTCTCCTCTAAACATAAATCCACTGTAGGCGGAAAGTGTCGTCCCGGTTTAGCCTGTGCGGACTACAAGGCTAATCCGGGACGACACTTTACGCACATGCATTAAGTCCGGGTTTCCCACGACACGCCTCATATATTTACACTTTAAGCGTTGTAATTTGTTCTGACCACTCGTTGGTCGTGAATATGATACCCACATTGGGTCTTCTATTGTCAAGTATTATACTTCATTTTTATCAAAATTCTCTGAATGTACTAAATTATCTATGCTGTAATTATTGTCAACGCCGGTGTATTGCTCTTTGCTGAAGGTGATTACTCGTTCGTATACATAGTCACTTGATGTGACACCATTTTCTGTATACTCCAGAGGCAAGTTTAATCGTCTTGTACACTTATTAAACGTTCACTGCAACTGCATGGCAGTTTATGAGAAATGCTAAACGTTTCATCCTTTCAACAACGAATTCATAGTTGTTGTGCTTATTTAAACCTATTAATTTATGTCTTCCATTTATATGTTATTTTTCTGTATTAAGGCGTTCTAAGTCAAGCGTTTTGTAGTAGCGTCTATAAGCATATACATTTTCAAATTAAGAAAATGTGCTCCTATATTTTAGCTAAATTCATTCGACATTTAGTCGATAACTTTCGAGTTCAACAAGTAAATTTCACCAACGTATATAATTATCATTTTAAATAATCACCATAATAAGCAGTATTTTGTCAAATACTGTCTAAAATGCATAAACTGAGGTGCCTGAATCAGTAGGTATATATTCATTAAATGGTATTCAGCAAAGGTCAACTTCATTGCCATATAGTACAGTAATTATTTCGGCGTTTGCACAGACGATCTCTTCTATTTTAAGAAGTCAGTATAACTGCCATTTCGTTCAGTATTAATGGTTGTGGAGAAAACGAATATCTATCTGACTCGACTTCTAAAGTAGCAGTTCTGGCGGTAAATATATTACAGGCAAAACGTGTTTCATAACATGTATACGTTTTGCTAGTAAAATTGCATCAAAGCAAACAATATATGTGGACCATTAATACACATTTATGTAGAAGACTCATTTACCAATGCATTAACAGGACGAGGATGGTGTGGGTCTGACAACAAAATAATCCAAAAAGGCCATTCCAGAAAAAGAAAATACACGCATATCAGGCGCGATTATAGGATTTTGAGTTAGAGGGAGCGGGATTCTGAGTTAGAGGGAGCGGGATTTTGAGTTAGAGGGAGCGGGATTTTTAGTTAGAGGGAGCGGGATTTTTAGTTAGAGGGTGCGGGATTTTTAGTTAGAGGGAGCGGGATTTTTAGTTAGAGGGGCGGAAATATTAAGAAACTGCCAACATACTGCTGTTGTCTCTAGTCTGAAATGTTAAGGTACATGCAATATCGTCAAAACGACACAAGTTCACGAAAATACCACAGAACGGGTAAATATATTAGCAATAAATTGATTGAAGAACACGTTATTGCTGAAACGAAATGCACATGTTTAAATTATTGTAAGGTTTACAAATCTAATTTTTGACACTTTTAGAGTGGGCGTACGCTAGCTGAAATGAATGCACACAATGAAAGTGCGCGAAGAGTATTTTGCTTTCCTTTCGAATTCTCGGGCTAATCTTAAAAAGCTGATGTTATATCAGTGGTTGATTTTAGGGTCTTGTAAACGGATGTCATTTTGTTTTTGTTGTTGTTTTTGTTGTTACTGTTTTTTGTTTTACAGTATATTTTTGTTCTTGCATGCATAATCTATCTTTGCTCTATTGTTTCTAGCAAAGCGCTTCCAGTAGACCGCTGCCGCCACAAGCAGAAGGGTCAGCCCCTATGTATGGCCCAGTACTACCGCCTGTTCAACTCGTACCGCGTCCCGGGCTGCCCCAAGGACCAACTCATTACCAAGGAAAGGAACAGGAATGACACGGATTCACACCACATCATCGTTGCTTGTAAAAATCAGGTAAAAACCTTTAATATGATTGGTTATTTTCTTAACGTATTCTTCGTTGTATACGCTTTTTAAAGTTCATGAGAAACAGTTTATTTTTTTAATAATGGTATGGATAATCTTAACATTGTACTAACAGAACATTATATATTACATATGTTTCCACGTGTGTTGTCGTTAGCTGATATTGTACATATGGAATAATTACTCTGTTTTCTTAATTAAAATGTTTAAAAAAAAAAGAGGAAATCATCAGAAAAAATATTATTATTTTATATCATTGTGTATAAATGAAAATTAAATGAATTCATCTTATGTCGTTTGCAGCACAGTAATGTGTGTACATACTGTACAAAGGATGGTTACTTATACGTTGTTACAAAGCTATTATTATGCTGTTTCCGCCCACAGTTTTTCGTCCTTGACCTTCTGTTGAACTACCAAAGACTCAGCGAGGACGATGTGTTTACCCAGCTAGAGCGTATATGCGACATGGCCGACGAAGGCGCCGACACGTGCCATCCCGTCGGCGTCCTAACCACCGCCGACAGGACTACATGGGCTCAGGCGCGAGCAGAAATGATGAAGGGTAATCTAAAGGACTTTTTTCATACTCAATAAATGGTCATGACTTACAACTGTGCTGTCCTTAGAGTGTAGTTATTCCCATGAACTATTTTCCGGTTATAACTAGTTTATTATATAACTAGTAAATAATGATGATGTTTTGCCTACCTACCAGCTTTCGTAAACATAAAATTTACAGAGGGCTAGATATTTCATTTCGGTCATTGTATGTTACAATTGCAGACATGACAAACCGGGAGTCTCTGGAGGCCGTGGAGACATGCATGTTCCTGTTGTGTCTGGACAGGAGCATCCCCATCTCGTTCAATCACCAGCGCAGCGTCGACGAGACCAGCATGAACGTGCGGGACGACGTCTCCCTCATAACGCAGATGTTGCACGGCCAGGGCAGCAAGATCAACAGCTGTAATAGGTGGTTCGACAAAACTATGCAGGTACAATACAGGTTGGGGCATGGACAAGCGACGTTTTTGAAACCGATAGAGTGTTATTGGACATCAGCTCGCTGCATCAGACTTAAAAAGCATAATTGTTGATTACCAAACATACATTATAGCTGAGATACTTTGATTTTTTCCAGAAAATATGCATAGTGGTATTTAATAGGTATTAGTGGATGCAATATGGTTATTGATCATACGCAAATATGTAAAAGTTTGCGTGATAAATACAATTATGACAATATATTTGGTACCATCATTTGGTATTATAAGATTGCTGAGTTTTTTTAATGATGAATATAGATTATGTATTTAACTGTAAAAGAAGAATCACAAATAAAGAACTTTAACATTTGCTGCATGTGTAATTGTTACAAAATCGAAAGTCGAAGTTAAACATTGTTAAATAATATGACCTTGATCATTAATACATAGTATTTATGAAATATTGTATTATTTTTACAATATTTCCAAGCATATCTTGACTTATTGTCATTTAGCAAAGTGTTTTATTTAGTTTATCATATCACGTGACGGCGCATGCGGTCTAAACTACGAGCACTCCCCGTCTGAAGGCATCGCGGTGGTCCAGCTGATAGAGCATCTGCTGAAATACATGTGAGCATTTAGATCCCGTATACTATTAAATTATATGATTATATGTGTTCCGACACCCGCATATGTTAAACGATAAGGGTAGATACTTGGCATGTAGACCTGGGGATGAATGGTAACGTACAATATTTTCTTGCATGGATAGCAAACAACAAATTGCGGTACACTCTCAACATCTGATGATGCGTCTACATTAAAGTTGAAATACATTTTCTATTTATACAAATGCGTAATTATTATACTGTTTTAAAAGATTGCCACTCAAACTAAAAATACACAACTTAAGTATGAGATATACATTTATAACATATACATACTATTTAGATATTGTGTAGTATCTGTTATGATCGGTGCCATGATGTATGCAGGCAAGAGGTGCATGAGAGAAAAATGCGCCGAATGCAGTCACTGTGCAAGCTGCCTCGCCCTAAACAGATGGAGTGGAGTATCTCTGCTAAAGTAGAACAGGCCATACACAACGCCACTGACTCCATAGACAGGTAGGTAGAACAATTTATAGCATATTAAAATATATACCATAGGAATTTAGTTCAACCTGGAACCTCCTATAGTCCTATAGCGATGACTCGGGTACAAAATACCACTGATGTGAATTGAGTGCCACCGGGTGTCTTCTATTGGTATTACAAACGTTAACATATCATATGCGATACTTTATCAGTGTCAAAAACGTATTCAATGCTCTATTTCCACAATTAAATCAACGGAAACCAATATAGAAAATAATTCATTTAAAAAATCTTTAAAAAAAACGGTGATGCTAACTGACTGTTAATTTACTGTTCTGTGTTGGCTAAAATCTTAATTAACTTAGACGTACCACAATTTTATTTATGCTTAAAATATATTTGATCGCAATAATTAAATTCAAATCAAGCTTAGTTTGTATACACAATTTGTTTGAGCATCAAAAGTATTCTAATTACGTTTGTCACCCTCTTAGACAACGGCACTGAAATAATCGGTGACGCACCTTCATTACTTATCATTAGGAATAGTTACTATATCTTTGAAATTATAATTCTGCAGTATATGTACCGTTTGCCTTAGAGCAATCAGGTTCAAAAATATGATAGAATAACTCTTTAAGCACTCACATTTCATGAGATTAATATTAGCACGCATACATAAAATATGTCAATTATATACGTCTTATTCAAACTGCTTGTTTTCGATGATATATGATCTGTTAATGACAGGGCATGTGCGATCTTGCGATGGAAAATACGCCTTAGATCATTATAATGACAAGATTTAGATGTTTTGCGTGTTCAATGAGCATACATTCATAATAATAGTCTTGTCTATGTCTTAAGCGAAGACGTGACAATAAGGTTATTAATACTGTTATTGCAATAGCGCCTTTCTGAAACCCACGCACGCTATGACCTTCATGACTCGTCTTGACCCCCAGGTGCATACGTGACCTTGACCTTTACGTGTTGCGGTTCGAGCACTTCGGGAGGGAGTTTCCCAAGCAGAACAACATGAGTCCGGACGCGTTCATCCAGCTCGCACTACAGTTAACCTACTACAAGTGAGTGCAGTTGCTACTGCTGATGTTCCAATACAATGTCGGTTTACTGTTATTTACAGTTTAATTCGTCAAAACTTTTGAAAACACGAAAATGTTTGCACCGCGTTCCTTTTTGTTTGCTGTTTCAATTGGTATTTAGTGTGCACATTACATTACTCCAATGATAATTATAATTGCTAAATACAATGTCATGTCATAAATGCATTCCTCCGTTGCGCTGCATTGTTAATCATCACGGCACTTTCGTCGGGTACAAACTTATCATGCAGGTTGCTGACATTGAAAATGAAAAACAAAAGATAAAATACATGTTAATCGTCTTTGATCAGAATCCATGGACGGCTGGTGTCCACCTACGAGAGCGCGTCCACCCGGCGCTTCCGGCTGGGCCGCGTGGACAACATCCGGGCCAACTCGCCGGCCGCCCTGGAGTGGGTCCAGGCCATGGTCTCCAAGAACGAGTGCCCTGTAAGTTCTACTTGTGAATATGATCGCGTAAAACACATGGCGAATGAGTTATATTGGAGTGGGTCCAGGCCATGGTCTCCAAGAACGAGTGCCCTGTAAGTTCTACTTGTGAATATGATCGCGTAAAACACATGGCGAATGAGTTATATTGGAGTGGGTCCAGGCCATGGTCTCCAAGAACGAGTGCCCTGTAAGTTCTACTTGTGAATATGATTGCGTAAAACACATGGCGAATGAGTTATATTGGAGTGGGTCCAGGCCATGGTCTCCAAGAACGAGTGCCCTGTAAGTTCTACTTGTGAATATGATCGCGTAAAACACATGGCGAATGAGTTATATTTTATTGGTGATGAGTTAATTTGAATTGTTTAAGCTTAAGTGTAATTTAAAAGCTTGAAATCGTAATATATTAAATAATAACACACACTGTGTTAAGTACGTAGACTAATATACGCTGCATCACAGTGTATATTGTAAAATGATTTGTAGCTACAGCTTATATATTTCATTGCACAAAAATAAACGCCTGTAAGGCGTAAAAAAAAAAAATGTTTGTTTCAGGTAACCCGACCTACCCTAAAAAAATGCCCCGACCCTAGAACATTTTATTGGGTTTGTCAGATTGATTTTTGTTTTATTAACCTTTTTCAATAATTAAACGTGTTTTGGATAAATAAGTGTTATGTTTTGATAGTATCCACTTATAAACAATCTTTAAGGATATTACTGATATGTTTAGAATATTTATTCAGTTTTTGAATCTTTAAGTTGACCATTTACCAAAAAAAAAAAAAAAAAAAAAAAAAAAATCGCGACCTACCTACCCTAATTTTTGTGGGCATGTTACCTGAAACAAACATATTTTTTTACGCCTAACTACATCGTTCTGTATTTGTGTTTATGTTAATGCCAACACAAGCTATCGAGATTTTTCTTTATAATTTGTACTACAATTTTGTGTATAGACACTACACGAAATTTCAATTATTTTAAGTAATGAATCTGTTGAAACATCGGTGGGATCTTATAGACATTTTTATTCATTTGTACATATATGTAAAACATCTTTGAAATATTAGGTAACAGTATTTTGTGTTTCTACGATATACGGTAAATAATGGAAAATAAACATCTCTCCGTTAAGCATTCCAGAAGTCACTTAGTACATCGACTTACGATGTTGGTTCGATAACGTTATGCAAGATAATTTTCACTATATAAATCGCTTGTGATTAATTAAGTTCATTCACGAACATAGTAATGTTCAATAAGTATTACTATTCATGCTTCGCGACTTGCCCTGCGGCATGCAGACTAAATGTGCGAAATAAAATGATGATTGTGTGTAATCGCCCAATGTCCGGTGTGCGCCATTTTTTGTAGCCGCAAATTAGACAACGAGACTTCGAAACCTTATAAATGGTGCCGAATTACAATAAAGACCAGAAGAAAATTGATAAGGATCTAGTAAACCTCTTTAATCTAATAAACACGCTCGTCTGGAGTCCCCCGAGCCGTACTTCATTAGTAGAGGGCCCGCGAAATAGACGAGACTCTTATTGGAAAAATGGCGGCACCGAATTCGGAATGGTTTACTCTGATTTGATTGCTTGCCTCGCTCACATGACGAATCGCTATCAAAGCGGCGGTGGGGTGTCATTTATTGTTTACATAAAACATGGAATATTGTGTACAGGGAGATATTTATTTGGCAGATATCCGCTGCGTTCTTTGGTTTTTCACGGTTAAATGTCAAACAGCGATTGTTCGCGATTGCTTCCATTTGGAATGACTGTTATTGAGCTGTACCGAAAATACATACTTCCATCCATGTCAATAAATAAGACATTGTCTCTAGCGGTTATGTTGATGTTCATTTGGTAGTGAATATATGTATTTTGTCTGTATCTTGTATTGTTTTGGGTGGGTGGAATAGACGATATGTCAATATATTGGCCTAGACAATCCGTCTCCTGCATATTGCTACGAGTCGTGGGGTTGCGCGCGCTATCAATCTGCGGCAAGTCCTTATTATCTGAAATGAGTTTATGACTGAAGGTTTGGAACGTACTGGTTACATTCAGTAATTGTTATTTATATTCAGTAGTATCGGTGAATGCTGTATTAAATAAGTTTTAATAATAATAATAAATACCATTCTACAATTCTTTAACAAAGCTACTCGAAATATATATGTCAGTGACACGCTACCGAGCTTATATAGCTCTAGTACATAATTATATCAGATCAAGTTAAATAATGTTTAAACAACATGTATGCTTTAATGTTAATCCCAATAAAATTACTAGTAGACAAATGTATGTGTTCAGCGCATGGCCCTTGGCAATGACATTGGTGTTCATCTGACCCTTGGCAATGACATTGGTGTTTATCTGACCCTTGCCGATTATGTAAAGACCGTTCCAGTTTATACCACCAATATTTTAAGCACCTCTCATTCAACTGTGAAGAAGATTACTTTTCATTTATAAAAATAAAATAGTATTAGTAGTAAGCAAACTAATGTGTTTACCGCGTAATACATACAGGGGCATGTGTGTGTGTCGGTCAACTGCCGATTACGCATAAAGACCGTTCCAGTGTATGCCATTAATATTTTAAGCTCTTCTCATTCATTGTGAAGAGGATGACCTTTCAGGTATTTCTTTTGGAAAGTGCGTTACAAGTATTAATATGCTGACCTTTTTGTAAAGACTATGTTGACATTTAATGGTGTGATTACGAATTAAATTTATTGTTTAAATTGAGGTGGTAAACATCTGTTGATCGTCCATTGGCTGTTTAACATCGCTATAATGTTAAAAAATGCGCGTTATACACGGTCCTTTGCGGTAATTCTTGCCCAAATACAGAAATCGTTGTCCACTCATCATCAGAAACCGTCGGACAAAATGGAAAAGAGAAATATTACGTCGTTATCGGTTATTTTTTCGTACCCGCATGTTTCGTACAAAAATAGGGTATCCCGGTAAAAACAATAGGGTCGTTACCAGAACTACATAATTATATTTTCTGGGCCTAATTGTACTGTACTGCTTGTATGACTAATGTCAATATTGTATCCCCTTATCATGACCAGGACGAGGCCAAGATGGTGCTGCTACGAGAGGCCATGGAGTGGCAGACACAGATCATGACCAAGGTATCTCGGACGAGGGCCCGTATTCACCAATCCATTCTAAGACTTAAGACTAAGAATAAATAATAGTTTTGAAACTGTTCTGTTCTAGGAAGGCTGCTATTTTGATTCTTACTTGGTATTCAGCAACTTTGGACTTTGAAAATATAAGCTCCTCTGAAAGTTCATATAGAAACTAAGAAAATTAATCAAATAGCTTATTTCAACTGAATACACGTAGCAATTGTCAATTCATTCTGTACAAAAGTCAACTGTATACACACAACATAAGTCAGGTGTATACCCATAACCAAAATCAACTGAATACACGTAAAAAAAACTTCACGAAATCGAATGCCAGAAACATAATAAATATAATTTATAAATACTCCGTCCATCTAAGAATTAGCCTAGTGTTTTTATTGGCATTTTCTTTGAAGAATAAGCATAACAGAAGTCCCGTCTTTTTTAACTTGCAGACGATACTGGGTCACGGGATGGACTGCCATATGCTGGGTCTTAGGGAAATAGCGGTCCAGATGGCACTTCCGGTACCGGACCTCTTTACAGACGACACCTACCGGAAGTCCAATCTGTTCACTCTGTCCACCAGCCAGGTGGGGCTTTATAAATCTTGCTACCTCGCTCGTATACCAAAAATTGTTTTTGCTGGTTTTAACTTTTATTCAGTAATTATGTTTATGGGCACAAGCGGAACTTAGGAAAAGACCCCGTAATTTTTACATATTTTATAAACGAGTTTGCGATTTCGGGAATGATTTCCTTCCAAAGTTAATAGAATCCCTTCATATTACTATCAATCAATTTTTATGGGAGATAACATGCCATTAAGTGTGTCTCGGATTTTATAATAATGTCTTGTTTGCAAGTGAGGTGAAAAGTGTTTGTTGTTGTTGTTGTTGTTTTAGTTTTTTGGAAAAAACATCTGACTTACTTTATTCCATTTTCGTTGTCAACAGGTTAACACCACCATGGACACGTTTATGTGTTACGGCCCTGTAGCGCCGGACGGGTACGGTGTATGTTACAACCCGCGTCCGAATGATATCATCGTTGTCATTTCGGCGTTCCAATCCCACGCGGAGACACAGTCGGACCACTTCGCGTACACGCTAGAGGGCAGTCTTCTGCAGATGAGCGAACTGTGCACCAAGACCAAAACTGACGATGACAACGTCGCGGACAAAATCCGAAATGTTTCCGTGACTAGCGGGTCCGTTGAAAACACGTTGGCGTCTCCGACATTGAAAGGAAAAGCCGTTTGGGGACAAACGGATCTCGTCACGGCAACTAACGGACGCATTAAAAAAGATCTCGAATAATAAGCATGAAACTGCAAAACTTGGTGTTTCCTGCTATGGGTTTAAGCAATCAATCGTTCCTAAAAACAGTATGAATTTAGTAGGCAAACCAAATTCCATTATTGATTATTGAAGTGATGGTCTTGTTTTTCATGAGTACCGGTATTTAAAGTACGAATATAGTAATTTGTCAACTACTAAACCGAAGAACTGCCATGTCTCTTTTCAGTTACAGTGAACAGTTGTGAAATACATTGTAGATGCAATGTTTAACCTCCCTGATACTTAGTCGCAGCGAATTCATTTAAAAACACAGTACAATGTATTATGGAATTCCATCCACAGTTTTACTTTGCTTTGTATTCTGTTCAACTTGTAACATCATCGTAAACCTCTATCTGACTGTAGTTTATGGCAATCGAGATCGTGATCGAGTTGTGAATAGGTGTTGGGGGACAAAAGTTTGCTAACGAGACTGTAACTTTTCTTAACACTTCCATCTTTGTACTTTGTGTTTGAAACTGGATCGCACGGGTGCTATGGATTTCACGACATCAAAATGATTCCAAACAGCTTTTCCTATCGTCTGGATTTGTTTTATTAGGCAGAAAGTTGTCATAGTGTTTTACTACCCTAGATATGTTTCATTATGTGTTGACTTTGATCAGCACAATCTCTCTGATATTATACTTTCAGGGGCAAGCTTTAGTTTTGGAATAAAATCCAGTCAGAAATTATACTGTGATGCAATGTTTACCCAAGGATGTACTTTATTCTATATAATCGTATGAGCTTTGAAGTGAAGACAGTAGCACTTAGTCAGTGGCGTAGCTTCCTTTAGGCACTATAGGCACGTGCCTATACATTTTTTCCAGAGATGAAAAATTTTAATATGCCCAAAATGCAATGAAAACAAGAGGAGGATGGGCGTGAGGGGATCTATTTTTGCTGTGTTAAATACTTCATTGTTTACGATTACGTCAATATGATATAAATTTCATGAAACACACGCATATTTTACAATTACTTTGTAGAATCGGGGTTTAGCTGAAGTTAGTTGTTTGTAGCCACGTACAAGTATAAACACACCTGGCCCAAGTTATCGATTACATCGTCATTTTTTAGATTCCGCCTATTGTGCCTATACATTTTTTTAACCCAAGCTACGCCCCTGTTAGTTTCTTGATCACAAGACATGGGCCAGCATTTCTGATGTTAATTAAGGTTATAATTTCATCACATATGGTAAACAGTAATGTAACAAGGTAATAAATGTTACACATGTACCAGTGTTTATGAACAGTATTAATATTGACACATTATATTGTGAACACTGTGTCACGTGTTGCGAATCTGGTATTTTCTGCAATGTTATTAATATGACATATTAAATCACTATATCTAAGGGTATATATAGCTCTTTAGAATATGCACTTGTATACCAGTAGATTTAGCTATGCTCTGAATAGTTTCAATCACAAATGTGTAGTTCTATAGTATACACGGTCCTATAAATGCATATGTATTTACATTCCCATGTTACTCAATTGATTTAAGACCATGTTCATAATCTGAATGAACTGTTCCACCGCCATCTTTTCACAAAGTACATCAGCGCGTGTCACTGCCACACACACAAGCATTTAATACAAATGTGTTCACATGTACTGTACAGCAGTAAACGTAGATTACTGTTATGTAATAGTACAAATGTTCACATGTACTGTACAGTAGTAAACGTAGATTACTGTTATGTAATAGTTGTAGCATCCTTTGACCGAAATGTGTTAGTCTTTTAACGTACCCGCAGGGCGAGGTTTAATAATTAACATATTGAGGTCAGAGGGTGCTACAAGTGTTTTATACCATATTCACCTATCACATATCGCAACATTCCACGATGCTGATCCCATGGGTGTTTCCTATACGTCACGTGATGTCTAACATGATTCGCATGTGTGTCGTTTCTAAATTTAGCGCTGTCATTTGTTTCTGGTGCTTGATCCGAATGTGCAAGCGAACAGGGCGATAAGTGCGTATAAATTGAAACTAAATTTCAATATACCGCACGCTACTTCTTGCACGATAAGCTTGCATATTAGGCTCCGCCCACCATTTACTGTTCTAACATCACAGTTACCCTATAGTGACGTACATGGAAACACCAAACAACTCATGACGTCATTCAGACTGTGTTGTTACCGCCGCCAATGTTATGTTGTTGTTACCGTTGGCCTGTTCGTTTATCTGTTTGTCTGTCTGTCTGTTAGCAACTTTACGCAAAAACTTATAAACGGTTTTGCGTTTTCAGGATAGGTTGGAAATGTGCTGTTGAATAAATGAATAGATTTTGGTTTTGATCTGACTCCAGGATTTTTTAATGTTCATTATCTGGAGATGGAGCAAGGGATGTAACATGTCCCTGGATATTAAATAAGGCGTGTCGTGGGAAAACAGGACTGGATTTAGTCCGCACAGGCTGATCCGCTTTTATGGTATTTTCTGTTTCAAGAAAGTCTCTTCTAACCATAAGTCCACTGTGGGTGGAAAGTGCCGTCCTGGATAAGCCTGTGTGGACTGCACAGGCTAATCCGAGACGACACTTGACGCACGTGAAATAAACCCGGTTCTCCCACGATACGCCACAATTCTTGTTTTATTAAAGTAGGTTACCTTTCTGCGTCTCCGTGTGATTGCTAATTCATGTTGTTATTGTTTTTGTTGTTGTTATCATTTGAATTAGATACCGTATCGTGTTTAACACCACAAGCCATACAATCTAACACCAAGTTTTCGGTTAAAAAGATAAAGCTTGGTCAAATAGTTTAAAACATATACTTGGCCAACTATTAATGGACTGAATATACTTCTAGCTGACTTTTATTATGTGTATATGTTTATTTGATCAGTATTCGAAGCGAACAGTAGAACATAAACTGTCTTGTAGTGGTCACATGCTTCTTTCCGAGCCATTTCTGTTGTAAATTATGAGTGAGAATATTTATGGTTGTCTGTTTGTTTATTGAGTCATATTGTTATGTACTGTGTTAGTTCTCATAAAATGCAATGTTTAGTTTCAAAATAATAAATGTAATCCGGTTTCCTTGGACTTGTTATAAATGTTTAGCTCCGAGTATTCTCTAGGTACTTAATACCTAAAGAAATATTTATTTAATAAAAACAACTCAACAAACAAATGTCAAAAATTATGAAATTGCTTCAAGAACTATTCCACGCAACTAACAAATGAAATTGTGTTTACGAGTTAATTATCAATTCTTGCGTTATTATGCTTTACCATACACAATACGGCCATCTTGTAATTCAACTAAAATCAGTAGTAATCTCGTGACAAAGCATTTCTTTTTAAAGTATGGTGTTATTTGTACATCCACAAGCACAGACACACTAAACTAAGTGGACAGTAACCTAATTTAAATATCGTAAATGTAAAGAAAAACGTGATAGTGTCTTTCTATTCAGCTTGCCAGACACCGGGCTTTATTACAGGACCAACTAACACAGATCAGCATACGAAAGTTTCAAGCAACAGTCCAGAAATATTCTAATAAAAATAAAACTTTGCAGAAATCGTTTATAATGGACATCTTACCAATCAAAATACCAAAAAAACGCTTTGAAATCGGTGAAATAATAACGTTTTGGTAACTTTTTATCGTATAGTTATCTGTATGCGATAGCTGGTGATGCCTCTGGAGTAAATCAGCATGTACATTAGTGAATATTCCGTTCGTACCGAGCGTTATTAAACATAGACATTATAAAATGCCTTTCGTAAATAAGAAACAGTTTTCAGTCGAATAAACGTTATTAACGTTCATTAGAACTAATGCCAATTTAAAATGTTTTTAATTATATTCTATGGACCATCTTATCGTCCACTAATTGATCGACGTTTTACGCTTTCTTGCGTCAATATGTTTTCAATCTTGATATTGATCAGAATTTTAAATATTCCATTAAAATGACAACCGACAAAAATGCGAATACCTGTATTATCATTACACTAACTAGCAAAACATGGAGGTGTACATAAAAGCACTATATAAATAAAGTATATAATTAATACAATAACATGAAAACGTCAAGGTGGGTAATATATTTACAGTAATTCTTTACACAAACATAAAACGTGTGTTCTGTAAGCCACAAAGGCCAAGAAAGCTGCCTGCGTGAGTCCAATGGTGTTGACATCTCGCTCAAAAACAGAGTAAACACTTTCTTTCTGTTCTCCATGCCATCGGATCTAAGCGGTGAATGCGGGAGCACAAATCTCGTCGTCGTCCATATAGTCTATGAATCGGCAGTCTTGCGCATGCGTGTTATGATAACGTGGTAAATGTCTTATTTATTACGTATTTATTGGACATAATGTCATTCGTTTTAGTAAGAAAGTATGACAACTCGTGTTTTGTAAAAAGTTAAAATAATTAGTTTATAGATGTTTAATCTGTCATAAGCAATGTCATTGGAAATCCCTGGTCTATGAAAAATGTACAGAGTTGGCTCTATCAACAGAGACTCCATCAACAGCAACTCAATAGAGGCCGCTCGGGACGTATTTAAGGAGACCAGCTTACACCCGGTGTGGACCGGTCGTACATCCGGGCTGGTAATCGAGTCGACCACAGGCAAAACACGTCTGCAACAAACGTGCAGTCATGAGGTCATCAGAGGTCAACAAAACATGTATGGTTAGGTTTATGTGCAATGTAAATGGTGATTAACTTGTAATTCATAAAATGTGTTTTAATTTTCTCTTTCTGACAGCATGTGGAATTTTTGAAAGTCTAAATAAATATTATTTGTATTACAGCTAATATAAATATAAATTAATGATTTATATTATTATTATTATCATTATTGTTATTATTATTATTATTATTATTATTATTATTTACTTACACCCTATTATATGGAATCCGCAGCAGGGGGTTGATATGAAATAAAATGATCCAATAATATCACTAGGAAGGCAATGAACAAGGGGAAGCAAATGTAACTCGAAAATGCAAATCCGCAATACAATAAAATAGAACTTGAGGGAAATGTCCGAATAAATTTACATAGAGATCGATAAGAATGTAGTATGGTGTGCAAATATTGCTTAAAGTGTATAAAACTTTTCAAACAATGCATTTACTGCCTTTCTGCAGATATGAACAGTGTGTCAACGGTATTTGCTTAAAGACGTTCGCAACAATTTTTCCATTTCTTTTCCAACGACAGATTTTTTTTTTATTTGCACAAACATGTGTCAATGTATCCTTAGACTAAAACAGTCTTAAAATTATGGGTCACCGGCCTTGTTTCGGAAATATGGGGTTTACATACGGTACCTGTCGAAGTACTTTTTTCAGTTTGTGTGACTAGCACGGACGGAGATTTTTAAATGCATCTTTTTTAATGTTTCGTTTGGCAATATACAAGTGCAGTTTAATGATAAAACGCGCATTATCTATAGTTACCATTTAAAAAATGACTTTTAATGGACACTTCATGATGTTAATTATGCATTTAATATGCCTTTGAAAACATCAATAAATAATCAAATATACGACTATATTTTGTTCCAAACGACAGATTCTGTACAAAAAATCCATATACATGTGTCATTGTGTACTGAAACTAAAACAGTGTTAAAAAATAGGGGTCGCCGGCCTTTGTCCGGAAATATTAAGTTTTGAATATTACAGTACCTGTCGAAGCCCATTTTTTCAGTTTTGATTTTTTTATCAATGTTTTAAGAATATTGAGACAGCTGTTTTCAAACAAGCTTATGGTTCTTTCAACTGATCTGTTTTCACATGTCTTGTTCGGCAATACAAATGTGAATTTTGGTAATAAAACACGTTTTAAACACAATTACTATTAAAATAATGATTGACTGGACATTGAAGTAGGTCAAATGGGTACTAATAATACCTTCTGAAGCGTCATTTATTATGCATCAATATATTTTGTTTCAAACGACAGATTTTCTTAAATTTTGGCACATACATGCACCAATGTATACTTACACCAAAACATTAATAAAAAGAATGGGTCACCGAACTTGTTTTGGAA
Organism: Congeria kusceri; assembly: GCA_027627225.1. NCBI lineage: Eukaryota > Metazoa > Mollusca > Bivalvia > Myida > Dreissenidae > Congeria > Congeria kusceri. Next base: position 29,258,720 of record CM051031.1, on the reverse strand, counting down.
AGATTGGACTTCAAAATGGGTACCTGTGTAGCCTTTTTCATGTTTCGTGTTTACATAAACAACGTATCAATTGCCAAAATAGAATGGAGATATTTAAAGGATTTTTTGAACTCATTTGTTTGGCAATACATTGTATATGTGTGTGTTTGACAATACATTGTATACGTGTGTTTGACAATACATTGTATACGTGTGTGTTTGATTGTTATAATGCTTTATGAACTTTAAACCATTGACTGGATCTTAATGACTTACAAAGAGTCATATTTATTGATTGAAATTAGTATATTGTAACCTATATACAATACAGAAAATAATTAAGCAAAAGGAGCAATTAACCCAATTATTTTCTTTTTGTTGCGAACGTCTTTAAGGGCATTGTATACTTACACCCTGTTATATTTCGGCCAGTCAAACATCGAAGAATCCGGCAAATGGGAAGTGGAAACGATAAAAAAAAATGTATATATATCTTAATTGAAGTACACGTGTAATACGATTAGTACATGAAAAGTCGTATATGTTTAAAATGTTCAATATAAATTATAAAATAATATTATAAAATGAATACGTGCAAATCAGAATGTTTATTATTCAAACAGTACGTAATGAGTCTAATCACGTTGTTATATTTTAAGTATAAAATGCATATAGTACAACAACGAAAAGCCGAAGAGTGTATAATAAAATGAATAATATGACACTTACGAAAACTTCGATCTGCAATTTAAATGCAATCATACAGTCACTTTGATCATGATCATTGCAAGCGTGATTTTTTTTAAGTTTAAAAGAACCTATGAAGCTGACACGTTTCGCCTGATTAACCAATAGATATAAATGTTTAAATTAATAATAACACAATAACTTACGATTTATGTTCAACTTTAGGAATACATTAATATTGCATCGCTAACAATGTATGACTATGTAGGGAAATACATCACCATAATTTAGCTGTTGGGTAAATATGTTTAACATAAAAAATGATTATTCAAAATATATATACACTGTATATTGTTTACACATTATTTTTTATAATATTTTTACAGATACTATGTCAAGAAATAACACAACTAACTCACCATCTGGCGTCGTCGAATATGAAAAAAAGATGAAAGAAAAGATAAAATAATAGTAACAAAACGCAACACAAATAAGATAAACAATATATCAGAACGTTTCTTTTCCGTTCGTTTATGTTGTGACACCCAGATTTTTAACATTTAATTTGTACATCGTACTAAATGATACATAAGTACAACACAGCGGTAATGTTAACAGAACAGCGCTGTTGTTTGTTTTTTCAATTGTGAAATCTTATTACCGAAGACAAACGCGTTTGTGAGAAAACACATTTTTTACATAATATATAAGAAAATAACTTACCGGCTGGAAAAGTTTCGAGGAATATGAAAAGAAAATAAAACACCATCAATGACAATGTTATAAGGATCGCTACCTTACAAAACTTAAGTGAACAACACAATATTTATGACGGACACGTTTGGAGATTTTGAAAGGCATTCATTATGATTTTCATATTTAAATACATTATTTAATACATAGGTATGTTTAATATGAAAACATATTGTAGTTCAGCCAAACGCCTGTTGATAAAGACTAGAGATTTTTGAAGACAGCCATTGCTGTAGTCATGTTTACATACAATGGTAGAGGTAAGAATGTGAATGATAAGTATTAAAATAAATGAGGCGCGTCGTGGGAAAACAGGGCTTAATGCATGTGCGTAAAGTGTCGTCCCGGATCAGCCTGTGCAGTCCGCACAGGCTGATCCAGGACGGCACTTTCCGCCTAAAGTGGATTAATGGTTAGAAGAGACTTCCTTGAAACAGAAAATACCATTAAAGCGGAAAGTGCCGTCTCGGATTAGCCTGTGCGGACTGCACAGGCTAATCCGGGACAACACTTTACGCACATGCATTAAGTCTGGTTTTCCAACGACGCGACTCATTAATGTATATTTTTGCGTGTAGTTCAACCAGACGCATGTGTCCGTATTTATCAACCCGTTCTAAGACATGAGAATAGAGAATAGACTTCTACTCAATAAAAAAAATATGTGCGTTTGCAAATATTCTAGTATCCATGCCGCTTATATCATTAATTCGTTCTAAATTTCAACAATGTTATAATTAGAGTTAGAGAATACCAACCAAGTCAGTCTGTAAGATCAAATGAACGGCCTTAAATTTAAGGGACTTTTCACAGATTTTGCTCTTTTTTTTAAGTATGCCATTTAATTGTTTAACTTGTAAGATTTAAGCATCGGTACTAAAAAGCTCACGTATAATAACAAGAAAAGGATTTTTTTAAAGAAAAGAAGAAACAAATGGTCCTTCGACCTTCAGATTAAAGGGCTGTCGCCTTCACCACTCGGCCATTCCGATTTCTATATTATATACATTATTTACTTTGTAATTGATTCACGCGCTGTCAATAATTTTAACGAAAACAACAGAAACATTCGAAATTTTTTATACCATCGTTCAGCGTTACAAACGCTTTATAATTTTATAAATTTCAACTGATTATTACTCATAAACGAAGCGGTATTTACAGTATATTTCTATGTCTGTCTATGTTGTTCTATATATGCTATTTCGCTCTCTTGTATACACTGTTATTTTATTTTTGGAATCTGTGACAAAAACTTTGAAAAGCTGTCAATTCGTCAATCTGTGAACAGGCCCCTTTAAGTTTAAGAATGGGTTGGTGAAGAAAGTGAAGTATAAATACAGACTGAGCGGATGTGGATGCGCGGGTACCTACCCCGACATGCCATCTGCAGGCGGCCAGGGTGTTCTGGTGCGGGAGGAACTTACGGTTACACTGTGAGCACACGTTGGAGGCGAACCCAGTCCGTGAGCTGTGTGGAGTCTTCGTTAGCTGGACATTGGAATATACATGTATGCGTTACAGTCAAGATATTGACTTGGTCCTTTATCATACTATGGAAGCGTCCTTGTGCCACGGTCTATATTATTTTTGTATTCCATTATCTCATGATTATTAGATAATAAGTCCTAATTAGGGTTACTATGTCCTTATTATGAGATAGTTAGTCCAGATTATGAGATAGTAAGCCCTAATAGGCAGATAGTAATTCCTAATTAGGAAATACTAATTCCTAATTAGGAGATATTCAGTCCTTATTAGGAGATATTAAGGTCTAATTAGGAGATACTAAGTTCTAATTACGAGATAATAAGTCCTAAATAAGAGATAATATAATAGGACTTAATATTTCGTAATTAGGACTTACTATCTCAGACTTAGGACTTACTATCTCCTAATTATCTCCTAATTAGGACTAACTATCTCCTAGTAATGAGATATTATCTTCTTATTAGGACTTAGAATCCTCTAATTATAAGTTAGTATCTCACAATTAGGACTTACTATCTCCTAATTATTAGATAATATCTCCTAATTAGGACTGAGTATCTCCTAATTAGGACTTAGTATCTCCTAATTACGAGATACTATTTTATAATGAGGACTTAGTATCTCCTAATTAAGATAATATCTCGTAATTAGGAAATACTAAGTTTTAATTAGGAATTACTATCTCCTAATTAGGACATAATATCTCCTAATTAGGACTTAGTATCTCATGATTATGAGATAATTGAATACAAAAATAATATAGACTGTCACACTAGGACGCTTCCATATCATGCAAATACAAACACATTTTCTTTTTTATTTTATGCTTTATTAACGTTTTATTACATTTTATAAATAACATGGGAATCATAACATCATGAAGTTAAAATAATGACGTCACTTCACAGTTTTGATTCCGGCATCGCTTTATTTACTGTGTTAAATCCGGAAAAAAAACAGTGCTATATACTCTCACCGATATTTTTCCATATCTCACTAGTCTACTTAGCATAAAATAAATAAATTAATTATCGATATTTCACTGATTGACAGAAACAATTTTTATCGCCATTCATTCTTTACATTATATTCTTCAATTTAGCACCAAAAATCCTATACAGTATTGCGGTTGCTAATACCTAGTATGTAAAACAATCCAGGTTGAATAATTTATAATAGCCGAAATAAACCAAGTCGAATACAAGTATTCTAAAAATGTCAGCAATATATACGCACCTGTCTGGAGAGTTCCATTCTCTTGGCCTCGTCGGCGTGGTGCCTCTGCTGGTTGTGTCTGTTTATAACTTCCTCCGTTAGGAACACTGTGTCTCCGGATGTTGTAAAGTCAAACTCACAGTCGGCACAGTCGCTATCAGCGACAGATTGCCTCCCTAACTTCCGGCTTGCAAGGGATTTAGCGTGGTGTAATATCTTTTTCCTTTGCTGCTGGTCAAACTTTGCGTTGTCTTTTACAAGTTTCTCCCGATGACGTATAATCTCTCTAGATGAAGCCTTTCGCTCGCGGATAATTTGCTGTTTTAGCTTCTTTTCAAGACACCGGACCCGACTCTGGTGGGTGAACAGCTCCCTGTACAAAGTCCGGAAGCCGCAGGCCTCACACTCCACCTCCCGGAAGTCGCATTCCTCCAGGTGTTTCTTCAGATCGCGGCGTTTCACCTTGCGCTGGCAACCCTGTGAAGCAAAGTGGCACTGAACGGGGGCGTTCGGACAGACGTCCATGTGGTCGGGTAGTTCCGCCAGAATAAACGCGTCACCACATTTGTGCGAGCACTGGATGCTCAGGTTCAGAAGCTTCAGTTTGAACTCAATGGGCGTGTCGGTCATGTCCAGGGTCAAGGCCGCGCTGCAGACCGGGCAAACTGGCTTCGTCACACGTGACTTCATCTTGCGTATGACGCACGCCTGACAGAACACGTGGGAGCAGCCGGAAGTGACAGGGTTGAGCAGCACCTGGTGGCAGATGCTGCACAGGAACTGCTCGCCCACCTCCCCTTCGAACAGCTCGCGGTCGAGACCCATACCGCTCCTTCAAATAATTAATTTTTAAAAAATGCTGCCATACATAATCTGCTGTACGTATTAAGTTCTGCAATCGAAATTTTCCCCAAATTATTTTTTATAAAAAAAATATTAATTAACTTCAGCATACCTATCCAACTATATAATTACATTTCATCGTAGTAGGGAATATGCTTACATGTACTGAAAATATGTAAATCCTGTTTTACTTCTTTTACTTATTACATGTGGTAGGTTTGGGAAAGGGTTTCTTAACTTTCTTTAAACACATGTTTAATGTTTTCAGAACTTGGAAACGCATATACTGATATATACTAACACACTGATAATTGTAATCCCTATGAAAAAATAATGTTATTAATATTGAAATAATTGTATTGTAATTGTTGCCAAACAGTTGGCACTGTTTGCCCAGTATTAAAGTATCTAACTGTGCAATAGTGACTGTATCATGTCGACCTTTCTAATTGTGTCAATTAACAACAGACAGTAACAATGTACCGACACGCTTTCACAGCGGATTTACAGTAAATCCTGATTAATATTTTTTTAATCCTGATTTAACATTGTTTTTGTCATAACATACCCTTCCCCTTTAAATATAAACAAAATGTAAATAACTAAATCCGATACAATACACAAGTGTATTTATTATAAATGTATATGTACGTGCAGGTAAATTCAGTTTTGAATTTGTTTTGAATAGAAACGTGAGTTAAATGACAGACATACAAAAAAGCAGCACTTATCGTGTATATCGAGTAAGACTGTACCATGGCTTTCTATATCTGTCTACATATCTTCCTTAATAGCTCTGTCAATACAAACAAGCGTAATCCCAGATCTACACATATTTAAACAGCTAAGATAGGACAGTGTTAACGAGTCGCGTAGTGCCGTTAAACATTGGATCTCGATCAGTGACAGCTGTCAATAGGGTGAATTGGATCAACGGCGTAGAAACTTGCAGAAAATTAAAGGTGCAGCAGTCTCCACGATTGGATCAACGGTGTAGAAACTTGCAGAAAGTTAAAGGTGCAGCAGTTTCCACGATTAAGCAGCAGACCGTGCACCCAGTCCACCAAATTTTCCCCATGGTCCAGCAAAATTTCAAAGTTAACTGGACCGGTGGTCCATCAATTTTATTTTCCCCTGTCATTATGAATACGGTATGAGACCATTGAGAATGTTTAAGCTTTTGATTACCATTGGTATTTACTTTGTATATTAAGAACAAACGGTTTCCCATTTAATGAGAGAATGAAAGTCTAAAAACCATGTTTTTAATTATTACAGATTTAATATACAAGAGAGTGAAAGAAAATCTACAAACAATGGTCCACTTAAATGTAGCCTGGACCAGTCTATTTAGCTGACTTGGTGGACAGACAGTCCACTGATTTTTAAATTTACACGTAAGGACTGAAACTTTTACAATTTGGGGCTGTGGGAAATATTGTTATAAAACTGACTTTGTTCCTGGTGTATAATACATGTATTGTTCATATTTCCATTTTTGAAAAGCACTTTGCTTGTTCAAGATAAACTTTTGAAGAATATTTGTTACTTCTCGATAAAAAAAAATGTGCTAAATTGTAGACATACCCTACTGTTTACACAAAAAGGCATACAAAACATCAAAATAATTGTGTGTTGCAACTAAAACAGCATTCTAACTGGCAATAAGTTTCGATAGATCCTACACATTCCTGTATTAAAATTCCATTTTAGAGCAATATTTTTCCAACCCCAAACTGTGAAACTGTCACTTTAAAGCAAAGACCTACTTCCAAAATGAATGAAAATTAAAGTGACATTTCCCATCAGAATCACAGGACAATATTAGTAGATATAGTAATCAAAACGCTGAGAGCGCAGAAAGACTGTTGGCGACAAAGAATCTAAAAGTATTTGAATCATGAGTGAACTTTTGCTACAAGGGAAACATTTGTTTGAATGTAGTTCAATTTCCCACCATTAAACTTTATAATGTGGCTTCTTATTCAATAGTATACGACATCATAATAAAAACTAATTTGTAAGTAACGAAAAGGTATTTTTTGAGCCAATTATCTTATGCAAACGGAATAATATACACGCCAGTTCAATTTAATCTGCAACTGGCCAGAATAACCGATGAAGCGTTGTAGTAAGGCGCACCAATTGTTAGTGCTTCGTAGGCAAAGATCTATAAATAAACATGTTTATTTATAGATATTTGTTCGGAGCCTACTTACTCAAAAGTAGGTCATACGATGCAAGCTCTCGATTTACCACAGTACTGTTTAAAATTAATAAATTGCGGTAATTTGTTGGCAAAATATTCAGAATGAGAATTAGCAACAATAAAAAAACACTTTTGCAACGAGTCAAAAATAACTGATGAAGCGCATTAATTTGGCAAAAGTAGGAGTGTCATTAGACTTAAAGTTACATTTTATATATATATATATATATAAATTGACCTTTTTTACAAAGTGTACTTGTTATAAAGCATGATATACACATTACATAAGTAATCTTTATATAAATAAAATGAAAGAAAACGGGTGTAAAATTTTCCTGTTTTGAAGTAGGACCTTTTCTGGTTTCAATTTATTAACTAATAGCCTGCAACGAAAAGACGTAATTTTCCGCGATACCTGTTTTGAAAATTACCCTCTCAAAAGACCGTTGGCTTCCGCCAACAGTCTAAAAATAGTACGATTGAGTATATTAATCATAATAATTCATAGATACTTATTTCAAACAGTGAAAACCTCGAGAATTAATTCAATGCAATGCATGTATGTAAAATATATGTTAAAGTTTGTATGTTCACTTTCTAAAAGCGTGGCTATATTTTAAATGCAAAAAATGCCAGTTATTTTCAGAAGTTCACTATTGTCAAAGAGATATTTGTGAATTATTATTATAATAATCACTATATATTAAGTTCCATTGCTATTTATAATATGTTTATTTCGTATCTTTATTACGATTTTGAAGTGTAATGACAAAAAATAGGTATTATGTAATGCTGTGTGTTCACTGGCTTTAAACCAGGGGCGTACATAGGCCAAATTTAAAGGATACGCGCAGTAACCGTTTCAGAGTTTAGGTGAACCTTTTAAGTAATAAATCTAAACTTAATCGAAATAAAATGTATGTTCAATCTAATTTCAATTCTCATAAAACGGCACATCCAATCATAAAGTGATGCTTGTATGTTTAGTTTTGACCTTGGTCAGTGTTGGTGTTTTTTTTTCCATACATGTTATCACCTTTTATAATACAATTTATACGCACGTGCGTATATGAGTATGCCCATAGTTACGCTCCTGTAAACTACCGCATTTCTGGATTTTGGAAATGTTAAACTATTTAATTTTTGCGACGATAACATACAACTGTAATACGACAACACAGCTATGTAGGACTTTTTGGCCAATCACATTCTTTACACTTATAAATGTGACAAATGAGATCCTGTTCTTTACAGGCGTGTGACAAATATGATTTGTGAAACACATGATCCTACACAGGTACGATAGGCAATCGAATTATGACCTCGAGATACTGAGGTTTTGCTGTATTGGTATCTATGAATAATAAACATTAATCTAGTACTTCCTCTATAAATATTGGACTGCCGGTATATGTATTTATTCCAATTTACATTTTCATCAACGAAGGGTGTTCGATAGTGTAAAATCAAAAGACAGGATTCTGCAATTATTGAAAGACGATAGCTATAAATCGTTAATGACAAGAAGTAGTTTGAAAAACAGACTAAGGTTAGGAAAGACAAATGTTAAGTACAGTCTAAATATTTGCAATGTTTGAATGCATTTTAAGCGATCTTTTTATTTCATCGTATGAAGAATGAATGCAGTTGCGTTGTGCGATGCATTCACACTTTCTTAATGTTCACTATTATTTGCTTGTATTGATCGCTTTGTACGGAACATTTCAATAAATGCATCTCAACACTCAATACCTGCAATTCGATAGGGTATCATTATTCTAGATATCATTTACCAAATGAGTGAAAAGCTTTGCAAAACCCGGTGTGTATTCTATTATGATAACTTAAATACGCTTTTCTGTTGACTAAATACCATATATAATGATTCTATTATTCGAGCAGGATATCAGAATGATAATGTGTCGCCAAGTATCATAGCTTGTAAACTTGGCTTTCTATAATAAGCTAAAAGGTATTTAACTAAATATTTTGGCAGGTGTAGAAAGTCCGGATTAATATAGACCTTTTGAAATGTGGTTAAGGAACCTTGCCATTATAATCGACCTGTTTATAAATATTTCATATTGGTTACGTATAGAATTAAAACTACGATTTAAATCGATCATTATATCAAGTATATTAGCACAGGTTTAAAATGTATACATGAAAGAATACGTTGCTTTCTTCTCCCAATCTCAATACCAGAAGCATCCTTTTTCTTTAAATGTATGTTACCATAAAGATAACTGAACGTTAGTCTAAGTACAAACAAAGCACACATAACTAATTATCGGTAATAAAACGTGTTTATTTTCGTCGAAAAATCGTTTGAAGTAGTGTCTGTTACACATAATGGTAATGCGGTAACATCGATCAGTGATCAATAAATAATGTCGATGACTTGCGTTTGTTAAAACGCTTTGTATAAGTTAAATAGTTCTTAAGATAGTTTACATCAATCTCGTGCATTTAAACGTTGTTCCTAAGCGAATTTTATTTGAAACATTAAGTGGTTAAACATTACACTTAATATTAATGATATAAAATAAACGCTTTTGTTGTACCAATTATTTGAAATAATTAAATCACAATGCATTCTAATTGATTCGACTTCGTAGGAATGAGAGTAAACATAGGGAAATGAAGGTAAAACTTAAAATACAAAATGTAAATTAAATTGTTAAAACAAATCATATCTATATCAGAATATTAAAATAATTACTCAATATACGATAGCAAACTACTAGTACTGAACAAAAATAAGACAAACCTACCTTCAGAGAAGTCCAATGTTAACTCGAATGTTGAATGACAAGCAAGAACAGGAGTAAACTTCACTCGTACAGATACAAGAGTACACTTCGTATGTAAGCCAAAAGTGTTTAATCTAGCCCTCGACAGCTCATCACTTGACTACGAATCGTAACCCAAAAAACATTTGACATCAGTTACTGAAGCACTTTCAATATCAGGCGTATCCAGTTACAAAATCCAATGAGCAACAAACTGCTAAGTTAAAACCCAAAATCCACCCGTGTATAGACTTCTGTAAACAGGTAGATTATCCGTTTTTCACAGTCGATAATTCGGTCCTATTTCAATCTCTCGGTGGTTTTTAGAACCTCTTTATCAACAAAATATGCAATTAACATACCTAACGATAATAGTTTTGACCTAAAAAATGTCAGATTATTAATAAAACGGTGGCAAATCAGGGCCGGGTCCAGACGTAATTGTCCAGGGCATTATATTACACTGAAAACGTGTTTATAACGGTAGAGCTCTGTGGGTTTATTTTTTTCACATATCATATTTTCACACACCTGTGAAGAATAGGATCCCATTTGTCACATGTTTAAGGTTGAATAATGTGATTGGCCAAATACGGGGTATGCGTAAGGATCACAGGATAATATGATTTGATTGCATATTAAAAACTGGATGCGATCACAAACTTCACAGAAAATGTGAAGAATAAGACAGTGATGTGTGAAGAATAAGATCTCAATTTTCGCACCTGTGAAGAATGAGATTCTATTTTACACAGATGTAATCAATTTGATTTGTAAAATATATGGTCCTACAGAGCTCTGCTATGACTTTGCAATAATTAGTTTAAAAATTTAATGGCTAATTAAATATCGTCAACCAAAATGGTAAAACTAATTTTACTGTTCAGATCATCGAACTGTAAAAGTAATTACATACAAGAATTCAATATTGATGAATCTCATTCATTTGAAGGTTGCATAAGCTTCTGGGTTATTGTAAAAAAGTATAATTGTATGTATATCTATGAATATATATGACTATGTCTTTATTCATATAAACTGATAAACTACGATCGATGATGTTTCTTTGATGACAATTAGTATAAATTATTACATATATTATATTAGTCGTCTGGCATAACCGTATGCGTCTTGTCATCCTTGTCACATATATATTGCCGTACAAATGCACTTAAGCCTACTTTCCATGCTTAAAGTACACAGATTTTGTTATTTCTAATGTTGAACAACGACGAACAAAGAAGATGCATACGCGAAGGAAATGTTATATACCTAATGCGGAACTCCGAATGCAAACTGTATCAATACGTTTCGACCTCCAGATCAATTTTTATTCATTGGTCTAGGTATTTTAAAAGTCGTGGCAGTTTAACCAATACCTTTTCACATCTTTAAAAAAAATTAATAATATAGAAAATTTCAGTAAAACTGCATACAATTTGACAAACTTGCATTTTTACATAATAGGTTAAAGAAAGGGGTATGTCGACGGAAGTTCAAAACTTTAAACACGATGTTGAATTTTTTTCGATAATTAATAAGGATTATATATTTTCCGTTTCAAAAAATAAGTTGTTCTTATATACATGTAGAGTTCATTTCAAAATACATTAGGCTTTAAGCCCATGAGTACACATATAGTATAACATAATATGGTCAAAAGTGGTCAATGACGTACAGGCATATAAATAACTGTTTCAAGCAATACCAATTTTAACAATATAAAATATGAATAACAAAACGAAAATCTTATTAAGTTAAGCAACATTTGTTGCTAATACAACAAATTCTTTTACCTGTAGTTATAATGCTGTATAAAATAACGTGTAAACTGATACATACAATAGTTATAAGGAGAGAAACTATCGATAATAAAGTTCTGTTCTCAATTTCAATGCTTTAAACATGAATGTGGCAATATTTATCATTGTCTTTTCATTGTCAGTCTGTAAACGTTCAATACATTTTATCATATTTGTATGCTTCTAATAGTATTTGTTTATATATTGCTTTCTAAAAGTGTTAAATACTGGGCATTTGAGTAAAATATAAAACTCGTCTCCGAGAACGTTACAATGTTTACATTTTCTATTTTGATACTGCGTCTTTTCAGGCTTGTGCCATCTCCCTGCTTCTACTTCAAGTCTGTGAGCAGATACTCTAAAACGAGTTGACTCAATTCTAAATTTTGATAAATTTACTACATTTAGATAAGGCTGAAATTTAAAGCTTCCGTAAAGGCTATAACTTCTACCCCTGGTCGATCGTTGTAGATCAGTTGACCAGCCTTGAACAAACATATCAGATATTCTTTGTCTAGCAACAGATATAAAACTATTCACATCTCCTACTCCCTGAAAAAAAAACTTACTTCACCAAAACATAGTGCATCAAGTACATGTTTAATAGATCTAACCCAATACTGTTTTTTTCTGGATATACATCAAGGTCATGTAATAACATATTATAAACTATTTTAATATATTTAACATCACCAAATTGTAATACTTTTAACCAATATTTTAAAACACAAACAATACGTTTACGTATTAGGGCTTTACGCCCAAGTTTACCGTATATGAAATTATTTTGAGTTTGCAACCGGACACCTAACACTTGTTTAAAATAACGTACGTGTATTCTTTCATTTTGATGCTATTATTTAAACCCCATACTTCACTACCATAGCGAAGAATTGGTTCAATAAGCTTATAAAATATTTCGAGACTGTGACTAACTGATATATTTGGAAATTTTACTAAGTTTGATTTTAACTGATATATTGGTTTAAGAGCCTGTCCTGAAAGCGCGTCATATGTTGCTGAAAAGAAACTCCCAGTCGTAAAAATTATACCTAGATATGTAAATTTATTAACAATGTCTTAAACGTTTCCTTGATAAATAAATTTGAAATTTCTGTTATTTTGCCCGCCCTTTTTGGAAAATCATTATCTTTGTTTTGTTAACATTCACGCATAACTTCCATTTAACACAATAATGATCTAACAAATCCAACCCATTTTGTAATCCTATTTCCGATTCTGCAAAAATAACAATATCATCAGCATACAATAACGAAAACAGTTTTAACATACCAAGATCAACGCCTTCAAATTGATTGACCATGAAATGTTTCTCAATATTATTTAAATACATCGGAAATAAAAATGGCGATAACGATTCCCCTTGTCTTACTCCTAAAAAGCATGTAAAAGATTCAATACTGATTTCGTTATTGAATTTTATGTTTGATTTAACCATATTATACATTGATCATACTATGTTCAAATATACTCACTTTTACCATATAATATTTCTAACTACAGAATCAAAGTCCTTGGTAAAATCAACAAATGCTGTGTACAATTTCTTATTTTGATTTAAAACATGTGTAATTATACCTTGCAAAACAAACATATTATCTACTGTTTCCATACTTTTTCTAAATCCGACTTGAGCTTCTATGTAAACTTCATATTTTTCCCCCCCAAAAGTTCAATCGATTGTTAATAATTTTGCTAAATAAATTGTCCTATAGTACTTAACAATGAAATTACACGAGAAGAAATTAAAAAGCAAGCATTATTTAAAGAATTGCGTGCTTTTTTAATTTCTTCTCGTGTAATTTCATTATTTAACTCATCAAACCGAAAAAAACACATCTGGGTCTTTATTTTAAACCGTTTTGAACGAATGCATTTTTTTTTTCGTTTATTCAGTTCCGTTGCGTTGACCTCAGATTCAGCTGGTTTATAGTTAACCTTTGTGTTTTAATGAGTTGCCTTGTGGGTATATATGTATTTCAACCTGTGTGCCTTCTCTTGCAGATCTGGATATTTACTGAAGGGCAGAAGCCCATACGTCAGACCACAACCTTTTGCAGGCGATCAGGCAGGGGTACGTCGCATATACAATACATGTATATATTAACCTTCAAACTAATAGTAAAAGCAACGAATAAATGTTTAAATCATTTTTTTTAAATACATATTACGTCAGCTATCGTTTGAAACCATGCGCAAATAATCTCAAATTCAAAACGTACGGCTGCATCTTTTTACTCAGTGAGTTACACCGTCAATATGATACCATAAGTACAATTAAACTGTAAAGTATATATGCACTTCATGGGCATTCTGCATTCAATATGATACCATAAGTACAATTAAACAGTTAATACGAAAGACCAGCGGGACTTCATTATTCACATTTCATAATTATGAATTGTGAACTATGAAGTACAACAATTCATTTATTCACACTTCACGAATTCACGATTTTTTTTTAAATCGTAAAGTGTGAACTGTGAAGTGCAAAAATTCATTTATTCACACTTCACGAATTCACGATTTTTTTTACAAAATCGTGAAGTGTGAACTGTGAAGTGCAAAAAATCACTTATTCACACTTCACGATATCACGATTTTTTAGAAAATCGTGAAGTTAGAACTGTGAAGTGCAAAAATTCATTTATTCACACTTCACGAATTCACGATTGTTTGGAGTTGCTCGGAAAAGGATGTCGTAAGAGTCGATTTACGTTTTTTTACGTTTGTTAATTAGTCGTCCCGCCAACATTCGAACATCAGTCAATAAAAATATCACATATTATAGGTTGTTTAGGAATATAAATTGTATCTACAAACTCAAATGTTCGTTATTCAATTTAACGTCATTTGTATTTTGAATCATTATCATAGACGGATGTAGAGGGAGCGGATGCGTCGTAACCCCCCGCCCCCCTCCTCCGCTAAAACTGATCAACATTTAGTTTTAAAAACTCACAATATATTTAAACGCATGCAGTTCGTTTCCATTGATGTGTTTTTCAATCAATTGTGCCGTAATCAACCCCATTCTTCTGTCTTTTCATTTAATTGTTCTCTATTCCAAAATGAATGAGGGACTAAAAGCAATTTGTTGGTAACTTTGTTCAGAGACTGAATATTTCCACCCCCTGTAACTGAAAATCCTGTTTCCGCGCCTGATTATTATAGCGGTTGTTTTGTGTTATAGATACCCGTGCTACAACCTTACAAGTACGAATGTCTGTTTGATTCCAGTTTACGAAGAAACGTCTCGATTATTGGGTCATGGCGAGCACGAGAAAGCAATTCCCTGACGCCAAAACCATGGCGGCCATTGAGATGGTGCTCGCTGGCATGGGAGTGAGGGAATACACCCGCATGCCGCAAATGAAGCGTATGTATTCTATCATGTTATTAAATAAGTGATTTCATATAGGCATGTTATTTGTCCTCTATAGGGCGAATGCCAATACAGCTGACCGAGGACAAATATCAGTGCCTGAATGAAGTCACTTATTTAATAAGTATTTTATTAATCAACTTTAGTATGATTATTAGTTATTACCCCTGCAAATTTTACAAATCCGATTGTTTTTGTTTTGTTTTATTTATTTCAAGATGGCGTCATTTTGTTTCTGGAATATTACCTATTTCGTATAGGAACAGTTCAACTGACCAATCAAAAGCGCTAAATCTCGTACAGGCATCGAAATTTCATACAGGCGCTGGTTTTAGTCAATCACAATGCTTAGATCCCATACAAGAACAGTTTAATTCATACAAGAACATTTGATCGTTTTATTTACCCGTGCTAACTGATAAGACGTGCATTTTCACTGATATTGTGCGTACTATTATAAAGTTGGTTAATAAATGTTGCTACCATTTAAATGCTAAGTCTCTACACTCAGAATTAGAACAAAATAGCGTCATAATATTTTGTTGAGGACGCCCCAAAGCCTACATTTATATTATTATCTATGCAAATAAGTTAAAATTTAATACAATGTTATTATTATTGTTGTTATCATTATTGTTATTATTATTATTACTATTGTTGTTATTATTTTTAATATTATTATTAATAATATTATTTATTATTATTATTACAGCTTGCCTTCCACAGAAGTTCTACTACTGAACCACTACTGAGTGAACTACTGAGTTCCATGACGATGCGTCACAAACGAACGCCATCTAGAGATACGTCTATAAAACGCTTAATTTTTTGGTGACTTCCAGAGGAAATGAAACTTTAACAATGAAATTTTAAACGTAAACATCTGTGAATAACAGTAAAAGATTATTTCAGTAATATCATGTTTGTTGTGAGTGTGCTCCCGTTTTTCTTAACTGTCAAACGTAGTATTATTATATTAAGAAAGCAGTTTCTATGAGCATTTATAGGCCAGAAACATTCGACAAAGTTGCAATTGTGTACTTCGACTGTTTAAGTTAAACACCTGTCATACAATAATTCGTGTTAAATGTGATCTAATGCTCAAAAGACTTAGTTAAAACGTGGTACAGATCCATTTGCGTTTTCCAGGCATGTTATACACTTTCCACCGAAATGACTGCGCTATATATTGTTCCTACGGTACTCTACTTCATTCACTTTTGGAACTTTCTAATATCAAGTTGCACTTGTCCTTATTTAGAACAATATTTCATGAGCAAACGAAAATATTCCGCGATATATACGATTCCAACAATGATGATGCAGTGAATGATTATGAAATAATTATTCCTGCTTAAGAGGGGCATCAGCACTTCACGCAAGTGTAACAATGAGTAGGTATCGACCAACATATCGAGGGTTGACACAAGAAGGTACCAACTGACATTGAATCAATAGCAGTTAGTACCTTCCGGTTTTCAATCCGGGATAAAAAAAATACCGGTACTCGGAAATGTGATTAAAAAATACGTTAACTTGTATAATCCCTTGAACGGCAGCTGTTTTCAGCATACGTGCACATTTATACGTCTGTTAGCCTGTTTTGGCTTTCAATGATGATATGTTCACCTCTATATACACATGTATTTCTTTTACTGATGCGTTATTTATAATTTGGTAAAATTACATTGACACATTGTTTGGGGTACCGGGTTGAAACTCGGTTCTGATATGAAATATTAAATCCGATGTAAAACTGATATGAGTTTCTTAATTCACTGTAACTAAGCAGTTTTTGTGACGCAACGGACAATATGCAGCACAGTAAGCCGGTACATGAGAGCTGCGTCAATTAGGCCTACTCATCATAATTTGCGTAATGAACGCTAAACGTAATTAATATCCGAAGACAACTTAAGACGCCCTGTGAAAGAATAGACATGTGGAAGTCGAACAATATATACTCGGTTTCGATTACACGGTGACTGAACAACGTTTTAATCCAAACAGCTTGATCTACTGCATATAAATCTGAACAAAGTTTCTATGACTAGTTGCCAGGCAGGACGAGCTGACGTCACTCTGCGCTACTTTTGCTTCCGGAACTCACAAACTGCGACAAACTCTTCCGCCTGATCACGGCTTTGAAGACGTTTCGGAAACTCCTGTTTACCAACCGTGAATGACCCAGTTCGTAACGGAACTGATGACAGCACAACAGATACACCACTCGCGGTGTGATGCAGCGAATATCCGGAATGTTTCTTTACACTGGGAAGAGTAGGGCGTCCAGCAAAACGCGAACAATTCAAATACAACCAAAATCATCTTCGTTTTTTTGATGTTACCGTTTGCTGTTTGAACCTTTGTGCAGCATTTTCCTTGATCCTGTGTTCCTCGACTTATAATTTCAACTACAAACGCTGAAAAAATGCTTTTGATTATGATGACAAATAAAATGACCAGGGTTCATACAAACTGTTGAAACCAAAATTCCATTATTTTTCCATAACATAGATCAGTTTTCAATGATACACTCCGAACATACTAAAGTCAAAATAGACCACTGATATCCAACTTATATTTGATCCACATAATACAATTATTTATCTGGGCTGATTCACGCCCTGTAGAATAGAACAGAATTGCTTGTAGCACTGCAATACATGTCTGTCTATCATCACGCTCTTGATTTTGATTTTTTGTTTATTATTTCCAATAAATTTGATCATTTCTCTGCATTAACAGGCATATTCAAGGATACTTTTCAACTTTCAATAACAATTTTAGAAAAACCCATTGTATTTCCATGATAAAATCCAAATTATCAAGATTCCATGATTTTTTTCCAGACAAAGCACATTTTCCATGACTTTCCCAGATCCGTACGAACCCTGAAGGATGCCAAGTAACAAAATATTACAGCTTCTAGTCCATGTAAGGTCAGTGTCACAAACCACCACGCTGTCGGTGTACTTGTTCCAGCCCAGCGTACAAATGCAAATGGCAACGTTAAAATAGACGCAAGCGTGTATAGCATAATTATAGTTAACAACAGTTGAATATCATGTAAAATAGCTAAACAGGCTAAGTTTAGATAATCAAGGGCCATAACTCCACAGTTACTGCGACGATTTGGTTGATTATCAAACTTAACCGAGATAATTCACCCACAAAGATTTTCGGTGAAGATCGTTTATGAACTGTTGGACTATCGAACTTGACCTAGATATTACTATAAACATTTTCACGAAGTTTGGTGAAGATTGGATGAAAACTATTGGACTTAAGAGAGCGGAAACGGCTAAAAAGGCTTATTTTACACAATTGAAGGGCCATAACTCCACAGTACATAGGGTGATTTGGATGATTATCGAACATGACCTAGATATTATTATAACAAACATTTTAATGAAGTTTGGTACAAAAACGGATGAAAAAAACGGAAACCGCTAAAAAGGCCAATTTCAGATAATTCAAGGGCAATAACAATAATAGCGATTTGGCTGATCATCGAATTCGATCTAGATATTATTATTGCAAACATTTGCATGAAGTTTGGTAAAGATTGGTTAAAAACTGTTGGGTTTAGCGAGCGGAAACGGCTAAAAAGGTCAATTTCTGATAATTCAAGGGCCATAACTCCACAACTCCTGGAGCGATTGGGTGATTATCGAACTTGACATAGATATTATGCCCACAAACATTTTCATTAAGTTTGGTGAAGATCAGATGAAAACTGTTGAACTTAGAGAGCGGAAACTAAAGTGGTCTACAGACCGACCGACCGACATTAGCAAACCAATATACACCACCATCTTCGATGAGGGGAATAATTATAACAAATTAGTTAGTATGCTTATTCATAAATTATAACAGACAGTGTTGATAACACGGCGTCTCGTTGTATTTAAAAGTGTCGCATGTAGGCAGAAAGCATTTTATTTCATCACCATTTTTAACAAAATATTACAAAGTAACAATGAAGAGGGTTGAAAAAAAACAACTAGCTTGAGAACTTTTGAACATGTAAATTAAAACAACAAACAAATCACAATCATAACATCAACCAATAATGTTGTAAAATCAATTCAGAACAGTGAGATGGAACATGGCAGAAACTAACAACAATATGTGGATAATCATAGCTCCAGGACTTGCATTAAGGGAAGTCTGGCAGTTATTTGCTCCCAGTTTTTGTCACAAGATTTCCAAAATAGAAGCCATGGAAGTTCCACGTAAGGATGAAAGAAAAATAAAAAAATAAGTTTTATCTAAATGTATACCTTTTTTACTGAGATAATTGGCATAATGATATAATCAATAAATAAAAAAGAACTGACCTTATAAACAAAGCTTGAATTTTATACTTAATTTCAAGTCTGAAATGCTCATGACTTCCAATACCAAACACTTTGAAGTGAGAACTTCCTAAGTTTTTACCCTAGTGCAAGCCCTGGTAAGTAAACAACTGATTGCCTGTCAACTACCTCCACAACAAAAACAACTTAAAGCTGAACTGTATCAGAAACAGTAATTAAAGTAGACAGCTATCAAATAAGCATCAAACCAGATTAGGAACTGTTTTCAAAATTGTTGTCAAAGACAAATAACACAAGAGTTAGCTACCTTTAATTAAACTACATAAAGGCAAAATATTAATGCTTAATCACTGGTATTCCTGGTGTTTCGCTAAAAATGCATGCAAATGCAACTGGTATTCCTGGTGTTTCGCTAAAAATGTATGCAAATGCAAACACTTCAAACAATTGTATGACTAGATTCCTAAACTTCAACAAACTGCTTTAGTCTACCTACCAATATAGGAAAAAATAACCTGACACTGACCTTAATGTATCCATATACTACAAATGGATTAGGATTAACTTAATACTTGTATATTGAAATCATGTTAATTTGGTATATTTATATTGAACATACAGTAAAGATTTTATATCTTCACCAATAAACATGTGAAACTGTATAACAAGACAGATATCATAACTAATGACAAAAACAACATTATTCAAGCTTTAAATTATGAATAGAAAAAAATTCATGAGGATCAGGTTAACTTGTTATGGTATATGAATTTAAAATAAACGTTACTAGTTTGTTGAAGAGCAAACAAGAAACACATTTATGGCAAGCAGAACAAGGCTTGCCACAGGATATGACATATGCCCCCGAAGCATATGCTTGTCAGCGAAAGGCAACACAATGTCAGTTAAATGTTTGCAAAAAATGACTCTTCCTACAAAAAGAGTTATGGTCCTTGTACTCTGCACTTCATCTCAACATCCTCTATCATTATATGTGGATTTATTTTTAAATCACTTCAATACTAATGGAGTTATGCACTGCACAAGAAAATTAACTGAAGGGCAATAACTCCATAAATATTTAAGAAAGAGTTATGGTCCTTGTACTCTGTTCTTCCTCTAAATGTCCTCTATCAATATATGCAGTGTTAATTAAAATTCCTTCAATACTAAGGTAGTAATTATCTGCCCCCCCCCCAAAAAAAAAAAATAAGGGCAATAACTCTGTAAATATTGAAGAATTAATTATGGTCCTTGTATACTCTGCTTTTCCTCTCAACGTCCTCGATCAATATGTGTGGTTATATTTAAAATCCCTTCAATACTAATGGAGTTATGCTCTGCACAAAAAATAAATGAAGGGCAATAACTCCATAACAATTGAAGAAAGAGTTATGGTCCTTGTAATCTGCACTTCCTCTCATTGTCCTCTATCATTATACTGCACTTCCTCTCATTGTCCTCTGTCATATGAAGTTTAATTTGAATCCTTTCAATACTAATATAGTAATGTTCAGCACAAGAAAATTAAACAAAGTGCAATAACTCCGTAATATTGAAGAAACACTTATCGTCCTTGTACTCTGCCATTCCTCTCATTGTCCACTACCATTCTATGAAGTTTCATTTGAATGCCTTTAATACTAATGGAGTTATGCTCAGCACAAGAAAATTAATGCTTCAAATAAGGAAATAAAACAAAGGGAAATAAACTCCATAAATACTGAAGACAGATTTGTGGTCCTTGTGCTCTGCACTTCCTCTCATTGTCCTCTATCATTATATGAAGTTTCATTTAAATCCCTTCAATACTAATCGAGTTATGGTCCGCACAAGAAGCGCAATGGACGGATGGACAGACAGACATATGGACGGACAATGGGATAACTATATGCCCCCAAAACTCCCTTCACGGGCTTATGTCACTATAACCAGATTGTATAAACAGTATAGGTGTCTCCAAATTCTTTAAACAATAATGAAAGTTGCTCATAAACAAACATAACAGCCATTTGTACAGCACACAGGATTAAATTGTATACAAAAGGTGAGCAACAAAAAGGTATGTAGACATTAATGACATTTATGTTACTATTTTCTTTGAAAAAAAAGTTGTGGATGTGAGTACAAACAGTCATCGTATGACCTGAAAGTGAAGATTATAAACCCGATAAAATGACAATCATCTGCTTCATATGACAGCAAACTCGTCTTTATCTTTTCTATGTTCCTTATGTCTGGGAGAGCAAGACCGATGTCGTTTTGGAGAGCTAGTTGTCCTGGATCCCGAATGCTCCCTGTGTCCGTTTTCTCGTCTGTCTTCACGCTTATCTGAGGACGGATACGAATGGCGTGCCTTCTTCCTACTTGACCTGTGGCTGTGTCCGTCCCTCTCACTGGAACTGTAATGAAAGCAAGCACTAGGGATTTCAGTAGAATTTGAAAACCAGGAGTCAGATGACTCCTGGCTTGAAATATTGAGGAGTCAAAATTAAAACTTCTGGGGTCAAAATACTGAAATCACAGGAATTTTGTCTCTTCATATCTGCTAAATACTCTGCAAGTGGCAATTTGTGTTTAAAAAGTTTAAGAACTTTGCAAATAAACACCTTAGTATGATAAATTAATAACAAAATTATTTTTTAGTGCTTTTGACGTTGGCAAACAGACAATAAGTGCATCTTATTGATGCAAGGCAGATTATTTGCTCGAGTTCAAAATGAGTAAAATGCAATTTGCTTGCATCATGAAGCAGGTTTCTGCAACTATTTAAATCCCGTAAGTAGTCAAAATGCATGCCATAAACCTTAAGGATTTTGGGATCACAATGATGCAAAAGCTAGTCTTAAAGGGATTTGTTCAAAGATTTTCGCATTTTTTCAAAGTATGCCATAAAATGTCTTAACTTGACAGATTTAAGCATCGGAACTAAAAATCTCAAGTTTAGTAACAAGAAAAGTATTTAGAAAACAAGATTCTATGTTTGATTTACACACATGCCCCCGGTTGGTGCTGAAAAGCCCATTTCTTAGTCCAAATTAGGTCAAGGTCAAAGTGAGGTTGGGTGATATGGGTGCATTGGGGATAGTCTTAGTCCAAAATAGGTCAAGGTCCAAGTGAGGTTGGGTGATATAGTCATAAGCAACACCTGTATAAGTATCCAAGTGTTGTAGCAAGCGGTGTTGGTGCTAGACAAAACGGTAAAATCTAGTTAACCAAGAAAAAGCCCATTTGAATTATTCTAAAAGCAAATTAGGTCAAGGTCAAAGTGAGGTTGGGTGATATGGTCGGATTGGGAATGGTCACAGTAACAACCGTGTAAATATCCAAGGGTTGTTGCAAGCGGTGTTGGCGCTAGACGAAACGGTAAAATCTAGTTAACCAAGAAACAGCCCATTTGAATTATTCTAAGTGCAAATTAGGTCAAGGTCAAAGTGAGGTTGGGTGATATGGGTGGATAGGGAATGGTCAAAAGCAACAACTGTGTAAGAATCAAAGTGTTGTAGTAAGTGGTGTTGGTGCTAGACAAAACGGTAAAATCTACTTAACCTTGTCCTGTACGGACGGAAGGACAATAATTATATGCCTCCCGCATCAAGATGCCGGGAGCATAAAAAAAGAAAAGAACAAAATAGGTCCCGCTGGGGTTCGAACCCTGGACCTCCGGATTAAAAGGCTATTGCCTTAACCACTCAGCCATTCCGACTTCTTTATATCACTATTTACTTTACGTAAGTGTTCCATGTGATGTCAACAATTTCAACGAAACAAACAGAAACAATCCAAATTATTCCATCAATGCGTTACAAAGGCTTTATAATTTTATCAATTTCAACTGATGAACGAAATGGTTTTTACAGTATATTTCTTGGTCTGTAGTGTTATTTTGCTCCCTTGTATACACTGTTCTTTTATTTTTGGAATCGGAGACAAAAAGTTGACAAATTGTCAATTCATCAATATGTGAACAGGTCCCTTTAATAACGACTTGTGATTGGCCCCTCTCATACATATACAACAAAAAAAACATCTTAAGTTAAACTAAAAATGAGGCGCGTCGTGGGAAAACCGGACTTAATGCATGTGCGTCATCCTGGATCAACCTGTGCAGTCCGCACAGGCTGATCTGGGACGGCACTTTCCGCTTTTATGGTATTTTCTGTTTCAAGAAAGTCTCTTCTAAACATAAATCAACTGTAGGCGGAAAGTGCCGTCCTGGATTAGCCTGTGCGGACTGCACAGGCTAACCCGGGACAACACTTTATGCACATGCATTAAGACCGGTTTTCTCACGACGCGCCACATGATCCTAGTGGTTTTTTTCCTAACAAATTGAGTCATAGGAAACAACTTTTTTTTTAATCTAACCTGAAAAGTGTAAAATAAAGTATTTCATCTGAGCAATATAGTGAACTTCATACATTCAATGAAATTACTTGCAATAATTAACCATTAGTTATAACTTATTTAAACCATCACAATGTGACAAAAGTGGAATAATTGATAATCCATGCGGCTTTCAGTCAGATCCTTATTATACTCAGCATCAGTTGTCTCATCGTATCATTTGACTTGCGGTATTTTAGTACACAACACTTTCAAGTGTTTAAGGCTTAAATTACCGGTATTATCTTATTTTTTATCTAATATATATTTGAAACGTTCCCTTCTTTTAAAATATTGCAAGGTACCCTGGAATAACCGCTTTTGTCTTATGTTTACTATTGCGTCTATCACATGACGAGGTCAAACAACACCATGTTTTAATGTCAGGTTAAGCCACATAACTTGTGCGGAGATTGATCATGAAATTATTTCTACGGCCATTCTCCCCCTACCTCTGATTCAAAATAGGGCAGTTGTCAGTTACTGGCATAGGTATGTGCACTTAGTACTGGTAAATCGCTTAGATCGGCTAAGCTTGCCCAGGAAAAGTGTGAGCAGGTTAACTGACCGCCGTGATATGACTGAAATACTGTTAAAAACGGCGAAAAATCCCGTTTACCAGTATTAAGTGCACATACCTATGCCAGTAACTGACAACTGCCCTACTTGAATCAGAGGTAGGGGAGAATGGCCGTAGAAATAATATCATGACCAATCCCCACACAAGTTATGTGGCCAGACTGGGATTCGAACTAAGGATTTCCAGATTGACAGTCCAACTGAGCCAGCATTGTACACAATCCTTCCAATTTGTTACCCGGTACATTCTCAGCTTCTATTGCAATTATAAACACATCTGAATAAATGATAGACAAATTGTTTATATTCTTCTATGTTGCTGTCCTACCTGTCTGAGTTTGCTGGAGATGGTGACCGTGGTCGGGACCTCTTCCTGGCCTCAAACGCTGGCAGGATTTTATGGCTTGAGATGGGGTCCAGTCGAGGGGCATCGTCATACACTCTGCAAGAAAATTATAATCATTGATTAAATGGTACATTCCAGAATGAAATAAAGCACTTATTGTGTCAAATAAATAAGTCTTCATGCTAGCCCATGTGCTCAAAAGATTAAACAAATATTATGTATTTCGGGCAAGTAATAAGTTTGGAAATTTGAAATTCTTTGGGCAATAGCAAAAGTTTAGCTATTTAACACAGTTTATAGTTTTAAGTCTGGCAAGTGTATCAAACTTTCTAATTTGAAGACTATAATATAACTCTGTTACTTAACCTGTGTACTACTAGCATCTATCCAGTTATGCCACAGTCACAAATTCGTTCTTGAGGCGACAGCGTCCCGAATCAAATATGTCAAAAGTTGGGACAATATTCTGAGAATCAAGCTTGAAATTCAATTTTCGATCATAAGATCGAATATGTCCCGACAGCGTTTAGACAGTGTCCCGATTCTCCCAAATGCGATCCAACACCTTCCTGACATTCCCAACTGTTTGATTATTTGTATCGTTGCGCTATCGGGACGCTGTCGGGAGCCATAATCGGGAATTTGTAACTGCCGCAATACTCCAGACGTGATATTTATATCTAATTTATAATGCATTATCAATACCGTTCCACAAGACATTGTCCCGATAACGTCCCGAATTTGAACAGATATAGCCTAATTTATCCCGACAGAGTCCCGACTATACAAATTCAGCTGAGTCTCCCGAATGTTCAGAGAAAACCGTAACTGTCGGCAGTGCTTGGCCGATCAAGCACTATTATAATTCATGATTCTTAGGACAGCTTTCCGACACCTCCAGACAGCGTCCCGACATTCCCCACTTTTTTATAATTTGTATCGTAGCGCTGTCGGGACACTATTGGGAGCCATAATCGGGAATGTGTGACTGAGGCTTTAGTGGCGCCAAACAAATCCCAACTGTGCAATGTATAAGTGGAATTCATCCTAGTGTACCAGCACACCAAATGTAAGTAACCTTCATACTTGCGAAGGATGATCACTGCACGCCGGCTAACAACATCTTGTGGTCTAATGCAGTGAGTTATTCCATCAGCAGCATAACCACTGTAGACAAAAACATCATTTATAAATAAGTAAGAATATACATACAAATGGTAGTTTTTTCTTATTCTTAAGGAAATGAAAAGATTTTGATAAATGAAAAATATAAGCGCTTCACTTTTAACTGTGGATTTACCACACCCTCCCCGACATAAAAAATGTGTCCATTATTTACATGTACATATTGTTCACATGTACATATTGTTCACATGCTTTACTTTTTCAATTATGTTACATTTCTTAGAAAAATTAAAATTTCTACCTCTGAAATACTGTTTTTTTTAATAAAATAATTGTTAGCTTAAAAATAAAGTAAGGAGATTATTGCATTAGTCTTGTTGAAACACTCTCACAGTCTCCGCGAAAGACCGTCTGACCTTGCCGATAAAAATCCATGAGGTCTGGGAAAAACTGTCTAAATACTGGTCGTCGTGTCCAGTGAACATTTTGGTTAAAAATATTTTACGACATCGATTGCTGTATCTGTTTCCACAACAGTCATAAAGTCATAATTGAGGGTCACAGATTGTGTTGGACATTGAAGGGACTTTGACTTATACAATTGAATTCATATATATCTTGCAAAATGAACATGCTTGGAGTAGTAGCTTTAGTAAATAATGCACTCTCAAGTGTATATTGCTTTAGTTTTCTTTAAAGATATTGTTTTTATCGTATTAAAATGTTTCTTGCAAAAAAATACGTGGCCAGTAATAGTTTGTCCAGGCCAGTAATATTTGGGGCATTACCGGTCCTCGTGGCCAGTAATAAATTCACAACTTTCGAGGAGACTGCTCTCATCACATTATTTTCTCTCATGAAATATCAAAAAAATGCATCCGAATATTTTAGATACCTTCTCCCAAAATAATTCAAGGGCACTGGTTGGCATGTCACTATTTAATTGTTACCACGCTTACACATTTGTCACATTTACCTCAGTAACGTGACACATCCTCTGTCGATAGGAAGCACGTATACTGGCTTTGACGTCCGAATCGGTCTAAACGAGAACTTGCACCCAAACGACAAGGCACAGTCACTGAAGAATGAAACAGACACAATAGGCCTTTCAAAAATATGTGGAGGATCAATATGTGATACAATGCATCCACCCGGTAAATAGTCATTGATAACCGCACTGTTGATAAACCCATCAGGAATGAGTCCTTCTTTGACTATGGGTTTCACTACCAGATCAAAGATCCACTGAGGAATGTCATCCACTTCCCCCTTTGGGTACAGTCTCTCCATTCCTGGACCCTTCTTTTCAAGCTGTGACCCATACGTGTAGCCTTCACCGAAAAAATACTTGCTTCTTAGCGGCGCTCGATCAACAGTGTGGTCTTTATAGTCCCCTTTGTTGGCGTTCTTCACAACTTCGTCTATTTCCTTCTCAATCACTTCGCATTGCTCTTCTGAAAACAGGCGACGTTGGGTGATGCTCATCTGTGTTTTCCTCACTTCAGACTCGCGATCATCGCTTTCGACGTCTTTGTCATGTTTATATTTGCGTCTTGGCAAAACAGACATGTCTTCTTCTTCATTTTCATCACTAGAATCTGAAGACTGCTTTCTTCTATACTGTCGTTTCGGCTTTTCATGTGTTTCTATTTCTTCACGCAAATCTTTCTTGCTCATGGTCGCCATTTTAATTTTCGCGGAAGAATTGTCTCCCTTACCCTGAATATAAACAGGTTTAAAGTGCGGATAAGTTGCGGAACATGGTTGGGACATTTTTGAGGTTGGTGTATGAATTTATCACTTTCAAACAGCAAGACAAATGAAATCAAATGTTTTGTTCGAAAATTTAACGTTGGTTCAGAACTATCAGTTAAGGCATTGTTATTGTATTTTTTGTTTCCATACTACTTATAAATGTGGTGCAATACATGTCTTTGAAGCGTTGACCTACACAATAGTCTTATGTCATGAGAATCGAACTCTGAACAGCGATTTGACGAATTATAACATTATAATATATATAATTGTATTTTTTATAAAAATGATATGCTATTGACGTGGATATTATATAAGGGACACTCACTGAGAATGTGAACTCTGTGCCGATTACTCTGTCATATTTTTTTCTTTCAATTTACACTCATTCAGTAATGTAAAAACCAGGAACAAAACATCGTGGTGACTTACGACAGAAATGTATGTTATTGCTATTGCATGTCGCTTTTTATTCATAATTAAGTCAAACGATAATGTTTGAAGCAGTACTTTTACTAAAATGACTATGAATATGTCTAAAACCCTCACATGTTGCGAATGCCGTCTGCACACTAAACCATGTAAACTTTGAATTTCTACCATTTTGGAATATGGTTTATTTTGTTGTGTATCACTTTGTTGGTAAACGAAACAAGCACTTCAATACGATATGAGAGATTTGAAGAGTTTTGGCCGAATGTATTGTTATACACGGATACACTTCAGGCGCGTAGCTGGGCTTACGCACTTACGTAAAATTATTTTAATAACAGCGAAAAAACAATAAAAGAAAAACCGCAAAATATGTTATGAAATCCATTGCCTAAGGGGGGTTAGTGGTATTAGAAATCGACCTATGCGGAAAAAACAAACAAAAACATAATAAATCGTTAAAAATTGCGTTTGCCTGAAATGTTATAGTTGTGTACTAGATTAACATAGATCTACTTCCACTTTCATATTGTAATAATTTTTGCGATCTGATCGTTTTAATACTTTAATATATGGCAGACAATATGAAGCAGGGACTGGGAGTTCCATATTTAGAATGTTGTTTATACTTAAGGTGGGGACACCGTGTCCATTCGCACAACACAGACCGAAGGACCCTGTCAATAAACATCACTCAATCACAGATGAGGCATGTCGTAGCACAACCAAACAATTAAAAAAATGCATGTTAGTGGTATATTTCTTTCGCCCTGGGTATTAAAAGTGCACAATTTATTGGATTAGTTAGGTTTGTCTGACCATTGGACTATGCATAATGCCCAGCTGTCCAATATGTAGTATATCTATGGCTATCTCATTGCGCATGCGTGATTGACCATTATCCGGCGCTAGCCACATGCTTATCAGTAGTAGAATAAACGTCCTTGAAACAGCACGCTTGTGTTTGTTATTGACTCAATTGTCTTAAATCTAGGAGTTAGTACATTTGTACATAAACGCTACAACACAACATGGTGTCAGAATAAAACTTATTTCACAAAAGACTCAGGAATAATGTTCAAAAATGGACTTAAGTGGCATTCCACCGCCAGTGTTTAATTGGAACTCCTCTAATCTACCAGTAGAATGGGAAAAATTCAAATTACATACGGAATTAATTTTCAAAGGACCGCTAAAATCAAAAAGTGAAGAAGAACAAGTCTCGTATTTACTAATCTGGATTGGAGATAAAGGCCGAAATATCTACAAATCCTGGTAAGAACTCAGCAACGAAGACGCGAAAAAGCTTCAAACATATTACGAACGTTTCAAAGCCCACGTGCAGCCGAAGTTAAATCCTATCTTTGCTAGATACGTATTTAATAACGAAATCCAGGGGCAAGAGCGCATTGATACATTTGTAACGAGACTCAGACTCAGAGCTCGCGACTGCAATTACAAAGAAGAAAATGAAATGATTCGTGACAGAATTGTTTTTGGCTGCAACAACAAAACAGTTCGGGAAAGTTGATCAACCAAGGCGAAGCACTGACATTAGATAAAGCAATTCAAATTGCCCAAAGCTACGAATATTGCCAGAAACAACTGCACGTTATGTCGGAACCAAACAACGTCGACGTAGTCAACAAGCGCAACGCAAACGGAAACCAGGCCCGCAACAGACAGCAGCCTCGGAAACCCACAACATGCGGAAATTGTGGACGTTCACATCCGAAGAACAAGTATCCTGCCTATGGAAAACAGTGCCACACGTGTGGAAAGCTGAATCATTTCCAGAAACTATGCCGATCAAGTGCAAAGACTCGAGCGAACGAAATAACTACTCGTAATATCCAAGACACTAACATTGTTTGTAATAGTGGTGCTTGTGGATCTTCTTTTGATTGCCAGGAAAATTATGCTATTGACACGGTAAGCGCTTCTATTTCACGTTCTCCAGACAGTGCATTTGCCAAATTACTGGTTGGTCCACGCAAACTCCCCATTGACTTTAAGGTTGACACAGGAAGTGTAGCCAATATTTTGCCCAAGTCCCAGTTTGAGAAACTCAAAGTTAGTCACCCGTTGGAGACCCCTAAGCATAGGTTAACCTCCTACACTGGGCAAATGCTACCTGTTATCGGCACCGTTACGCTAGCCTGCTGCCGTAATGACCAGACAATTAGCACATTGTTCCACGTCTTTAACAGCAACATCACCCCATTAATTGGCTTGCAATCATGTCTTGATATTGGCCTTGTTTCGCTCACATACTCAGAGTCTCTGTCGACTGTCCGACATCTAGCACACCAGCGAAAACACCAGGTTTAACCAAACAGACAGTTCTTAAAGAAAATCAGGACTTATTTCAGGGTATTGGTCTAATCCCTGGGGAATGTAAATTGCATGTCCAAGATAATGCTATTCCGACGGTCAACCCTCCGCGTCGCATACCGGAAGCACTTAGGTTACGACTCAAATCTGAGCTTGACAGAATGTAGTATATCTATGGCTATCTCATTGCGCATGCGTGATTGACCATTACCCGGCACTAGCTTTTGACCTCGAAATATCAGACAACCTTCAAAGGATAACTTATCCCTATGGTTCCAGTAATCAAGTATTGACGGATTGCATCCGGCGCGCGTTTCCGGCCAACCATTTAAAATGGTCTGTTTCAGTTTTTGCATTTGTTCATCTTGCGCAGTCGCGTCGGAAATGGCTTGTAACCTAGCGTCGGTTACGTAAAGCTGTTGCTTGACAGCATGCACGTGTAAATCTAAGCCTGCGATCAAATTCGGGTACGTTTCGCGAGCAGGTTGGCGCGAAAAGCAATCGCTTACAGGGATATATTTTCCCCTAACATGTCGGACATTGAGGTCGTACGTCTGCAGTTGAAGTAGCATGCGCTGCAGTCTCGGAGGGGCTGCAGAAAGCGGCTTTTTCATGATCGCCTCTAATGGCTTATGGTCAGAATGCACTGTAACGGATCTACCGTACGTGTACTGGTGAAAGCGTTTGCAACCAAAGAGTATGACCATAAGTTCTTTCTCGATTTGTGCATAACATATTTCTGCTTGCGTCAAGCTTTTTGATGCAAATGCGATCGGGCGATCTCGTTGCATAAGACATGCGCCTATTCCATGTTTAGAAGCGTCCACCTCAAGAACGAGGGGTTCCTTGGGGTCGTAAAAACCTAGCACGGTTGCTTGCGTAATAATGCGTTTGACCTCTAGAAACGCCTTTGCTTGCAGTTCATCCCAGACAAATTCTGTGTCATTTTTGAAGAGGCACCGAAGGGGGGACGTGACCTCAGCTAAATTTGGCGCAAATGTGGCCAAGTCATTAACCATGCCTAGGAAGGTTTCGAGCTTCGCGCGGCTGTCTGGGGTTTCAAGATTGACCATGTCCTCAATTTTGCGCGGGTCTGGTTTTATGCCTTTGTCACTTATGACGTGACCAAAGAAAGGCACTTCTGTGACTCCTATGGTGCACTTATCCGGGTTAAATCGGATGCCCTTTTCTTGTGCGCGCAGCATCAATTTTGAAAGGTTCGAATCGTGCTCCTCACGGTTTCGACCGTAGCACAGAATGTCATCAACAATGGCAGTTATGCCTGACAGACCTTGAAATATATCCTCAACTTTCATCATAAATAGGTCACTAGACGCAGAGATACCAAACGGAAGTCTCAGCCAGCGATAACGCCCACACACTGTACTGAACGTTGTCAAGTAAGAGGACTGTCCCTTAAGCTGAACATTCCAGTAAGCATGTGTGATATCCAGTATACTGAATACTTTCGCACCGTTTAACTTGGAAGTTATGTCATCAAACGTCGGCAAAGCACAGTGCGGCCTCTTAATGGCGGCATTAAGAGCTTTCGGGTCAAGGCAAATCCTGAGATTTCCTGTTTTAGGCTTTTCAACGACAACGATCGAATTTACCCAGTCAGTGGGTTCGGTCACTTTCGCGATTATTTGGACATTATTTAGTTATTATTATTAATAAATAAATTGGAATGTTGATACATGCAAGTTATGAACGTTTGATAATTATTTGAGATTTTAATACTTTAATTGTTAAAGAAGGGAGTTGTAGTATATCTATGACTATCTCATTGCGCATGCGTGATTGACCATTACCCGGCACTAGCCATATGCTTATCAGTAGTAGAATAAACGTCCTTGAAACAGCACGCTCGTGTTTGTTATTGACTCATTTGTCTTAAATCTAGGAGTTAGTACATTTGTACATAAACGCTACAACACAACACAATAGAGATTAGCATTCAAGAATGGGAACGCCGTGTACAATCGCACCACACAGACCGAAGGACCCAGTAAATAAACATCACTCAATAACCGATGAGGCATGTCGTAGCACAACCAAACAATTAAAAAATGCATGTTAGTGGTACATTTCATTCGCCCTGGGTATTAAAAGTGTACAATTTATTGGATTAGTTAGGTTTGTCTGACCAGCTTTTTAAATTCCAGAATATATAAGAAATAGATTACATTTGAACAATACTTAGCTTAGTATTCCTTATTACCTAGCGTCTTAATTTTTAAAATTTAGATGCGCTAGTCATAAACTAGCAACTGAAAAAAATCGTACTAGAATACTATAATATAGATTGTTATAAGTACCTCGTGTAATACCCCCCCCCCCCCCCATCAGTACCTTGTGTAAAACCGCCATCAGTACCTTGTGTAATAGCCCCGTCAGTACCTTGTGTTATACCCCCGTAGTACCTGGTGTAATATCCCCCTCAGTACCTTGTGTAATACCCCCGTCAGTACCTTGTGTAATACCCCGTCAGTACCTTGTGTAATACCCGGTCAGTACCTTCTGTAATATCGCCGTCAGTACCTTGTGTATTACCCCCATCAGTACCTTGTGCAATACCCCCGTCAGTACCTTGTGTAATACCCCCGTCAGTACCTTGTGTATTACCCCCGTCACACCAGACTGGTGTCCTAACAGCGACCCAAACAGTCATTTTTCTTTTGGAAAACGCAGATAGTCGCATTAAGAACGCCAATATTTGTTCTTTAAAAATTCGAAATTCCGTCCCACCGGGGTCCTTCGGTCTGTGTTGTGCGAATGTACACGGCGCCCCCCCCCCCCCCGACCTTATTACGTCTTTTGCGTTTTTATTGCGTTTACATTGCGTCCGTACGGCGTCCACACGTCGATCATCGGCGACCATAGCGGTCGCACGGCACTGCGACTATACAGTCAATAACCGATGAGGCATGGCAACGATAATTTATATAAAATCATCCCAAAGACTGATCCATATAATTGTTGTGTATTACCACTAACGATATCACATAGTGCGTAATATAGATTTAGGTCCAGCTACGCGCCTGATACACTTGAACTCTGAATGTATTCATATAAATGAGGCCGTTATCTATTTAATAAAACTGTATGACTGTTCACCCATTCCGCACGAAATATTCGTGCGCCGTGTATATTTCAATTCGATTAGATGTTATAACACATACACGTGCATCTACATATTGTTAAAAATATAAGAAAGTTGTCATATTGTAGTTTACAAAGGATTCTTGATTGTTTAAAGCGTTTTTCCTAAATGGTACATAGCAAACAGTGCAGTTGTGATTTATGTGTTAACTGGTACGATGTTTACAACCAGAAAAGAGATTACATTATTTATTTCTATCTTCTTTGTTGAACTAATACATACATCTTCTCGTATAGATCTGCTAACATAAACGGATTATATTACAATGTTCCAAAAGGTTGATTAAACAAATACTATGATGCATTAATTAAAGAAAAATACACGGAGGCGCGTCGTGGGAAAACCGGGTCTTAATGCATGTGCCTAAAGTGTCGTCCCAGATTAGCCTGTGCGGAGTGCACAGGCTAATCAGGGACGTAACTACGCACATGCATTACGACCGGTTTTCCCACGACGCGCATTAGTCTCTTCATTTTGATTCCGTACTAATCAAGCACAGGACGGCACTTACCTCCTACAGTTGATTTATGGTTAGAAGAGACTTCCTTGTAACAGAAAATACCATTAAAGCCGAAAGTGCCGTCCTGGATTAGCCTGTGCGGACTGCACAGCCTAATCAGGGACGTAACTACGCACATGCATTACGACCGGTTTTCCCACGACGCGCATTAGTCTCTTCATTTTGATTCTGTACTAATAAAGCACTGATATTGTGCAATTCTAATATCATCATCCTTTTGAATAGTTATATTTGAAATAAAAGGAAATGTTTCAGCACGGTCCTGTAATCAAATTGTATACAAAATAACATGTTTGAGCCAAGTTTTAATGTGAGATATTATTGTATACAGTAGCTTTAATTCTAACATGATACTCACTAATTTTTTTGTAGACAAAGAACACAATTATCGTTGTTAAACTACCCAATAAACAACACAAAAAGTAGTCCTGATTCTGAGCGGAGCTTAGTAAAATATAGTTCTCATAACAATTGCAAAATATTTGTCAAAGCATGTTAGAATCGAAATAATTTTCGCATTATCGTTGTTTATCGGCAAATAAACAATTCTTTGTCGTTCTTATGCGTGATTTAATTCCTACGCATCAGAACTCCAAGTCCTTGTTTATTGGCCGATATTTTTTAATTATATTTGTGTATTCTGCATTAAGTTTGTACGGACATGTACAATGTTAATCTGTATACGTTAAGACAGTGTCATTTCTAGTATCTAGGGACGTTGAAAGTACAAATAAAGACTGTAATTATATTAACGTCTTTACCGTCTGAAGCTAGTTTTCTAATGTTTTGTATAGTATATAAATCGCTGTATTAAATGTAGCGAGGGAATGAATTGAATCGTTCAACAGACATAAAGAAAGGAACATTGAAGTTCATAGGTAGAATCTGTGTGTTTGTGAAATTCGAACCTGTCAAGTTGATTTCCAAAAACATTTAAAATCCTGGTAATGGTTTATGGGCGTATATAAACAAAATTTAGTGAATTAACATTTATAACATTTATTGCTACAGATCTCGAGTGAAAGTAATGTTTGCTTTTAAACTGGACCCGAGATCAGTGTAGATACAAACAATAAAAACAGTCGAAAAACAGTCGAACAGTCGAACGGTATTGCGATATCTTTCTTATTTTGCACAATAGGCAGACATTACGGACACGAGCACAGCTACTGCAGGATGTTCCAAGACGCGCGGATACTGGGTGTTTTGGCACTGGTCGCCATTGCCAATGGATCGACCGGCCTGCGCATCGGAGCATTTAATATTCAAGTGTTAGGACGGACGAAAATGGGAAAACCAGAGGTTGTGAACGTTCTAATTGACATACTATCACGATATGATATCGTTTTGATACAGGAAATACGCGATTCTAGCGGCGAAACTATTCAAGAGCTAATCACTCGGCTAGAAGCCTCCGATAAAAAATTTGAACTCGCCATCAGTCCGCGTCTGGGGCGCACAACGAGCAAGGAACAGTACGCGTTTCTATACCGACCGGACATGGGCATCAGTTTGGTGGACGAGTATGTGTTCGACGACGGAAACGAAACATTGAACACCGCAAACGTGACAGTTGATTTGTTCGAACGAGAGCCATATGTCGTGCTGTTAAAATCCACTAAAACAAGTTTGGGTAAGTTTGCTTTAGCTGGAATACATGTATCTCCTAGCGAAGCCGTGGAAGAAATCAATAACCTAGCTGACGTGTTTGCAGACGTTCGACGGAAGTGGAACATAGATGACATCATGGTGATGGGCGACCTGAACGCAGGCTGCTCGTATGTTTCGAAAAAAGACTGGGAAAACATTCCGCTGAAGCACGACCCTGGTTACGCATGGCTAATACCAGACGAAACGGACACCACTGTGGGCAACACCCAGTGCGCATATGACCGATTTATAATGACAGGGGATAACTTCCGGGGAGGGTACCTGAAAGACAGCGCGACCGCGTTCCGTTTTGATGACAAATACGGACTTAATAACACGTTTGCCGAAGAAGTGAGCGACCATTACCCAATAGAATTCCAGTTAAAGGACAAAGCGCAAAGTTCCGGATCTCCAAGCGCTAAAGTACCGAAACTAATTATGTGTTGTGAATATATTTTCCTTATGCGTACATACATATTGTTAGTTACAAGATAAAACTTGCTTAAGTTATGTAATTGAGTACATAGCTATTGATGTTCAACATCGGATAATAATGAACTAGTCACCGTGTGACATTTACGCCTCGATTTACATTCATTACGGGTTATGTTTACTTGTAAACATTGTAACTCTGTCTATTGTTACATTATTATTATAACTACATGCCATTAAAATTTAGTAAGCGGCTTGCACCTTTCTTTGCATCTTATTTAAACATATAATACATGTAAATCTGACTGTAGACCAGATATGTTTTAAAACTCCTCTAACCACTTCATTATTGTACAAGAGCATTCCACATAATAAAACTTAAACTGACCTGCACATGGTCGCCCATAGTTTTGACGAATGAAGTCAGCTGTTACTTTATCTAACAGAGTAATAAACATCGTTTCGATATTTAAAAAAACAACGTATTATTAAGTGGGGCCTCTTCATACAAATTTTATGTACAATAACACCGATTCAGAGTGCTTTCTGGGTTTTGGATAGTGTTTTCCGCTCTAATTGAGTAAAGGGAAAATGCCGGAAACACTGTCGATTTTTTCTTTTGGCCAGGACACCATTACCGAATGAGTTTTGGAACCACTACGTAATCAGCTGAGCAGTGATTTGAAATTAACTCCAGAGTATATTATTTGTCTTAAACTGAGAGCTTACAAACGGTATCGGATCAGGACGGCCCAAATCCATGACAGCCCTTGTCGTTGACGGCCCAGACCATGACGGACTAAATTGGATATTGGAAGTACAGTTTACTCGGACAGGGTGCAACTTGAAACTAATTGATATTCTAAGTATATTGTACTCGGACAAGGTGCAACTTCAGAAACATTAATATTCTAAGTGCATTGTACTCGGACAGGGCGCAACTTGAGACTCATGGATATTGCAAGTACGTTAAATTGTAAATACGTTGAG
Source organism: Congeria kusceri (assembly GCA_027627225.1). NCBI lineage: Eukaryota > Metazoa > Mollusca > Bivalvia > Myida > Dreissenidae > Congeria > Congeria kusceri. The sequence goes on along the minus strand of CM051031.1, from coordinate 29,221,506 downwards.
ACTCATTAATTTTCTTAGTACATTATACTCGGGCAGGGTGCAACTTGAGACTCATTGATATTCTAGGTACATTATACACGGACATGGTGGAACTTCAGACTAATTTTTTTTTGTATTCAATGTATATTATACTCGGCGTGGGTGCAACTTGATAATCATTATTATCCTAACAACATTAATCTTGATAATCATTATTATTCTAACAACATTAAACTTGATCATCATTATTATTCTAACAACATTAAACTCTGACATAGTGCAGCTTGAGACTCATCTATATTGAAAGTACCTTATACTCGGACAGGGTGCAACTTGAGACTCATCTATATTGAAAGTACCTTATACTCGGACAAGGTGCAACCTGAGACTCATTAAAATTCTTAGTACATTATAGTCGGACAGAGTGCAACTTGAGACTCATTATTATTCTACTATTCATCCCCATCCTTTCTCTCATTCCCTCTTCCCCAGTCCCATCTATAACTCACCCATCCTCCATCCCTTCTTTCACTCACACATTCCCCCACCCTTCTCTCACCCAATCACTCCCATCGCTTCTCTCACTCAAACCACACCCCTTCGTTAATTCACTCAGGAATGAAGTTAAATAATGAATATACTGAAAACAATAAACATAAATCAGGAAAAAAAACAACAGAAATAACTGCCTCAAAAAAATGGCGTTTCAAAGCCCCAGTCACCCTGGGAAACTCCCGAATGTCTCGATAGGCAGTAGTTGATATTGGAATGTGGCATGCTCACACCCCAAATATTTCAATTCATGTCCCAAAAAACTGGGTCCGTATTTTTGGGGACTAATGTTTAACCACTTGTTTATCAATTCTTAATAATTTTTTGTTTTACTAGTATTAGTACTACTAATACTTATTATTTTAACATTGCGTTAGAATACAAATGGTTTCATTGGATTGTTTGAGAAACAAGACCCTGAGACTGACCAATGACACCCAGAACACGAAACGAACTACTGAACTATCCAGAAAACCACCAAATCTCACATAAACAACCAACTACACTTATGGTCAGTTTGTTAGCCATTTATAGGTCTGATCATTCCTTGGTCAGTTTGTTAGCCATTTATAGGTCTGATCATTCCTTGGTCAGTTTGTTAGCCATTTATAGGTCTGATCATTCCTTGGTCAGTTTGTTAGCCATTATAGGTCTGATCATTCCTTGGTCAGTTTGTTAGCCATTTATAGGTCTGATCATTCCTTGGTCAGTTTGTTAGCCATTTATAGGTCTGATCATTCCTTGGTCAGTTTGTTAGCCATTTATAGGTCTGATCATTCCTTGGTCAGTTTGTTAGCCATTTATAGGTCTGATCATTCCTTGGTCAGTTTGTTAGCCATTTATAAGTCTGATCATTCCTTGGTCAGTTTGTTAGCCATTTATAGGTCGGATCATTCCTTGGTCAGTTTGTTAGCCATTTAAAGGTCTGATCATTCCTTGGTCAGTTTGTTAGCCATTTATAGGTCTGATCATTCCTTGGTCAGTTTGTTAGCCATTTATAGGTCTGATCATTCCTTGGTCAGTTTGTTAGCCATTTATAGGTCTGATCATTCCTTGGTTGTTTGTTTCCCATTAAGAATGTTTGTTGGTATGAATATTCATTAATATTTCATTAACTTCGACATACAATAAAATAATAATTTTATTTATTTGATTATATGATATAAACAATAAATTGCAAGAAGCCCAAAACATAAACAACAATAACAATCTGTCAATACAGTACTTAATGTTATTGACCTGACACCAATTACAGAACTTAACGTTACTGACCTGACACCAATTACAGTACTTAATGTTACTGACCTGACACCAATTACAGAACTTAACGTTATTGACCTGACACCAATTACAGTACTTAACGTTATTGACCTGACACCAATTACAGTACTTAATGTTATTGACCTGACACCAATTACAGAACTTAACATTATTGACCTGACACCAAGTACAGAACTTAACGTTATTGACCTGACACCAATTACAGAACTTAAAGTTATTGACTTGACACCAATTACAGTACTTAACGTTATTGACCTGACACCAATTACAGAACTTAAAGTTATTGACCTGACACCAATTACAGAACTTAAAGTTTGATCCAATTATAATCAACCCTCAATTTAAAAAAATGATCGAAGTGAATAAATGAGGCCGTATATGTTATTTTCTAGTATTCATTAATCACCGCTTCTCTCACTTACTCATTCCCCACACCTTCTCTCAATCACTCACTCATACCCCTCCCAACCTTTCATTCATTTATCACTCATCCCATCTCTCACTCACTTACCCCTTAACCAATTCTCTTTCGTACTCATCCCTAACCCCATCTCTCACTCTCTCATCCTTTAACCCATTCTCTCCCTCACATATTCCCCCCATCCCATCTTTCATTCACTCATCACCCATTACATCTCTGCCACATCCCTCGCACAATTTTCATCTTCACATATTCCCCCATCCCATCTCTCACTTACCCATCCTTCAACCCACCATTCTCCCAAATCATCCCACATCTCTCAATCAATCATCCCCAATCCAATCTCTTACATTTATACCCCACCCCTTCACTCATCTATTTATCCCAGACCCCAACATTCACTTTCACACACCCCATCTCTTCTCTCACTCACTCATCCCCCACCTCATTTCTCATTGTAAGTACATTATAATCGGACAGGGTACAAATTGAGACTCATTAATATACTAAGTACATTATACTCCGACAGCGTACAACTTGAGACTCATTAATATTCTAAGTACATTATACTCAGACAAGGTGCAACTTGAGACTCATTAATATTCTAAGTACATTATACTCCGACAGGGTGCAAATTTAGACTCATTAATATTCTAAGTATGTTAGACTCTGACAGGGTGCAACTTCAGACTCATTAATATTCTAAGTAAATAATACTCGGACATGGTGCAACTTCAGACTCATTAATATTGCAAGTACATTATACTCGGACAGGTTGCAATTTGAGACCCATTATAATTCGAAGTACATTACACTCGGACAGGGTGCAAATTTAGACCGTTAAATATTCTAAGTACATTATACTTGGACAGGATGAAACTTCAGACTCATTCATATTCTAAGTACGTTCTACTCGGACAAGGTGCAACTTGAGACTTATTAATATTCCAGGTACATTAAAGTCGGACAGGGTGCAACTTCAGACTCATTAATGTTGTATGTATATTATACTCGGACAGGGTGCAACCTCAGACTCATTAATACTCTAAGTATATTATACTCGGACAGGGTCAAACTTGAGACTCATTATAATTCACGGACAGGGTGCTAATTTAGACTTATTAATATTCTAAGTACATTATACTCTGGCAGGGTGCATTTTCAGACTCAATAATATTCAACGTACATTTTACTCGGACAGGGTGAAACTTAAGACTCATTATTATTGTAAGTACATTATACTCGGACAGGATGCAACTTACGACTCATTAATATTCTAACTACATTATCCTCGGAAAGGGTGCAACTTCAGACTCATTAATATGCTAAGTACATAATACTCGGGCAGGGTGGAACTTCAGACTCATTAATATTCTAAGTACAAAATACTCGGGCAGGGTGGAACTTCAAACTCATTAATACTCTAAGTACATTATACTCGGACAGGGTGCAACTTAAGATTAATTAATATTTGAACTACATTATACTCGGACAGGGTGCAACTTCAGACTCATGAATATTCTAAGTACATAATACTCGGACAGGGTGCAACTTCAGAATCATTAATATTCTAAGTAAATTATCCTCGGACAGGGTGCAATTTCAGACTCAGTAATATTCAAAATACGCAATACTCGGCCATGATGCAACTTCAGATTCATTAATATTGTAAGTATATTATCCTCGGACAGGAAGCAGCTTGCGACTGATTATTATTTTAATTACATTATACTCGGATAGGGTGCTACTTCAGACTCATTAATATTCTAAGTACTTTATACTCGGACAGGGTGCAACTTCAGACTCATTAATATTCTAACTATATTATTATATAATACATAGTGTTACTAAAAATAGTAACATTTTGACGTCGATTATGGGCCGTTACGCGGCTCCGCTGAGCCGATATAATTATTATTGGCCGCGGCCGATTTTTCGATAATCGAAGAGAATCCGATCGCGCGACGTCAACGACCACGAATGGCGTATTTAGTCAAAATTAAACGGTTATATCCGAAAATGCAAATACTGAATATTAACGAAAGTTTGTAGTTAAATTGATTAAATATATATACGATCTATAGCCTATGCATCTTTTAGTTTGAGAAAAAGAATCACTGAACAAAATTGAACAGATCGGAAACTTTTACTGTACCTCAATTTCAATCCATTGCTTCCAACAATAAAAATCCAACAATACTGTAAGCACTTCAATTCCATTGTCTTGTATCCATAAGCCTTAATTTGTAACAATCATGATATTAATTTCATGTTAACCATTCTGACCAGAAACACGCTTTACGAAATCGCAATGACTGGTCAGAACGGTTGATTTTATTCTATTCAAAGTCTCAGAATATATTATTTATCCAACTGACACATTCATCATCACAACAAAACTGCGAGTCCAGCGAAAACTGGTTTGTTTCGTCACTGTTTTTCTGTTTATAAATTACGTCATTCGTTAGAGTTGCGTCACGTATTGCATAATTTGTTGAATGTTAAATACAAGTACGGAAAGTTTGTTTGGTGTTTTTGTTAACATTTTGTGTAATAAAGAAAGTAACATGATTCTTTTCTTGTGACAGGATAATATGTATTATAAACGATAATATACGGCAGAGCTGGGCCGGGCGTCTATACTCGGCCCTAGCCGTATAACGGCCCTCGGGCCAAAGGCCCTCGGGCCGTTATATCGGCAGTGGGCCGATTATAGATGCCCGGCCCAGCTCTGCCGTATATTATTGTCTAAATTATACTCGGACAGGGTGCAACTTGCGACTCATTATTATTTTAAGTACATTATACTCGTACAGGGTCCTACTTCGGACTCATTAATGTTCTAAGTAAATAATACTTGGGCAGGATGCAATTTTAGACTCTATAATATTCTAAGAAATTATATTCGGAAAGGATGCAACTTGTGACTCATTATTATTCTAAGAACTTTATACTCGGAAAAGATGCAGCTTCACACTCATTAATATCCTAAGTGCATTACATTCGGACAAAGTGCATTTTCAGACTCCTTAATGTTCTAGGTATATTATATTCGGACAGGGTAAAACTTCAGACTCATTATTATTCTAAGTACGTTATACTAGGACAGATGCAACTTTTGACTCATTTTTTAAATATTCTAACTACATTAAACTCGGACAGGGTGCAACTTCAGACTCATTAATGTTTTAGGTATATTATACTCGGACAGGTGCAACTTTTAGACTCATTAATATTCTAAGTACATTATACTTGGACAGGGTGCAACTTTTGTTTCATTAATATTCTAACTGCATTATACTCGGACAGGGTGCAACTTACGACTCATTATTATTTTCAGTACATTATACTCGGACAGGGTGCAACTTCAGACTCATTAATATTCTAACTACATTATACTCGGACAGGGTACAACTTCAGGCTCATTAAAATTCTCAGTAAATTTACTCTGACAGGGTGCAACTTCAGACTAATTAATATTCCAACTACAATATACTCGGACAGGGTGCAACTTCAGATGCATTAATATTCTAAGTACATTATACTCGGACAGGGTGCAACTTCAGTGTCATTAATATTCTAAGTATATTCTACTCGGACAGGTTGCAACTTCAGTCTGATTAATATTCTACCCATATTATACTCGGACTGGGTGCAACTTGAGACTCATTAATATTCTCAGAACATTATACTCGGACAGGGTGCAACTTGCGAATCATTATCATTCTAAGAACTTTATACTCGGACAGGGTGCAACTTTAGACTCATTAATATTCTAAGTACATTATACTCGGGCTGGGTGCTTTTTCAGACTCATTTATATTCTTACTACATTATACTCGGACAGGGTGGAACTTGCGATTAATTCTTATTCTAAGAACTTTATACTCGGACAGGGTGCAACTTCAGACTCGTCAATCTTCTAACTTCATTATACTCGGACAGGGTGCAACTTAAGACCCATTAATACTCTAACAGCCTTATACTCGGACAGGGTGCAACTTATGACTCATTATTATTTTAAATACTTAATACTCAGACATGTTGCAACTTTAGACTTATTAATATTCTAACTACATTATACTCGGACAGGGTGCATCTCCAGACTAATTAATATTCTAAGTTAATTATACTCGGACAGGATGCAACTGAACATTTATTAATATTCTGCGTACATTATAATTAGACAGGGTGTACCTTGAGACTCATTATTATTGTAAATACATTATATTCGGACAGGGTGCAGCTTCAGACTCGTTAATATTCCAAGAACATTATACTTGGACAGGGTGCAACTTCCCACACATTAATATTCTAAGTAAATTATACTCGGACGGATGCAACTTTAGACTCATTAATATTCTAAGTACATTATACTCTGGCAGGGTGCATTTTCAGACTCATTAATATTCTTACTACATAATACTCAGACAGGGTGCAACTTGCGACTTATTATTATTGTAAGTACTTAATACTCGGACAGGGTGCAACTTTAGACTCATTAATATTCTAACTCCATTATACGTGGATAGGGTGCAACTTCAGATGCATGAATATTCTAACTCCATTATACTCGGACTGGATGCAACTTGCGACTCATTATTATTTAAGTACATTATTCTCGGACAGGGTCCTACTTCAGACTCATTAATATTCTAACTACATTATAATCGGAGAAGGTGCAACTTGTGAATAATTCTTATTCTAAGAACTTTATACTCGGACAGGGTGCAACTTCAGACTCATTAATATTGTAACTCCATTATACGTGGATAGGGTGCAACTTCAGACGCATGAATATTCTAACTCCATTATACTCGGACTGGATGCAACTTGCGACTCATTATTATTTAAGTACATTATTCTTGGACAGGGTCCTACTTCAGACTCATTAATATTCTAACTACATTATAATCGGAGAAGGTGCAACTTGCGAATAATTCTTATTCTAAGAACTTTATACTCGGACAGGGTGCAACTTCAGACTCATTAATATTGTAACTCCATTATACTCTGTCAGGGTGCAACTTCAGACGCATTAATATTCTAACTACGTTATACTCGGACAGTGTACAACTTGTGACTGATTATTATGTTAATTACATTATACTTGGACAGGGTGCAACTTCAGACTCATTAATATTCTAACTGCATTATACTCGGACAGGGTGCAACTTACGACTCATTATTATTTCAAGTACATTATACTCGGACAGGGTGCAACTTCAGACTCAGACTGAAGCCATCTGATCAATGCTGCATGTTCAAATAACAGCATGCAAGGTTTGCAACTGTTGGAAATCAAATTGTATCAATACATTTTTTATGGTCACAGTGTTCTGGCGAGGCCGCAAAATTGCGATTTTATTGCTTATTGTTCACAAATGTCGCCAAAAAATTGTTCTAGTAGCGATTTTTGTCGCATACAAAATTTAATGGGACAAATCGTCAAAAATGCATCTGATTGAGGTCTGCTTTCTGATTGGTTTAATGAAATACGGCGCTACAATCTTAGCCAATCGATAACATTATGCGTTCAAGCTTAATCTCCATAATGAAGAGTATTCGCTTTGTTTTCCAAGATGTAGTTTTCTGCTGCGTCGCCTAAGAAAAAAGCCTCCAACGCTATATTGAGTAATTTCTCCTCGCAAAACATCAAAACATAAGAGTTTGTTGGTAACGATATGAATCTGACCGTTGCTTCGCAAGCTGCCTGCAAACCTATCAATAAAGCCGGTGACGGTCTAGAAGTTTCCTTGACAGAAACTCAAAGTGACAGTGTCACGAATTTGACGTAAAAACCTGAACGAAAATTAGAAAATTCTTGATTTAAAAAGCACAGTTGGCTTGCCTATAGTGTTGAAGGAAATTTTATGACGCGCTCACTTTTTATCAAGCACAAAAAGAATAACGGTTTTCATTGAAAGTCACTAATTTTAAGTTTATTAGTTATATCAGTTATTTGTGTTGAACAGTTTATAATTTAAAAAAACGACATTAACTGTGTTTCTAATGTTAACTGCTGTTGGTCATACCAACAACCAAGACACAACTAGTCAAGGTTATTGATTTTATCATTTGTAGGAAATTGTAGGTGTATTTTGTTTGTGTCTCCAAAAAATTGGAAATGTCCCCAATTTTTCAGGAGCTGTGAGACAAATGTCTCACCTTTCGTGATACCTCGCCAGAACACTGTGGTCATATGGAAATTGTGTAAGTTTGGTCAACATTGAATAAAAATGTGTGTGTGCAAGTCAATCATTGATAACCTGGTGACGTTTTTTTTCAACACAAGGGGCAATAACTCCGGTGTTTCTGGCCAGATCATGCTTATATCTGACTTCACCTGTAGTCTTACATTCATAGACAAAATGTGCATGATTGGTGAAGATTGGATGTAAAATGAAGTCTCTATCCTGAATAATGTCCATGTTTGTATATTTTTTTAAACAAAGGGAAATAACTCTGGTGTTTCTGGCCCGATTTTGCTTATATTTGGCTTCACCTTTAATCTTATGGTCATAGACAAACTGTGCAAGATTGGTGAAGATTGGATGAAAAATGAAGTCTCTATCCTGAATAATGTCCATTTTTGCATATTTTTTTCACAAACAAAGGGCAATAACTCCGGTGTTTCTGGTCCGATCTTGCTTATATTTGACCTCAACTGTAATCTCATGGTAATACACAAACTATGCAAGATTGGTGAAGATTGGACAAAAATCTCTATCCTGAATTATGTCCATAATTGTATTTTTTTTCAATAAACAAAGGGCAATAACTCTGGTGTTTGAAACACGATCTGGCCCATGTTTAGCGTCTACTGAGATCTGATGGTCATACATCTCTCATGCATGCATCCCCACCAATTCTTGCACTCATCCGCCACCCCATCTCTCACTCACGCATACCCTACACCCCATCTCTCAATTGCTTATCCCACACCCCTTCTCGCACTCATTAATCCGTCACCCTGTTTCTCACTCAATCATCCCCCACCCTATTTCTCTCTCACTCATCCCCCACCCTGTTTCTCACTCTCACCTCACCCTAACCTCATCTCTCACTCACGCATCCGCAACACCCCATTTCTCACTCTTTCTTCCCTCACCCTGTTTCCCTCTCACTCAATCCCCTCACCCCCACAATCATCCCCCACTGCTTTTCTCACTCACTCGTCCCCAACACCAAATCATCCACTCACGCATTGCCCACACCCCATCTCTCACACACTAACCCCCCCCCCCCCCGCTGTTTCTCTCTCACTCATCCCCCACCCTGTTTTTCACTCACTCATCCCCCACCCCATCTCTCATTCACTCATCCATCACACCATCACTCACATCACTCATCCCTCACCTCATCTCTCACTCATGCATCCTCAACTTCTCATCTCACAATCAATCATCCCTCACCCTGTTTCTCACTCACTCATCCCCCTAATCCCACACAATCATCCCCCACTGCATCTCTCACTCACTCATCCCTCATACCCCACCTCTCACTCACACTTCCCCCTCACCCCATCTATCACTCATACACCCCCACATCCCATCTATCACTCACTCATCCCCCAGCCTTTTTATCTCTCACTCATCCCCAACCCTGTTCCTCACTCACTCATTCCTCACCCCATCTTTCATGCATCCCTCACACCCCATCTTTCTCTCACACAATCACTACACCCCAGCTCTCACTCACTCATGCACCACCCCATTTCTCACTCACTCATCCGCCAGACCATCTCTCACTAAAGCATCCTCCAAACCACAGCTCTCACTCACTCATCCCCAACACCATCTCTCACTCCATCTTTCACATTACTCATCCCTCACACCATTTCTCACTCACTCATCCCCCACACCCATCTCTCACTCACTCATCCCTCACCCTGTTTCTCTCTCACTCATCCCCAAACCCATCTCTCACTCATGCATCCCCCACACCCCATCTCTTATTCACTCATCCCTCACCCCATCTATCACACACTCATTCTCTCACTCACTCATATCTCACCCTGTTTCTCTCTCACTCATATCTCACCCAGTTTCTCACTGACTCATCCCGAACCTATCTCTCACGCATCCCCTGCACCCCATCTTTCACTCATGCAATCCCCACACCCAAGCTCTCACTCACTTATCCGCCATCCCGTTTCTCACTCACTCATCCCCCACACCATCTCTCACTTAAGAATCCTCCAAACCCCATCTCTCATTCATTCATTCCCAACACCATCTCTCACTCACTCATCCCTCACCTCATCTCTCACATTACCCATCCCTCACACCATCTCTCACTCACTCATCCCCAACACCCATCTCTCACTCACTCACCCCTCACCCTGTTTTTCACTCATCCCCAACCCAATCTCACTCATGCATCCCACACAACTCATCTCTCATTCACTCATACCTAACCACATCTCTCACTCACTCATTCTCTCACTCACGTATTCCTCACCCTGTTTTTCTCTCACTCATCCCCCACCCTGTTTCTCTCTCACTCATCCCCCAACCTGTTTCTCATTCACTCATCCCCCACCGCATCTCTCATTCACTCAGCCATCAAACCATCTCTCACATCACTCACCCCTTAGCCCATCTCTCACTCACGTATCCCCCACACCCTATCTGTCACTCACTCATCCCTCATCTTGTTCGACTCCCACTCAACCCCCTCACCCCCCCACAATCATCCCCCACTGCATTTCTTACTCACTCATCCCCCACACCCCATCTCTTACTCTCATATCCCCCACACCCCATCTCTCATGTACTCATCACAACCTAATCTTGCACTTATCCCTCAACCCATGTCACACTAATCCCCCACCCACTCCATCTCTTACTCACTCATCTATCACCCACCGCATCTCTCACTCACTCATCCTCTCATGCACTTATATCTCATTCCTTACCCTGTTTCTCACTTATTCATCCCCCATCTCTATGTCACACATCCCCCACACCCCATCTCCTGTTCACACATCTCCACCTAATTTTGCACTCATCCGTCACCCCATCTTTCACTAATTCCCCACCCACCCTATCTCTCACATCACTCATCCCACACCCTATCACTCACTCATCGCCTACTGTATTTCTTACTCATTCATCCCCCACCCCATCTCTCATTCACTCATCCCTAATGCCATCTCTCACATCACTCATCCCTCAACCCATCTCTCACATCACTCATCCCTCATCCCATCTCACACTCATGCATCCCTTACACATATTGATGAACATAAAAGGTGAGCTAAAAACAATTGTCGCTAAAAACGTTAGGGTCGGGGGTTTTCGTTAGGTAGGGTAGGGGGGTTTTCGTTAGGTAGGGTCGGGGGTTTTTTTTAGGTAGGGTCGCGGGGTTTTCGTTAGGTAGGGTCGGGGGGTTTCGTTAGGTAGGGTCGGGGGGTTTTCGTTAGGTAGGGTCGGGTTTTTTTCGTTAAGTAGGGTCGGGGGGTTTTCGTTAGGTAGGGTCGGGGGGTTTTCGTTAGGTAGGGTCGGGGGGTTTTCGTTAAGTAGGGTCGGGGGGGTTTCGTTAGGTAGGGTCGGGGGGTTTTCGTTAGGTAGGGTCAGGGGGGTTTTGTTAGGTAGGGTCAGGTTGCCCGAAACACATATTTTTTTCTTTTGGCCTAATTAAAAAGTGTAAATCGCACAAATTGAGAACTAGATTGTTAGAAAATAAAGATCTGACTCTAAAGAAAGTTTCCGACATAGCTCAAATGCTAGAACAGTCAAAACTTCAAGCATCAAGCATTGAAAGTTCAAATGGTAATGTGAATTATAATAATGAGTCGGAAGGATAAAAATTTCACACACTGGTTCCACGAAAACATGTTATCGATGTGGTTATACAAGTCATTTTGTGATGGTTTTAGATTAAAGAGGATTATAAGAAAGAATAAAGGTTCATTTACACTGTATTTTTAATACCTGACCCGACCCGAATTTTCCAATGAGGAACCGAACTTGGTTTAATTAGAATGGAACCAAGAATGCAGATATTTTTGGGTACCCATTGCATCCCTAATGGGTACCATCAAATTGAATTAGAAGAAATCAAGAGTTTCCTGGGACTTGTGAATTTTAGTGCCAGATACTTTCCTTATTTGGCAGCGTTGTGTGAACCTTTGGGCAAATAGAGCAGAAAAGGGGGAAATTGAACAACACAGTTTTGATAAGCTGAATTATTGTTTGATGAATGTGGAATACCTAGGACACTTCTGGCTTGATGCAGCAAAGACTGTTGAAGTAGCAGTGGCCTGCACTGTAGGATTAGATGCCATACTCTTACATGAAGACCAACAAGGGAATGTGTGCAAAAGTCATTTGTTATGCCAGCAAAGCATTGTCACCAGTGGAATGCCATTATTCCACAACTGAGAAAGAGGCTCTAGCAGTTGTTTGGGCCTGTGAAAAATATAAACTGTATCAATGTGGTGTGAAATTTTAATTAGTAACTGATCACAAAACACTTGAAGTGTTGTTTAGACTAAGCAAAGGCCGAATGCCCGGAATTGAAAAGTGGATCATGAAATTGATGCCCTACGACTTCTGCATAGTGTAGTTTCCTGCCTTTAGGGAATATTGCGGATGTATTGTCTTGACTCGTAAGTACAAGAAATTTGGATCTTCAAACCAGTAAGCTTGAAACTGAAACTGAAGGTTATATTTGTTCCATAGCGAGGGAAACAACTCTGTCAGCAATATCAGTACAGTTAGTGAAAGAAGTTTCAAAACATGACCCTGAACTATCAAGTGTGAGAGATTGTTTGAAAACAAACTGCTAGGAAAATTCAAACACACACTTCCTACCTTAAGCCAATTTGTTTTTTTAATTTTTACGGGAATTCGATTAGTAATTCCAAAAGAACTATGGACAAAATGTATTGAATTGGCATATCAAGGCCATTTGGGAATTGTCAGTAAAAAGCAGCAACTGAGGTCAAAAGTGTGGTGGCCACATATGGACAAAGATGTCCAGAAATTATGTCAAATTGTGTCATGGTTGCCAACTTGTGGCAGGAAGTAATCCACCGGAACCAATTATACCCACTCCAATGCCAACTTAAGCTTGGGAGGATATTGGAATTGACCTTATGGGTCTGCTTACGATTGGCCATTATGTGTTGTGGCAGTGGACTATTACAGCAGATACTATGAGATTGACATTATGAAAGACACTTTGGCTGAACAAATAATAGAGTCTGTTGAAAATATGTTCTGTAGATATGGACTCCCTGTGTCAATAACATCAGACAATGGACCTCAGTTTATTTCCGAGAAACTCCAAATGTTCACTTGTGAAGGGTGACACCATTACATACAGTGGCGAATGGAGAAGTGGAATGACAAAATCGGTCGTTGTTGAAACGTATAAAAATAGCTGTTGCTGAATCAAAGAAATGGCAGCAAGAAATTCGAACATATTTGTTTGCATATCATTCCACACCACATAGTACAACTGGTGTTACTCCAGCAGAGTTGATGTTTGGACGCAAACTTAGAACAAAGTTACCCCAAGTTGAAGAAATGTCAACGATCACAGACGAAGGGATCCGAGACCAGGATGTGTACTCAAAGTACAAAAACAAACTGTACATTGATAAGAAATGTGCAGCTAAAGTGTCTAACTTGCAGGTTGGAGATACAGTGTTAGTTAAACAGAAACAAGTAAACAAATTCTTCACACCATTTCAAGCAACACCTTATGAACTTGCATCAAAGAAAGGAAACAGTTGTACGATTAGAAACAACGAAGGTGTTTTGTACAAGAGGAACAGTACATTTGTGAAGAAGTACAACAAGCCTTTGAATGAGTCGTAACATGGAGCCGGAATAGACCATGATGTGTGCAAGTCTGATGAAACTTGTTTACCAATCCATTCGGGGGAGGTGGAAAATCCTAGCGAGTCTGTGGATGAAGTTTCCATCCCAACCTGAAGTTACAACCCGAGTGGAGATGTCGTCTCAACCAGTACGTTAACGAAGACCACCCAAGGCTCTGGATGACAAACTGTACATTGTTATTTTATAGACATTTAAATGAGTATGACTCAATGATTATTCATGCAATGGGAATAATAGTGACATACATTCTACTTTTATATTTACGTTTAACATTTTGATATCTGATTAATGCTAATATAATTTGACAAGATTTGACAATCACTTATTGCAGATCCAAAGTGTGGAATTTTATATTATGTTGTTTTTTTTTCTAAGAAAGGGAGGAATGTAGTACAGTGGAATGTAACCTGTATTATCAGGCATGTGTTTGGTTGCTTTTAGTTTTGAGAACATGAATGTTCATTAAACTGTTTAATTGATTTAATTCGTTGTTTAAATATTATACTGATCAAAATTGAGTTAAAAAAGGTAAACACATGCTTAATTCTGCTCATCAAGATTGAAGAATGCCTAAATCTTCTCCCATCTTCAGAGATACTTGCAAACTGTTTTTTCAGTTAATTTTGAAGAGAAAATCGCTTGTTTTAACATAGAATAGTGTTACGACAAGAGAGGCAATATTTTCATGATGCGGCTTAAAAAAAGTGATGCAGTTACTTGCCCTTATATGACATTCAAAATGTCAGCACGGTCACATGACCCGACAGTCACTTTTCGCTTGGTCACATGTCAAAAAGGTTGAAATGTTTTTGACAGTAAAAATATCTCTTTCTAGGGTAATGGGAATTTATCGTTGTAGACAAAAGTGAGGTATAATAAAAAAAATTAACATCTTATAATTATAACTTACACATGTGTAATTATTGTATAAATAGCGCATTGTTTACGTTTTATACAATTACCTTAAATAATTTAAACATTAATTACCAATATTTACATTTAAAAAATCAAATGAAATAAGTAGCACTATGGAATTCAATTAACTTTCCAAACTAAATATATACTACATTAAAGCAGCAGTTTTTAGAAATATGTTAATAAAATTAAAACTTCGCAGAAATCTTTTCTAATGGACATCTTACTGATCAAACTACAAAAAAAACGCATTGAACTCGGTAACAAGAAATGTCTTTAAAAAAAATACAATCTGCGTTGATATTAATATTGAGATATCATTTTTACCCTTAACATAATACAAGAGGGCCAAGATAATCAGTTATGTGGCTCCTCAGACCCCAGATGTTTCGGTCCCCACTTAGACAAGGCGACTTCTCGGACCCCAGATTTTTTGAGCACCATAAGAAACTTCTCAGATCCCAAAATTAATGTGTGCTTAATTCAATAATATTTGTACCATGAATAAAGCGATCATACCGCCCCATGTTTTCACCAGTGATGCATGAATAACCTGACTAATGTACGTTAACATCATTATTATATAAATAAGTCAGTCAAATTTAACAAATTAACAATGTACGAAAATAGTTGCGGGAATGAATGAAAATTATTTTGTATCAGACGCATATAGTTATTCGGATCTAAAGTAATATACCCTACCTTCATCTTGAAGTTATCTATGCATAATACATACACATTTTGAAGTCATTTAATCATTTATACTGTGTATCCTAATGAAAAGCAATCTTCAGAGAACAATCAGCGCATTTGAAATAATTATGACTTCCATTTTTGATAACACAAACATAAAATTTCATTAGACTATGGCGATTTAAAATTATATTCGGTAGGGATATGATGTAGCGATGGTTTCTGTGTATAATTGGTATTGCAAATAATGTATTAATGCTACGCAAATGAAGTAAAAGTAACATGAATAACATTTTGACGTATTCCGAGACTTATTTCACCACATTTTATTTATTGACATATATCTTTTTATAGGTTGATTAACATCTACTGGAGAAGTTGATAGAAATGTGCAATTCTTAATAGAACGCAACCACCATTCAATTTCAAATTAACATGCACAAAAAATAAAATGCCCATTTATTAAAATATTCGCTCTTATGATTCTCTGGATGCTAATTGATGCATGTATATTATAACAGCTATACACCGGCAGCTAAACGCGCTCTATTTTTAGAATGATCATGAGTGTGTTGAACTCGTCAGAATCAATTGTTATTTAACAAAACCGAGGATTAATTCTGAGAACGAATATAATATTCTGTTCTTTACATACAATGAGAAAATATGTTCATAATTATGTTCAGTTCTAGAGTGTATGTCGAACATATGTTTATAACTTTATTTTAACCGCTTATGTAAACAATTATGTACATTTTAATCCCCCAAAGTATGCAACAGGTGTTGGTATACATTAAGCCATTGTTGTAAGTTTACAATCCCTAAAAATAGAAAATTTGCCAAATTCTATTGGCATTCAATTTTCCAGCTGCATAATTATCGCAAGAAATCTAGGTCAAAAGTGATTTTAGACAGCTACGCCGAAAAAAAACGTTTTGGTAACTTATTGTATAGTTCTGTATGCGATAGCTGGTAATGCCTCTTGAGTAAATCGGCATGTACATAAGTGTATATTCCATTCATACCAAGCGTTTTCGAACATAGACACTATAAAATGCCTTTCGTAAATAAAGAACAGTTTTCAGTCGAATAAACGTCATTAACGTTCATTATAATTAATGCCAATTTAAGATGTATTGAATTATATATTCCATAGACTGCGGCTTTAAAGACATTAATCTAAAGAATACTAAACTAAAGACTATAAAAGAACCTGTTCACAGATGTGCAATTGACGATGTCCAATTTATTTTTTGTGCTACAAAAGAAAACAAAACGAAAAAAAAGAAGAAATATTATATATGAAATATGTAGAAACATCTCCAGTTTTACAGCTTCCAATGTAATGCTTATTGTAATGCAGTATTTATTTCACTGACTTTATAATTCCAAATTTCCAGTGAAAATGGCTTATAATGTTTTTAACCAAAAAAATCTGTGACTATGATATTTAAACAGTACTTAAACAGTTACTTAGATAAACAAACTCTTACTGGCAGTCATGTTTTGTAGCAGCTGGTAGGGGAAACTGTCGAGCTACTGTGGTATGTCTGCAGGCAATCTGCAGTCATTGGAAGATCACTAACACACAGTCAAGTCCACAGCACAGTATAAAGTCCACAACACAGTCCATGATTGGTCAGTGGCTTGCAGTCGAGCCGTGTATCTGGGATAGGTATCATAACAGGCAGAGCTTCATATGCGTTGACATCCGTCGGGTCGTGGAAAGGCTGAATACAGATGATGAAATTGTTATTAAATGTGCTATTGATATTTATAGCACATTAAACAACTAAAAACTATCACTAACAACTTATAAAAAAATATTTTCAAACTTAGTATAGAACACCAACATTTTAAGGTCAATAATAGTTATTATCCTTTAGCAAATCTTTTCAAACGTTTGTCATACTGCAGAAAGTTTTCTTAATTTATGTCTGTGTGTTTTGTTGGTAGATAAAAATACATATATTACCAGGTACTTAGCGTGTTTAGACCAGTTTTGGTACAACAAATACACGTTATAAATTAAATTTTATGCATTTTAATGAAGATGATTAACTTGTGCAAACTTTTAATATCTGTCCATCTACAGCTGACATGTTATTGTTGAAATAGGTTTTACTTATTTTGCCTATGTATTTTTGAAAATGACAGAAGACAGAAAAACAGCAAAGTTGTCAATGTAAAAGAAACATGTGATTAAAATGTGGTATAGTGCGTAAATAAATTGTGTTGTTGTATTTTTGTACCTTTTTTTCAGTCACATTTTTATCATTCACTTGTAAAAATTAGTACAAGTTACAGCAAAAAGTTAGTTATTAATTACCATTCATGATACATTTAAATAGATCGATCTATTTGAACATAAAATGTACAATTTACATGGCAAAAAAAAGAGTAAAATATTAAAACATACAACAAATAATTAATAAGTATGCATTAATATTGCCATGTCAATCAACATTATATGTAAGGGATTACACAAAAAAAGAGTTAAAATAAACTCTTTATTTCCATTGTGGTCCTTGAGATGTAGTGCTGTATGACATAGGAAGATATTACATTAAAATTCACAATAAAAAAACAACAGTAGGTGAAATATAAACAATACTTGAGCTTTATACTAAAGCTTTTAATAAATAAAAAACAATATCTACATAAGACATTAAATTATTTAAAGAAAACTTATCACCGTATATACGTATACAAAAATTATGATTAACACTGAACATTAATAATAGTTCTAAATAAGTAAACAAATAAAATTAAATTGAGTTGCAATGCAATATCAAATGACTAGGCCATCCATCTGAGCATATTGATAAGTTCACATTAAAGACGTTTGCAACATAAAGAAAATAATTGGGTTAATTGCTTCTTTTGCTTCATTTTTTCTTTATTGTATATAGGTTACAATATACTAATTTCATCTCTAATGTCCATTCAAAATAAATATTTTTAATAGTAAAAGTTCATAAAGCATATATAATAATCAAAAACACACTATGCAATGTATTTCCAAACAAATTTAGTTCAGAAATGATCCATTAAATATCTTCATTCTATGAAACAGGAAAAAGGCTACACAGGTAACCTATATGATATGAAATTCAATATTCCCCAAACAAGTTCGGTGAGCCATTCTTTTTATTAATGTTTTCATGTAAATATACATTGGTGCATGTCTGTGCGAAATGTTTAGCAAATCTGTCGTTTGCAACAAAATATGCATTTGATAAAAATGAAGTTTCAGAAAGAATTATTAGTTTCCATTTGACACACTTAAATGTCCAGTCAAATTCATTATTTAAGCAGTAAATGTAGGTAAAACGTTTTTATTATCAACATACACATGTATATTGCCAAACAAAGCATGTACAAACATATCAGTTGAAAGAACCATAACCTTGTTTGAAAAATAACTATCCTATATACTTTAAACATTGATTACAATCCAAACTGAAAAAGGGGCTTCGACAGGTACCGTATTCAAAACCCAATATTTCCGGAACAAGGCCGGTGACCCCTATATTTTAAGACTGTTTTAGTTTCAGTATACAATGACGCATGTATGTGGGATCTTTTAACAACATATGTCGTTTGGAACAAAAGATACTCGTATATTTGATAAATTATTGATGTTTTCACTGGCAAATTTAATGCAAAATTCACCTCGTTAAGCATCCATTACAAGTCATTTGGTAAATGATAACTGTAGATAAAGCGCGTTTCATCATTAAACTGCACTTGTATATTACCAAACGAAACATTTAAAAACATTTTTAAACAAGATGCATTTAAAAATCTCCATCTTTGTTTGAATATAAACGCTTTATATTATTCCACAAGTAACACAAACTGAAAAAAGGCTTCGACAAGTACGGTATTCAAAATTCAATATTTCCGAAAAAAGGCCGGTGACCCCTATTTTTTAAGACAGTTTTAGAACACATTGATGCATGTTTGTGCCAAGTTTTAAGAAAATCTGTCGTTGGAAAAAAATTGAAGGAAATTGTTGTGAACGTTTTTAATTAAAATGATTATAGCCCATATTGTAACATTTAAAAAGAATTTTAAAACTGGATTTAAAAGAAGAGACGGTTCTAGAATCCCTGATATGTTGAGGCAAACTGTTCCACCGAGAGCAACCAGTATAGGCAAAACACTTTGTCAAAGCCTTTGACAACAGGGATAGCATATCTCTTGCTATCTGACATTATGTCACATTAACTTCATACTATATATTACTTTATAACAAAGAAACACAAACAAAATATGTATTTACCTTATAAAATAAAGAAAAACAACATCCTTTCATCAGTGTCCAGTGTCAGAGTGGACAAGTGAAAGTTTTTAAAGCTTACCATAACTGATCAGAACTCAGTACACTATGAACACTTGATATTTCATTGCTGGGCTGTACCCATGGTATTAATAACAATTATCAACTTATCCATACAATGACTTTTTTGGCTGCTTATGTAAGATTATCAAAATGTACCATAATTTTCAGATTCAAGGAAGTCTCTTCTAAACATAAATTCATTGTAGGCGGAAAGTGCCGTCCTGGATTAGCCTGTGCGGACTGCACAGGCTAATCCGAGACGAGACTTTACGCACATGCATTAAGTCCGGTTTTCCCATGACGCGCCTCAAATAAAAAATTAGTGTAAAACTAAATTATTAGGTGTAAAATATGGTATTTTTGTTTCACTCTAACACAACAACATTATTAGGCAAATTCTATATTACCCAATCTTTTTCATATTTCATATGCCAGTCATACTACTTTTTCCATGCTTGTCAGGTTGTGTATTGCAAATTCTAACAAATGACACGCGCAGTGTTTACTATAGACAAAGAAAAAAACTCAATGTTGTTAAATGACCAATAAACAACGCAAGGAAATAGTTCCGGAACTGTAAAATATAGCTGCATTGTAATTGCAGACAAAGGTGTCAGGTCATGTTAGAATTAAAATTATTTTTGCATTATGGTTGTTTATCGGCTATTAATGCAGTATATTAAACAACTCAGGCTTACGCCCTCGTGGTTTAATTCCTACGCATCAGAACTCCAAATCGTTGTTTATTGGCTGATAAACAATGATAAACCGAAAATTATTTCTTAAATGATGTTACACTGAAAGAACTGATTTACAACTTTGTTTTTACAGTCAAAATACATGTTGTTTCATTTGTAAGGAACTGTCACACCACCTATATAACCACTCAATTAGAATACTCACTTCAAAGGTACTATAAAACTCTCAAAAAAAAGACCCATTTTAAAGGGACCTGTTCACAGATTGTCGCATTTTTTTAAGTATGCCATTAAATGTATTAACTTGACAGATTTAAGCATTGGAACTATAAACTCAACTATAATAACAAGAAAAGTGTTTAGAACAAAATAATAAAATAAAAAAATTGGTCCCACCAGGGTTAGAACCTGGGACCTTCGTATTAAAAGGCTATCGCCTTAACAACTCGGCCATTCAGACTTCTGTATTTCACCCTGAATTATTTACTTTATTTAAGTGTTCCACGTGATGTCAACAGTTTCAACAGAAACACTCCAAATTATTCCACCGTTCAGCGTTACAAACGCTTTATAATTTTATCAATTTCAACTGATGATTACCGGTACTCATAAACGAAACGGTTTTTACTGTCTATTTCTTGGTCCGCAGTGTTATTTTGCTCCCTTGTATACACTGTTCTTTTAGTTTGGGAATCATTAACAAAAAGTTGAAAAATTGTCAATCTGTGAACAGGTCCCTTTAAAGGAACTTTTCAATATGTTTTGTAAACTTTCAAACTATGGGTTAACTTTAAAGGTACTACTGCACCAGGCTATGCAAACTTGTAAACTATGGATCTGCTTTAAATATACTGCTGCACCAGGCTTTGCAAACTCTAAAACTAGGAGTCTACTTTAAAGGTATTATGCACTAAGCTATTAGTATGTCTTTGCAATAATAATAGCATTTTTTTTATTAAACTTTATTCGTTTCAGGTAACTATAATCGCAAACAGAATATGGGATGTATTACCATGCAAACTCTCAAACGAAGGACTCATTAATTTTTAAAGTTACTGTTACAAAAGGCTGTGCAGACACTCAAACATGGGTTCATTTCAAAGTTATTGTTACACCAGGCTGTGCAGACTTTCAAACCATGGGTTTATTTTAACGTTACTGTTACAAAAGGCTGTGCAGACTCTCAAACTATGGGTTCATTTCAAAGTTACTGTTACACCAGGCTGTGCAGACACTCAAACCATGGGTTTATTTTAAAGTTACTCTTACACCAGGCTGTGCAGACACTCAAACCATGGGTTCATTTTAAAGTTACTGTTACACCAGGCTGTGCAGACTCTCAAACTATGGGTTCATTTCAAAGTTACTGTTACACCAGGCTGTGAAGACTCTCAAACTATGGGTTCATTGTAAAGTTACTTTTACACCAGGCTGTGCAGACACTCAAACCATGGGTTCATTTTAAAGTTACTGTTACACCAGGCTGTGAAGACACTCAAACCATGGGTTCATTGTAAAGTTACTGTTACACCAGGCTGTGAAGACACTCAAACCATGGTTTCATTTTAAAGTTACTGTTACACCAGGCTGTGCAGACACTCAAACCATGGGTTCATTGTAAAGTTACTGTTACACCAGGCTGTGCAGACACTCAAACCATGGGTTCATTTTAAAGTTACTGTTACACCAGGCTGTGAAGACACTCAAACCATGGTTTCATTTTAAAGCTACTGTTACACCAGGCTGTGCAGACACTCAAACCATGGGTTCATTTTAAAGTTACTGTTACACCAGGCTGTGCAGACACTCAAATGATGGGTTCATTTTAAAGTTACTGTTACACCAGGCTTTTGAAGACACACAAACCATGGGTTCATTTTAAAGTAACTGTTACACCAAGCTTTCTCAAACCATGGATTCATTTTAAAGTTACTGTTACACCAGGCTTTTTCAGAAACACAAACCACGGGTTTATTTTAAAGTTACTGTTACACCAGGCCATGCAGACACTGAAACTGTGGGTTCATTTTAAAGTTACTGTTACACAGGTTGTGCACAATCTCAAACTATGGGTTCATTTTAAAATTACTGTTACACCAGGCTGTGCAGACACTCAAACTGTGGGTTCATTTTAAAGTTACTGTTACACCAGGCTGTGCAGACTCTCAAACAATGGGTTCCTTTTAAAGTCACTGTAAAACCAGGCTTGTGCAGACACTCAAACAATGGGTTCATTTTAAAGTTACTGTTACTCCAGGCTTTGCAGACACTCAAACCAGGGTTTCATTTTAAAGTTACTGTTACACCAGGCTCTGCAGACTCTCAAACTATGGGTTTATTTTAAAGTTACTTTTACACCAGGCTTTTGCAGACACTCAAACCTAGGGGTTCATTTTAAAGCTACTGTTACATCAGGCTGTGCATACATTCAAACCATGGTTTCATTTTAAAGGTATTGTTAAGCCAGGCTGTGCAGACCCCCAAACCATGGGTTCATTTTAAAGTTACAGTTACACCAGGCTGTGAAGACACTCAAACCATGGGTTCATTGTAAAGTTACTGTTACACCTGGCTGTGAAGACACTCAAACCATGGTTTCATTTTAAAGTTACTGTTACACCAGGCTGTGCAGACACTCAAACCATGGGTTCATTGTAAAGTTACTGTTACACCAGGCTGTGCAGACACTCAAACCATGGGTTCATTTTAAAGTTACTGTTACACCAGGCTGTGAAGACACTCAAACCATGGGTTCATTGTAAAGTTACTGTTACACCAGGCTGTGAAGACACTCAAACCATGGTCTCATTTTAAAGTTACTGTTACACCAGGCTGTGCAGACACTCAAACCATGGGTTCATTTTAAAGTTACTGTTACACCACGCTCTGCAGACTCTCAAACTATGGGTTTATTTTAAAGTTACTGTTACACCAGGCTTTTGCAGAAACTCAAACCTAGGGGTTCTTTTTAAAGCTACTGTTACATCAGGCTGTGCATACATTCAAACCATGGTTTCATTTTAAAGGTATTGTTAAGCCAGGCTGTGCAGACTCCCAAACCATGGGTTCATTTTAAAGTTACTGTTACACCAGGCTGTGAAGACACTCAAAGCATGGGTTCATTGTAAAGTGACTGTTACACCTGGCTGTGAAGACACTCAAACCATGGTTTCATTTTAAAGTTACTGTTACACCAGGCTGTGCAGACACTCAAACCATGGGTTCATTGTAAAGTTACTGTTACACCAGGCTGTGCAGACACTCAAACCATGGGTTCATTTTAAAGTTACTGTTACACCAGGCTGTGAAGACACTCAAACCATGGGTTCATTGTAAAGTTACTGTTACACCTGGCTGTGAAGACACTCAAACCATGGTCTCATTTTAAAGTTACTGTTACACCAGGCTGTGCAGACACTCAAACCATGGGTTCATTTTAAAGTTACTGTTACACCAGGCTGTGCAGACACTCAAATGATGGGTTCATTTTAAAGTTACTGTTACACCAGGCTTTTGAAGACACACAAACCATGGGTTCATTTTAAAGTAACTGTTACACCAAGCTTTCTCAAACCATGGATTCATTTTAAAGTTACTGTTACACCAGGCTTTTTCAGAAACACAAACCACGGGTTTATTTTAAAGTTACTGTTACACCAGGCCATGCAGACACTGAAACTGTGGGTTCATTTTAAAGTTACTGTTACACAGGTTGTGCACAATCTCAAACTATGGGTTCATTTTAAAATTACTGTTACACCAGGCTGTGCAGACACTCAAACTGTGGGTTCATTTTAAAGTTACTGTTACACCAGGCTGTGCAGACTCTCAAACAATGGGTTCCTTTTAAAGTCACTGTAAAACCAGGCTTTTGCAGACACTCAAACCTAGGGGTTCATTTTAAAGCTACTGTTACATCAGGCTGTGCATACATTCAAACCATGGTTTCATTTTAAAGGTATTGTTAAGCCAGGCTGTGCAGACTCCCAAACCATGGGTTCATTTTAAAGTTACTGTTACACCAGGCTGTGAAGACACTCAAACCATGGGTTCATTGTAAAGTTACTGTTACACCTGGCTGTGAAGACACTCAAACCATGGTTTCATTTTAAAGTTATTGTTACACCAGGCTGTGCAGACACTCAAACCATGGGTTCATTGTAAAGTTACTGTTACACCAGGCTGTGCAGACACTCAAACCATGGGTTCATTTTAAAGTTACTGTTACACCACGCTCTGCAGACTCTCAAACTATGGGTTTATTTTAAAGTTACTGTTACACCAGGCTTTTGCAGAAACTCAAACCTAGGGGTTCTTTTTAAAGCTACTGTTACATCAGGCTGTGCATACATTCAAACCATGGTTTCATTTTAAAGGTATTGTTAAGCCAGGCTGTGCAGACTCCCAAACCATGGGTTCATTTTAAAGTTACTGTTACACCAGGCTGTGAAGACACTCAAAGCATGGGTTCATTGTAAAGTGACTGTTACACCTGGCTGTGAAGACACTCAAACCATGGTTTCATTTTAAAGTTACTGTTACACCAGGCTGTGCAGACACTCAAACCATGGGTTCATTGTAAAGTTACTGTTACACCAGGCTGTGCAGACACTCAAACCATGGGTTCATTTTAAAGTTACTGTTACACCAGGCTGTGAAGACACTCAAACCATGGGTTCATTGTAAAGTTACTGTTACACCTGGCTGTGAAGACACTCAAACCATGGTCTCATTTTAAAGTTACTGTTACACCAGGCTGTGCAGACACTCAAACCATGGGTTCATTTTAAAGTTACTGTTACACCAGGCTGTGCAGACACTCAAATGATGGGTTCATTTTAAAGTTACTGTTACACCAGGCTTTTGAAGACACACAAACCATGGGTTCATTTTAAAGTAACTGTTACCCCAAGCTTTCTCAAACCATGGATTCATTTTAAAGTTACTGTTACACCAGGCTTTTTCAGAAACACAAACCACGGGTTTATTTTAAAGTTACTGTTACACCAGGCCATGCAGACACTGAAACTGTGGGTTCATTTTAAAGTTACTGTTACACAGGTTGTGCACAATCTCAAACTATGGGTTCATTTTAAAATTACTGTTACACCAGGCTGTGCAGACACTCAAACTGTGGGTTCATTTTAAAGTTACTGTTACACCAGGCTGTGCAGACTCTCAAACAATGGGTTCCTTTTAAAGTCACTGTAAAACCAGGCTTTTGCAGACACTCAAACCTAGGGGTTCATTTTAAAGCTACTGTTACATCAGGCTGTGCATACATTCAAACCATGGTTTCATTTTAAAGGTATTGTTAAGCCAGGCTGTGCAGACTCCCAAACCATGGGTTCATTTTAAAGTTACTGTTACACCAGGCTGTGAAGACACTCAAACCATGGGTTCATTGTAAAGTTACTGTTACACCTGGCTGTGAAGACACTCAAACCATGGTTTCATTTTAAAGTTATTGTTACACCAGGCTGTGCAGACACTCAAACCATGGGTTCATTGTAAAGTTACTGTTACACCAGGCTGTGCAGACACTCAAACCATGGGTTCATTTTAAAGTTACTGTTACACCAGGCTGTGAAGACACTCAAACCATGGGTTCATTGTAAAGTTACTGTTACACCAGGCTGTGAAGACACTCAAACCATGGTCTCATTTTAAAGTTACTGTTACACCAGGCTGTGCAGACACTCAAACCATGGGTTCATTTTAAAGTTACTGTTACACCACGCTCTGCAGACTCTCAAACTATGGGTTTATTTTAAAGTTACTGTTACACCAGGCTTTTGCAGACACTCAAACCTAGGGGTTCTTTTTAAAGCTACTGTTACATCAGGCTGTGCATACATTCAAACCATGGTTTCATTTTAAAGGTATTGTTAAGCCAGGCTGTGCAGACTCCCAAACCATGGGTTCATTTTAAAGTTACTGTTACACCAGGCTGTGAAGACACTCAAACCATGGGTTCATTGTAAAGTGACTGTTACACCTGGCTGTGAAGACACTCAAACCATGGTTTCATTTTAAAGTTACTGTTACACCAGGCTGTGCATACACTCAAACCATGGGTTCATTGTAAAGTTACTGTTACACCAGGCTGTGCAGACACTCAAACCATGGGTTCATTTTAAAGTTACTGTTACACCTGGCTGTGAAGACACTCAAACCATGGGTTCATTGTAAAGTTACTGTTACACCTGGCTGTGAAGACACTCAAACCATGGTCTCATTTTAAAGTTACTGTTACACCAGGCTGTGCAGACACTCAAACCATGGGTTCATTTTAAAGTTACTGTTACACCAGGCTGTGCAGACACTAAAATGATGGGTTCATTTTAAAGTTACTGTTACACCAGGCTTTTGAAGACACACAAACCATGGGTTCATTTTAAAGTAACTGTTACACCAAGCTGTGAAGACTCTCAAACCATGGAATCATTTTAAAGTTACTGTTACACCAGGCTTTTTCAGAAACACAAACCATGGGTTTATTTTAAAGATACTGTTACACCAGGCCATGCAGACACTCAAATTGTGGGTTCATTTTAAAGTTACTGTTACACAGGTTGTGCACAATCTCAAACTATGGGTTCATTTTAAAATTACTGTTACACCAGGCTGTGCAGACACTCAAACTGTGGGTTCATTGTAAAGTTACTGTTACACCAGGCTGTGCAGACTCTCAAACAATGGGTTCATTTTAAAGTCACTGTTAAACCAGGCTTTTGCAGACACTCAAACAATGGGTTCATTTTAAAGTTACTGTTACACCAGGCTGTGCAGACACTCAAACCAGGGTTTCATTTTAAAGTTACTGTTACACCAGGCTCTGCAGACTCTCAAACTATGGGTTTATTTTAAGGTTACTGTTACACCAGGCTTTTGCAGACACTCAAACCAAGGGTTCATTTTAAAGCTACTGTTACATCAGGCTATGCATACATTCAAACCATGGTTTCATTTTAAAGGTATTGTTAAGCCAGGCTGTGCAGACTCCCAAACCATGGGTTCATTTTAAAGTTACTGTTACGCCAGACTGTGTAGACACTCAAACTATGGGTTCATTTACATTTACACCTGGCTTTTACAGAGACTCAAACCATGGGTTCATTCTAAAGTTACTGTTACACCAGGCTGTGAAGACACTCAAGCCATCTGTTCATTTTAAAGTTACTCTTACACAAGGCTGTGCAGACTCTCAAAGTATGGGTTCATTTTAAAGTTACAGTTAAACCAGGCTGTGCAGACACTAAAACCATGGGTTGGGTTCATTTGAAAGTTACAGTTACACCAGGCTGTGAAGACTCAAACCATGGGTTCTCTTTAAAGGTTATGTTACACAAGGCTGTGGAGACAATCAAACTATGTGTTCATTTTAAAGTTAGTTACTGTTACACCAGGCTTTTGCAGACACTCAAACCATAGGTTCATTTTAAAATTACTGTTACACCAGGTTGTGCAGACTCTCAAACATGGGTTCATTTTAAAGTAACTGTTACACCAAGTTGTCCAGACTCTCAAACCATGGATTCATTTAAAGTTACTGTTACACCAGGCTTTTTCAGAAACACAAACCATGGGTTTATTTTAAAGTTACTGTTACACCAGGCCATGCAGACACTCAAACTGTGGGTTTATTTTAAAGTTACTGTTACACAGGTTGTACAGACAATCAAAATATGTGTTCATTTTTAAGTTAGTTACTGTTACACCAGGCTGTGCATACTGTCGAACCATGGGTTCATTTTAAAGTTACACCAGGCTGTGCATACTCTCAAACCATGGGTTCATTTCAAAGTTACTGTTACACCAGGCTGTGCAAACTCTCAAACCATCAGTTCATTTTAATGTTACTGTTACAAAGGGCTGTGCATACTCTCAAATTATGGGCTCTTTTTAAAGGTGCTGTTACACCAGGCTATGCAAACTCTCAAACTATGGGTTCATTTTAAAGTTACTGTTACACCAGGCTGTGCAGACTCTCAAACCCTGGGTTCATTTTAAAGTTACTGTTACACCAGGCTGTGCGGACTCTCAAACCATGGGTTTATTTTAAAGTTACTGTTACACCAGGCTGTGCAAACTCTCAAACTATGGGTTCATTTTAAAGTTACTGTTACACCAGGCTGTGCGGACTCTAAAAACATGGGTTCATTTTAAAGTTACTGTTACACCAGGGTATGCAAACTCTCAAACTATGAGTTCATTTTAAAGTTACTGTTACACCAGGCTGTGCAGACTCTCAAACCATAGGCTCATTTTAAAGTTACTTTTACACCAGGCTGTGCAGGATCTCAAACTATGGGTTCATTTTAACGTTACTGTTACACCAGGGTATGCACAATAAAACTATGGGTTCATTTTAAAGTTACTGTCACAAAAGGCTGTGCAAACTCTCAAATTATGGGCTCTTTTTAAAGGTGCTGTTACACTAGGCTATGCAAACTCTCAAACCATTGGTTCATTTTAAAATTACTGTTACACCAGGGTATGCAAACTCTCAAACTATGGGTTCATTTTCAAGTTACTGTTACACAAGGTTGTGCAGACTCAAACTATGGGTTTCATTGTAAAGTTACTGTTACACCAGGCTGTGCAGACTCTCAAACCATGGGATCATTTTAAAATTACTGTTACACCAGACTGTGCAGACACTCAAACTATGGGCTCATTTTAAAGTAACTGATACACCTGGCTTTTACAGACACTCAAACCATGGGTTCATTTTAAAGTTACTCTTGCACCAGGCTGTGCAGACTCTCATTTTAAAGTGACTTTAACACCAGGTTGTGCAGACTCTCAAACCATGGGTTCATTTTAAGGTTACTGTTATACCAGGGTATGCACACCAAAACTATGAGTTCATTTAAAAGTTACTGTTACACCAGGCTGTGCAGACTACCAAACCATGGGTTCATTTTAAATTAAGGTTACACCAGGTTGTGCAGACTCTCAAACCATGGGTTCATTTTAAAGTTACTGTTACATCAGGCTGTGCGAACTCTCAAACTATGGGTTCATTTCAAAGTTACTATTACACCAGGTTGTGCAGACTCTCAAACCATGGGTTCAATATAAGTTACTCTTACACGAGGCTGTGCAGACTCTCAAACCATGGGCTCATTTTAAAGTTACTATTACACCAGGGAATGCAAACTCTCAAACTATAAGTTCATTTTAAAGTTACTGTTACACCAGGTTATGCAAACTCTCAAACTATGAGTTCATTTTAAAGTTACTGTTACACCAGGCTGTGCAGATACTCACAGCATGGGCTCATTTTAAAGTAACTATTACACCAGGCTATGCAGACTCCCAGACCATGGGTTCATTGTAAAGTTACTGTTACACCAGGCTGTGCAGACTCTCAAACCATGGCTTCATTTTAAAGTTACTGCCACACCAGGCTGTGCAGACACTCAAACTATTTTAAAGTAACTGTTACACCTGGCTTTTACAGACACTCAAACCATGGTTTCATTTTAAAGTACTCTTGCACCAGGCTGTGCACACTCTCAAACCTTGGGTTCATTTTAACACCAGGTTGTGCAGGCTCTCAAACCATGGGTTCATTTTAAAGTTACTGTTACACCAGGGTATGCACACTAAAACTATGAGTTCATTTTAAAGTTACTGTTACACCAGGCTGTGCAGACTCTCAAACCATGGGTTCATTTTAAAGTTACTGTTAAACCAGGCTGTGCAGACTCTCAAACCATGGGTTCATTTTAAAGTTACTGTTTCGCCAGGCTGTGCAGACTCTCAAACCATGGGTTCATTTTAAAGTAACTGTTTCGCCAGGCTGTGCAGACTTTCAAACCATGGGTTCATTTTAAAGTAACTGTTACATCAGGCTGTGCAGACTTTCAAACCATGGGTTCATTTTAAAGTGACTGTTACACCAGGCTGTGCAGACTCTCAAACCATGGGTTCAT
The DNA here is from genome assembly GCA_027627225.1 of Congeria kusceri. Taxonomy (NCBI): domain Eukaryota; kingdom Metazoa; phylum Mollusca; class Bivalvia; order Myida; family Dreissenidae; genus Congeria; species Congeria kusceri. Next base: position 29,190,820 of record CM051031.1, on the reverse strand, counting down.
TTTAAAGTTACTGTTACATCAGGCTGTGCAGACTCTCAAACCATGGGTTCATTTTGAAGTAACTGTTGCACCTGGCTTTTACAGACACTCAAATCATGGGTTCATTGTAAAGTTACTGTCACACCGGGTTGTGCAGACACTCAAACTATGGGTTCATTTCAAAGTAACTGTTACACCTGGCTTTTACAGACACTCAAACCATGGGTTCATTGTAAACTTACTGTTACACCAGGCTGTGCAGACTCTCAAACCATGGGTTCATTTTAAAGTTACTCTTGCACCAGGCTGTGCACACTCTCAAACCTTGGGTTCATTTTAACACCAGGTTGTGCATGCTCTCAAACCATGGGTTCATTTTAAAATTACTGTTACACCAGACTGTGCAGACACTCAAACTATGGGCTCATGTTAAAGTAACTGATACACCTGGCTTTTACAGACACTCAAACCATGGGTTCATTTTAAAGTTACTCTTGCACCAGGCTGTGCAGACTCTCATTATAAAGTGACTTTAACACCAGGTTGTGCAGACTCTCAAACCATGGGTCCATTTTAAAGCTACTGTTACATCAGGCTGTACAGACTCAAACTATGGATTCATTGTAAAGTTACTGTTACACCAGGCTGTGCAGACTCTCAAACCATGGGTTCATTTTAAAGTTACTGTTATACCAGGTTGTGCAGACTCAAACTATCGGTTCATTGTAAAGTTACTTTTACACCAGGCTGTGCAGACTCTCAAACCATGGGTTCATTTTAAAGTTACTTTTACACCAGACTGTGCAGACACTCAAACTATGGGTTCATTTTAAAGTAACTGTTAACCTGGCTTTTACAGACACTCAAACCATGGGTTCATTTTAAAGTTACTGTTACACCAGGGTATGCACACAAAAAGTATGAGTTCATTTTAAAAACTCGAACTATGGGTTCATCGTAAAGTTACTGTTACACCAGGCTGTGCAGACTCTCAAACCATGGGCTCATTTTAAAGTTACTGTTACACCAGACTGTGCAGACACTCAAACTATGGGTTCATTTAAAAGTATCTGTTACACCTGGATTTTACAGACACTCAAAGCATGGTTTCGTTTTAAAGTTACTCTTGCACCAGTCTGTGCAGACTTTCAAACCTTGGGTTCATTTTAAAGTGACTTTAACACCAGGTTGTGCAGACTCTCAAACCATGGGTTCATTTTAAAGTTACTGTTACACCTGGGTATGCACACTAAAACTATGAGTTCATTTTCAAGTTACTGTTACACCAGGCTGTGCAGACTCCCAAACCATGGGTTCATTTTAAAGTTAATGTTACACCAGGTTGTGCAGACTCTCAAACCATGGGTTCATTTTAAAGTTACTGTTACACCAGGCTGTGCAGACTCTCAAACCATGGGTTCATTTTAAAGTTACTGTTACACCTGGCTGTGCAGACTCTCAAACCATGGGTTCATTTTAAAGTTACTGTTACACCAGGCTGTGCAGACTCTCAAACCATGGGTTCATTTTAAAGTTACTTTTACACCAGGCTGTGCAGAATCTCAAACTATGGGTTCATTTTAAAGTTACTGTTACACCAGCGTTTGCAAACTCTCAAAGTATGGGTTTATTTTAAAGCTACTGTTACACCAGGCTGTGCAGAATCTCAAAGCATGAGTTCATGTTAAAGTTACTGTTACATCAGGTTTTGCAGACTCTCAAACATGGGTTCATTTTAAAGTTACTGTTACAGCAGGCTGTGCATACTCTCAAACTATGGGTTCATTTTAAAGTTGCTGTTTCACCGGGCTGTACAGACACTGAAACTATTGTTTCATTTTAAAGTTACTGTTACACCAGGCTGTGCAGACTCTCAAACTGTGGGTTCATGTCAAAGTTACTGTTAAACCAGGCTGTGCAGACAGTTACACCTTGGGTTCATTTTGAAGTTACTGTTACACCAGGCTATGCAGACTCCCAGACCATTAGTTGATGTTAAAATTACAGTTATACTAGGCTGTGCAGAAGCTCAAACCATCGTTCATTTTGAGTGTTTTTGTAATGGCCAATTTAGGGCCGAATTTCGGCCCCATACCCCTGCTTAAAAAGTATATATTTTTCCCCTATATTTACTTTAAAATTCCCCTCAGAATGTAAGCTTTTTTTTGGAAAAATAAACTTGGCCAATATCAGACAAAAATTGACTAAGATAGAGGAATTTTTGTAAACAATCCCAGCAATTTTTTTATCAAACCAAATTTGTGCATAATCTAAGTTATCATTTGTAGCAAAACAATTGATTAATGTTTTATAAAAAGTAGAATACAAAAATGTAATAATGTTTTTCTACCAAAAAAAATTCCCCTTTTGCTGTGAAATTACCCGCCTGAAGGTCCCCCCCCCCTACCCCACCTTTTCCCCAAAGGTGAAAACAAACACTGATTTTAAAGTGACTGTTACACCAGGTTGTGCAGACACTCAAACCATGGGTTCATTAGCTCAACTTTTCCAAGAAAAGGCAAGCTATTCTACCGGCGTCGGCGTCCAAGCTAGGTTACAGTCTTTCGGTAAGCTAGTGTCTCAGGAATGGCTTGAGGGATTTCATTCAAACTTAAAATATTTATTCCCCACATTAAAATGAACCTATAGGCCAAGTTTGGTAACTCTAGTTTAAAATTTGACAAAATTATGGGCCTTTTTACACTTGACAATTTTACATAAGCTATATGGACAGGTTGAAGTTTTTCGGTAAGCTGGTTTCTCAGGACTAAAGAGATTTCATTCAAACTTAGAATACTTATTCCCTATATTAAAATGAACTCATGGGCCAATTTTGATAACTCTAGTTTGAAATTTGTAAAAATTATGGGCCTTTTTTCACTTTGAAATTTTACATATAAGCTATATGGACAGGTTAAAGTTTTTCGGTAAGCTAGTTTCTCAACTTTTCGTTTCCACTCCCTAACTCGAGAACGGATTAAGCTATTGTAATGAAAATGCAAAGATAGATACTTATAGCGAGACCTCGATAGGGATTGCATATGGGGTGGGTGGGGTCAAGGTCACTGTTACTAAAAATAGAAAAACGGTTTCCGCTCAATAACTTGAGAATAAATTGAGATATATTTTAATAAAAATTAATACATAGATACCTTATATCAAGACCTCACTTGGGTTTGCATATGGGGTGGGTGGGGTCAAGGTCAAGGTCACTGTTACTATAAATAGAAAAATGGTTTCCGCTCAATAACTTGAGAAAGCATTGACATATTTTAATGAAACTTTATACATGCATACCTTATATCGAGACCTCGCTTGGGATTGCATATGGGGCGGGTGGGGTCAAGGTCGCTGTTACTAAAAATAGAACAACGGTTTCCGCTCAATAACTTGAGAACGCATTGAGATATTTTACTTTATACATGCATACCTTCTATCGAGACCTCGCTTGGGATTGCATATCGGGTGGGTGGGGTCAAGGTCACTGTTACTAAAAATAGAAAAACGGTTTGCGCTCGATAACTTGAGAATGAATTGAGATATTTTAATGAAACTTAATACATACATACCTCATATCGAGACCTCTCTTGAGATAGCATATAGGGTCAAGGTCACTGTTACTAAAATAGAAAAACGGTTTCTGCTCAATAACTTGAGAAGACATTGAGATATGTTAATGAATCTTCATACACAGATACCTTATATCAAGACCTCGCTTGGGATTGCATATGGGGTGGATGGGGTCAAGGTCAAGTTCACTGTTACTAAAATCTAGACAAACGGTTTCCGATCAATAACTTGTTACTAAAAATATATAAACGGTCCGATCAATAACTTGAGAATGCATCAAGATATTTTAATGAAACTTCATACATAGATACCTTATATCGAGACCTCGCTTGGGATTGCATATGGGGTGGGTGGGATCAAGTTCACATTTACTAAAATTTTTAGTGATGTGCTGACTTTGGTTTTCGTGGAATTTCCATATTTCTTGTTTTAGAAAAAAAATGCCAGTAACTCCGACAGCTCTTGTTTTACAGTTACTGTTACACCTGACTGTGCAGACTCTCAAACTATGGGTTCATTTTAAAGTTACTGTTACACCAGGGTATGCAAACTCTCAAACTATGGGTTTATTTTGAAGTTACTGTTAACCAGGCTTTTGCAGACACTCAAAGCATGGGTTCATTTTAAAGTTACTGTTACAAAAGGCTGTGCAGACACTCAAACCATGGTTTCATTTTAAAGTTACTTTTAAACCAGGCTGTGCAGATGCTCAAACCATGGGTTTATTGTAAAGTTACTGTTACACCAGAGTGTGCAGACACTCAAACTATGGGTTCATTTTAAAGTAACTGTTACACCTGGCTTTTACAGACACTCAAACCATGGGTTCATTTTAAAGTCCTGTTACCACAGGCTGTGCAGACACTCAATCCATGGGTTCATTTTAAAGTTTCTGTTACACCAGGCTCTGCACACTCTCAAACTATGGGTTCATTATCAAGTAACAGTTACACCAGGCTGTGCGGACACTCAAACTATGGGTTCATTTAAAAGTTACTGTTACACCAGGCTGTGAAGACTCAAACCATGGGTTCTCTTTAAAGGTTATGTTACACAAGGCTGTGCAGACACTCAAACTATGAGTTCATTTTAAAGTTAGTTACTGTTACACCAGGCTGTGCAGACTCTCAAACCATGGGTGTACTTTTAAGTTACTGTTATACCAGGCTGTGCAAACACTCAAACCATGAGTTCATTTTAAAGTTACTGTTACACAAGGCTGTGCAGACTCTCAAAGTATGGGCTCTTTTTAAAGGTGCTGTTACACTAGGCTATGCAAACTCTCAAACTATGGGTTCATTTTAAAGTTACTGTTACACCAGGCTGTGCAGACTCTCAAACCATTGGTTCATTTTAAAGTTACTGTTACACCAGGGTATGCAAACTCTCAAACAATAGGTTCATTTTAAAGTTACTATTACACAAGTTTGTGCAGACTATCAAACCATGTGTTCATTTTAAAGTTATTGTTACAGCAGGCTGTGCAGACTCTCAAACTATGGGTTTATTTTAAAGTTACTATTACACCTGGCTGTGCAGACACTCAAACTATGGGTTCATTTTAAAGTAACTGTTACACCAGGCTGTGCAGACTCTCAAACTGTGGTTTCATGTCCAAGTTACTGTTACACCAGGCTGTGCAGACACTTAAACCATGGGTTCATTTTAAAGTTACTGTTACACCAGGCTATGCAGACTCCCAGACCATGGGTTCATGTTAAAGTTACAGTTATACCAGGCTGTTCAGAAGCTCAAACCATGGGTTCATTTTAAATTTACTGTTACACCAGGCTGTGCAGACTCTCAAACCATGGGTTCATTTTAAAGTTACTGTTAAAGCAGGCTGTGCAGACCCTCAAACCATTTGGTTCATTTTAAAGTTACTGTTACAGCAGGCTGTGCAAAGTCTCAAACCGTGTTTTCATTTTAAAGTTACTGTTACATCAGGCTGTGCAGACCCACAAAGCATGAGTTCGTTTTAAAGTGACTGTTACACCAGGCTGTGCAAAGTCTCAAACCGTGTGTTCATTTTAAAGTTACTGTTACAACAAGGCTGTGCAGACCCTCAAACCATGAGTTCGTTTTAAAGTTACTGTTACACCAGGCTGTGAAGACTCTCAAACAATGGGTTCCTTTAAAGATACTGTTACACCAGGCTGTGCAGACTTTCAAATTTTAAATTCACTTTAAAGACCTGTACACATTGTTACAGGGGCAGTTTCACAGTTTTGGCTGTGAGAGATAATTTTCTATAACTGTCTTTTTTCTTCTAGCACAATGCATTTACTGTTCATATTTCAAGGTTTGAAAAGCACATCGCTTGTGTAAAGTTAAACTTTTGAAGAATATGATTATCTGTTATTTTTCGACAAAAATGTTCGACCTGGTAGACATACACATACTAGTATTTTTTACATCAAAAAGCATAGCAAGTATCAAAAGAATTATGTTTCCCAAGCAAAACAGCATAAAAGACCAAAAGTGTCGATATATTCTACAAATGTGTTTTTTTTTAAATTCCATTTTCAGCGAAATCTTTTTTGAACTCCAAACTGTGAAACTGTCCCTTTACAACAGGCCGAGTTAAATCTCAAGTGTTTTGTACCCGAAAAAGAATATAAGACGAGAGGCATATGATGTACTTTTGTTTGTCTTCTTTTATGTATTTTAAAAGCGTCTTTCCACAAGTACTGCAGCATATACTACATTTTAAACCGCCGTTTGGTTTCTGTGTTCTGAATTTTGTCAATTTTGGTCTGATTGGAAGTTTTGAAACGATAGTATCAGCAAAGCTGCAATCACGTGTAAAAGATGCAATCACGTGTAAAAGATGCAATACTGACTGTTATTTATTAAAACCTTACGAACTAACTTAAAATCTTGGTTCGAATAGGAAATAAATTTAATTTAAAAAAAAAACACGAATGTGTCCACCTTCTTCGTGAGTAACTGTTTGGCACCGTCTTCTCACAGACATTGCGTAAACGCCGCGGAAACGTACAGTCCGTATAATCGTAAACGTGCGTTAATTCAAACACCTTATACACGGTGTTAAAACGAATCGGTAACCTCTCCGTTAAAATAGCTCAAAATGCACCCTCTAAATTAGGAACCATCTCTAAGAACTACAGGTAGGTCACTTTCTTGTCGATATATATAGCTTACTGTCGCCAAAAATCTGAGATATTTTTGTTTCATGAAACATTGTGGACTATAGCCTACTATTTCAGAAAGGAATTCACACTATTATATGATCTGTTTCCTAGAAATAGTCCTTACGAAAAATCAGGGCGTGGTCAGGACGTGGTGAAGACTTGGAGAACCTAGTACGGACGTGCTTATCTGGTCTGATGGGGCCATTACATTTCTGGAGTTTGGCTCAAATTAAATTATTCCCCGAGGTATATTTATTGTTATCTATAACTTTATAAGCGAACAACTGGTGTAAATAACTTAGTATTAGCATCATTAGAGTCCAGCCAGCCATCGAGGTGTGTGTCACGGCATCGCGGAGGGCTAGCGCTCTCCCTACCGAGAGAGAAGCTGGTCGGGTACTGCTAGCGCTCTACGTACGGAGCTAGCGGGCGGTACTCACCGAATTAAATCTTAGAAATTGTCTGCTCGGGCATATGGTTTTTAACCGCAGCCCCGAGGGTTAATAAACTCATCCGTCGTCAAATAACTTAGTTTTTGCCGGCGGTCGGAACTGGAAGGTATACCTGTATTCCCTCCGTATTGGTGTTTGTGTTTTACTCATTTTACGCTGTTTTCATGCAATACTCACAACACGCACTGATATAGAACACAGTACATATTCGGGTATATTTCAGATGTAAAATATGTGTGGTTCAAGTCTGAAATACTTTTCTTTCATTTTATTTAACGTTTGCGTTTGTTAAAAAATCCATGCCGTTTACATACCTATACATGCTAATGTTCGGTGCATAATGTATTTTCAATCAATTTAGCTCATAACTGCCATATTCACATTTTATGTATACTTGTTTACCAAAAACGTCTACATTTAACGGAGAGGGTGCATTTTAGGCTATTTTTAACGGAGAGGTTACCGATTAGTTTTAACACTGTGATATAGTGGTGATACCTTTTTTTTCGACTTAGCTGTGTAGCTGTCTACGATCACTTTTGTACGGTGTCCTGTTAATGCCATCGTAGTTTCGCGACTTCGACCTGTGCTTATGAAAGGGCGCCCATACGATACGCCGACGCGGTGACACGATACCACAATCGCCGACACGATGCGCCGAAGCGATATAAACGTCGCAATATCGTGTGTTTTTTCATATGTGGATATAAGATTGGACGAAGATACGACGAGACGACGTTTATATCGTTTCGGCGCATCGTGTAGACGCTTCGGCGTATCGTGTCGGCGCTTCGGCGTATGGATTGCGGCGCGTCGGCGCCTTTTCATTTCTGAAGTCGAAATCGCAACGAGACGATACGCCGACGCGCCGAGACGATACGACGACGCGCCGACACGATACGCCGACACAAGCCGAAGCGCCGAGACGATGCTCCGAAGCGATATAAACGTCGCAATCTCGTGTTGTTTTTTCTTATGTGGCTATAAAATTGGACGAAGAAAAACGAAGAGCTTCGGCATACCGCTTCGGCGCATCGTGTCGGCGCTTCAGCGTATCGTGTCGGCGCTTCGGTGTATTATGTCGGCGTAAATTAAGCACCGTTGCAAGCATTGTTTTTATTTTTAATGTAAAATACTTTAATGTTAATATTAAATACATATATGAATAAGTAAATTAAACAAGTAAACAAATCTGCGTTTCATAACATTGTTTAATGATCTGTAGGAATAATAATGTGCCAACCGTTATATATTTGTACCTGTAGGTATAAATTGTACCTGTAGATATTATTTTTAACGTGCCTACAGGTATAAATTTAGAAATATAGGTACAAAATTGCACCTGTATGCACAATTTTATACCTGCCCGTATATATATAACAACTGTACTCGTACATATTGTCACTTTTGACAAAGACGGTACTAAAACGGCACACCATCTAAAATTGGGCGAAGATACAGAAAGACGACGCTTATATCGCTTCGGCGCATCGTGTCGGCGTATCGTCTCGGCGCGTCGGCGTTTCGGTGCGATTTTGATATTAGAAATGAAATGGTGCCGACACGATTACGCCGACTCGCCGACACGATGCACCGAAGCGCAGAGACGATGCGCCAACGCTCTGATTCGATGCGTCGAAGCGGTCTAAATGGCGTCTCGTCGTATCTTAGCCAATTTTAAAGCCACAGATGAAAAAAACAACACGAGATTGCGATGTTTATATCGCGTATTTAGAAAAAAAAAATTAATACAGCATCCCGGAACAATGGTATATATACCCACTGTCTATATTTTATCATTTTCACTGAACGTTGGTGCAGGTACTACGGTGTGGATTTATTTACTTAAGAATTGGTAGCGAGCTAGAACGGGTATGTTTTACTGAGTACTTTTTCGGCGTAGCTGTCTAAGATTTGACCTAGATTTCTTGCGATAATTATGCAGCGGGAAAATTGAATGCCAATAGAATTGGGCAAATTATATATTTTTTTAGGGAATGCAAACTTACAACAATGGTTTGATGTATACCAATAACTGTTGCATACATTTGAGGATTAAAATGTACACAATTGTTTACGTAAGCGGTTAAAATTAAGTTATAAACATATCTTCGACATACACTCTAGAACTGAACATAATTATGAACAATTTTACTCATTGTTTGTCATGATCAGAATGTTATATTCATTCAAATAATGAAATAACCATTTTGTTTAGCCTACATAATCGGCGCGCTCTATAAATAGCAATTACAATGCTACATTTCACGGGCACGACAGTCGGTCACAACGTACATTGTTGCCTGTTGAGCTTGCGTCACGTCTGCCTGTCAGTAGTTTGAAAGTTTCTTGTGACAAGCACAAACTATAATGTTGTAAAATTCTGGTATTTTTTGTGATAAATAAACAAAAAAATATTAGCACACTTGAGGGAGCTTATATATCCTATTATTTTATTATTGTGTAAAAATATTATTGTACGTTGTGACCGACTGTCGTGCCCGTGAATTAATTCTAGCGAGTGCACTCCAGCAGGAGAGTGAATCATTCTGAAAAAAGCGCGCGGTAAAGCTGTGTTAAACAGCATCAAATAGCGTCCGGATAAATCCTAAACCCAATAATTTCAATAAATGGCGAATTTATATTTATAAACTTACTGTGCATGTCTATTTATAATATTATTTGAATTTTGGTTTTATTAAGAAGTATTTATAATTGCACCTTTCTATCAACTTTTCCAGTAGATGTTTTTCAAGTTATAACAATGTTCAACATCTTTATATAAGTAAAATGTGGTGAAAGAAGTCTCGTAAATACGTCGAAATGTTATTTATGTTACTTTCACTTCATTTACGTAGCATGAATACACTATGTGCAATACTGGTACACATGGTATATTATTTAACATTACTATGTACACTTATTTAATATAATAATTTTCATTCGTTCCCGCTATTATTTTCTGACTATGTTAATATGTTAAATTTCCCGGATAAATTCATGTATCAATTATATTCACGTAATTTACTTGTATTTAGGATATTCATGTATCACTGGTGAAAACATGGGGCGGTATATGATCGGCTTATTCACGGTACAGATATTAATAATAATTCTCAAATTAATTTTGGGGCCTATACGTTTTCTTATGGTGTCCGAAAAATCTAGTGTTCGAGAAGTCTTCTTAGTAGGGACCGGAAAATCTGGGTCCGAGAAGTCTCCTAAGTAGGGATCAAACAATCTGGGGTCCGAGAAGTCACGTAACCGATAATCTCGGTCCTCTTGTATTATATTTAGGGCAAAAATGACATCTCAATATTAATTTCAACGCCGATTGTCTTTTTGAAGGACATTTCTTGTTTGTATTGTACGAATATGAGCGAGCGAAAAATATTAGCAAATTGATCCAGTTTTTACCGTTTTGCGATCCCAAGAAAGCTTCAATATTCAGATACTTACTTTAATAATCCGCTTATGTCTATTTCTATTTGTGTCAAACGGCACATTTCGTAAATAAAAATGTTTTATATTTAGATCGTCTTATAAGCGATATCTTAATAAGGAATTAAATCGTTCTACCCTTAACCCCCTTAGCATTCCATTTTTATTGCATTTTAGGCCATTTATTTTTTTCACCTTTGAGAAAAAGTTGTAGGCCCGGGCCTACAATGTCTACATGTAGTAGCTACACCACTGATACCTACTTACTGAGGGAAAGCAAAAGATTTTATTTTATCTGGTGATTTCAACTGTTCAGATATTGACTGGGAAAATTTGACAGTAAATTCCAAAAGACACACAGGACAAAGCTATTCAACAACATGTACTTGATATATAACGTCTGAAAGAAACCTCGCACAGATCCACTATGAACCAACGCGCTAAGGAAATCTCCTTGATCTAACGCTCACAACCAACACATCTCCCATCATATTGTGGTTTAAATGACAAATAAAAAACGTAACACATTTAAGGACCATTCAGATATTGTTTTCATGATATTGTTAGTAATTTCTTTTGCGAAACAGAAACATACGAGAAAAGATCGCGAAATCGTATATTAGACTACTGTACAGATAACGCTCTTGAAAATGCGAAATTACTTCTTCCTCCAGGCCAATTTTGGACTTTGACATCACACCATAAACCACGCCAAGTAAATTAATTTGTACAAGGCAGATCTCAGATTACTTACAAATATGGAAAGTTGACATTGCAAACTCTTGTGGAATGTAAAATCTATATACGAATTTATAATATTTAAATTGATACAAACCTGTCCGAATTGTTTTCACGGTCCAAATACACGATTAACAGCTTTCAGTAAATAAATAAATGGTTAGCTAAAAACCTTTTAAGGACCGAACTTTAATCGAGACCATCATGTAGCATCACACAGACGAGATAATTGCAAGCTGAGAATAAATAACTTAAACCGTGTAGACTTCTATACTGAAAATTAAGTCAGTTCTTGTGCATGTATATTGATGTGAATTTATATATTGTAGGTGTCTTTTTTAGCGCTGTATTTTTAATAGCGCTTTTAGAGCTATGACGAATGCGCTAATTCAGGTACACGCGAATGTCAGGACGGGAATTCGTGTCGTTTGCTGCTTAGACGGAACTTTGTTTACCGTAGTATGTCAAGTCGAAATAAGAAATGTCTTCAAGAGACAATCGGCGTTGAAATTAATATTGATATGTCATTAAAAAATAACTTAAACATAACAGAGGGCCAAGATGACCGGCAACGTGACTTATCAGACCCCAGATTGTTTGGTCCCCACCTATATTAGGAGTCTTGTTGGACCCCAGAATTTTCCGGCGGACACCATAAAAAAACTACAGCTCCATATTTTCACCGGTGATATATAAATAACCAAAATAGTTTACGTGAACCTAATTGTTATCTGAATTTGTCAGGCCAATTTAACAAATTAACAATGTAAGAAAATAATTGCGGGAATGAATGAAAATTATAATGTATCTGACGAGTCTATATAGTTGTTTCAAGTAATATACCATAGCTTCATCTTAGAAGTTATCTAATATAAACACGAGTGGGAGTCAAATAAGCATTTATACTGTGTATCCCAATAAAAAGCAATATTCAGGTAACATGCAGCGCATTTGAAATTTTTAGACTTTATTTTTGACACAAACATAAAATTTTATTAGAGTTTGACGATTTAAAATTATATTTGGTAGGGATATGATGTTTCAAGGTTTCCTGTGTATAATTAGTGTTGCAAATTGTGTTATTCATGTTAGTGAATAACAATTCGACGTATACAGAGTCTTCTATCATAACATTTTATCTCGTTTCGCCGGATTATCGTGTCTCGGTTAAATATCGTGCCTCGCTTCGTGTCTCGCGCAATTCTCGTGCTCGCGTTCAAAGGTCGAGACAAGAGATGCGAAGCGAAACCCGAAGCGAGGCACGATATTATATCGTTAAAATATCGCCCGAATCTCGAGTTTCGCGGTAGATTTTCAAACCACGATACACGAAGCGAGAATCCGGCGACACACGAAGCGAGACCCGATATTTTATCGTTTAAATATCGCCCGAATATCGAGTCTCGCGTCTACCGGTGCACCAGGAATTTATCACGTTGTAGTTACTTGAAATTATTTTGTAAAAATATGATGATGTTGTTGTTTATGATGACGATAAGTAACACCGAAGTTGAGTTGACACCAAAGTGCGTTGCTAAATAGTCCAATAGGACGAAGCACCTATCTGCTTTAGTGCATGATGCAACCCCACGTCGTGTTGACCTACTTTCTGTGTGTGAAAGTTAATTAGAAGGCCTTTAGTACACATCTATTTAAAAACGCCACAGAAGTAATTGCAGCCGCAGTTTCCTCAAGACGGATGAGCGGACGGACGGACAGACAGACAAAGAGACAGACCGTTACTTCTACTGCAACAAGCTTTTCATGAAAATAAACAATAAGCATAAATAAAACATAGACATCATTATAGTTCAAACAGAAACAGTTATCAAATCGAGTAGAAATAGCCGCAAAGCAGCAGTATCATCCAGGTGAAAGGGCGGACTGAGGCACGCTATTTCATATGGCCTAACTACGACTTGGGCCGTCCTGACCCGCATTCGTTCTTTAGGGAAAAAGAGTGTTTCCCTGCGTTGTTTCCTGCTTCAAACCGCGAGACTCGATATTCGGGCGAATTTTGAACGATACAGTATCTTGCCTCGCTTCGTGTGTCGCCGGATTCTCGCTTCGTGGTTTAAAATCTACCTCGATACTCGATATTCGGGCGATATAATATCGTGCCTCGCTTCGTGTCTCGATCTTTGAACGCTAGGCATGAGCATTGCGCGAGACAAGAAGCAAGGCACGATAATCCCGCGAAACGCGACACAATATTTTGCCGCGATATTTCGTGGTATGGGATACTGCGACAGTGCGAGATCTCGTGTTACAATATCGTGTTTCGCGCAATTCTCGTGTCTCGCCCTTGCCATACGAGGCACGATATTCCATATAGCCTAACGGGATTCCGTAGATACACGATATTCAGGCGAGACAGGAAGCAATGCACGATATTATATCGTTCAAATATTTCTCGAGTCTCGCGGTAGATTTTCAAACCACGATAAACGAAGCGAGAATCCGGCGACACACGAAGCGAGACACGATATTGTGTCGTTCAAATATCGCCCCAATATCGAGTCTCGCGTCTACCGGTGCACCAGGAATTTATCACGTTGTAGTTGTTAGACATTATTTTGTAAAAATATGATGATGTTGTTGATGATGAACACCCGAAGTTGAGTTGACACCAAAGTGCGTTGCTACATAGGACAATAGGGCAATGCACCTATCTCCTTTAGTGCATGATGCAACACCACGTCGTGTTGACCTAATTTCAGTGTCAGAAAGTTAAATCTGAAGAAGGCCTTTAGTACACAACTATGTCACTAGAAATGTGTCCACAGACACGGATGCCCCCCCACCCCCACCCCACGCAGCCATTTCTACATGGCGCCGCTTTGTCTGTATGCATACAAATTGTTTTGCAAAAGGAGAATTGAACTTTTATACTGCACTTTATGCGAAGTATTCTCTTATTCTGTGATGTAAGCTGAGTTATCACAAAATAGTTTTAGTCGTGACAAAAAATCAATAAAGGGTAGTAATTAAAACTTTTGGGCAATTATGAGTTATGGTTCTTGAATGCTTCTCTTACTCTTGCTATCTTAAATCATTCTGTGCAGAATCAACAAAATGCCTTTTATCATGTTTGAATTATGATTGCACACTCATGAATAAAGGGAAGTAATTCACTAACTTCACAAGTCAGGTTCTTGCATGCGACATACCATCTGGTGATGGTGAATTTCTGCCAATTTATCTGAAAATCCCTGCATACATGGCAATATTATGCTCTGGACAATTACCTGGCCTTTGACCTTGATTAGTGACCTTAGCCTTTCAGCTACAGACCTGGTTTTTGAACGCCAGATGCCGTCTCATAATGCTTATCATTTCTGCCAAGTAATTTCAAAATTCTTCCATGCCGGAAAAAATTACACTGCAGTCAATATTGATGGCTTAAACTCTTATTTTTGATCTTTGACCTTTAAGTGCGACCTTGACCTTACACCAAAGGACCTGGTTATTGCACGCCATGTGCAGCTTCATAACGCTCATCACTTCTGTCAAGTTATATTAAATTTCTTCCATGCCGGAAAAATTATGCTCCATCCTGAGTCCATGGTATTCATACCGATATTTGACCTTTGACCTTTAAGTGTGACCTTGACCTTGGACCTAGTTCTTGGGGGTGACACATTGTCTTATAATGGTTATCAATTTTGCCAATTTATTTGAAATTCCTTCAATGCTGGACAAAGTTATTGCCTGGACAACAATCTTAACATATTTACATATACTTGACCTTTAAGTGTGACCTTGACCTTGGACCAAGGCACCTGGTTCTTGCACGCGACACACCACCGCATATGCTTATCACTTATGCCAAGTTGTTTGAAAATCCTTCCCTGCTGGACAACATTATGCTCCAGACAGTGTCTATGGCTTAAATTCTTATATTTGACCATTGACCTTTAAGTGTGACCATGACCTTGGACCAAGTTCTTGCATGCAACACACCGACTCACCATGCTTAGCACTTCTGCCAAGTTATTTTAAAATTCTTCCCTGCTAGACACAATAATGCTCCACACAGGGTCTATCGCTTAATTCTTATATTTGACCTTTGACCTTTAAGTGTGACCTGGACCTTGGGACCAGATACTTGCGCGCGACTAACCGTCTCACCACTTCTGCCAAGTTATTTGAAATTCCTTCCCCAGCTGTACAAAATTATTCTCCGGACAGTATCTGTGGCTTTAATTCTTATATTTGACCTTTAACCTTTAAGTGTGACCTTGGGACCTGGTTCTTGCGCGCGACACATCGTCTCACCATGCTTAACACTCGTGCAAATTATTTTTAATTCCTTCCATGCTGGACAAAATTATGCTCCGGACAGTGTCTATGGCTTAAAATTATTATATTTGACACTGACCTTTAAGTGTGACCTTGACCTTGGACCTAGGGACCTGGTTCTTGCGCGCAACACACCGTCTCATTATGCTTCACATTTCTGCCAAGTTATTTCAAATTGCCCTAACGCCGTTTCCTAAAGACAGACGGAGAGACAGACAAAGAGACAGTCGGAAAGAGAGACCGACCGTTACTTCTACAGCAACTGGCTTTTCATGAAAATAAACAATAAGCATATATAAAACATAGACATCATTATAATTCAAACAGAAACAGTTATCAAATCGAGTAGAAATAGCCACAAAGCAGCAGTTTCCTCGAGACGAATGGGCGGACTGATTGACAATGAAGCTGACAAACAGACCGACAGACAGTGGGCCGTTAACGACTTGGGCCGTCCAGACCCGCCTTCTTACAAATGGAAAGGTTTACAGTGCTTTACTTGTTACTTTTTGGACATGCCTACATTACCAAGCGGCACTCGCGCTCTTGTTATGAACATGTACACGTGCAGTGTTATAGCATATAACTTAATGTAAATAAACAGTTGTAAAAATATGGTTTAAAAAAAGTACATAACCACTGTTAACGATATTAAAGTACTGCAGTTTATACTAACCAATGTATTTCCAGTAATTTTCAAGCACTGATACATTTCACTAGTTGAAATGGAGAAGCAAGTCCAGCGATCAATGCAATTATTTTATTCATTTATCAGAATAATATACGTCATACAGAGTCTGATGAAACTATTGCTTTCTATCAGGCAATGTACAAGTCACCAACGGTCAACACCACGCAGAAAAGACTCGCGGAGGTCCCGCCAGCTGAACACTGGTAGGCCTCCAATGGTAAGTTTTCTTAATTCAGATAAATAGGCAAATTTATTATTATCAACTTCATCTGTTGACCAATTTTTGAGTGAAAACTGGTGTACAGCTCCAGCTAACACGTGATTTTATTTAATAAGAACTATCGGGAAAGTATTACAACAGCCCGTGTAGAGAGCTGAAATATATAAATTAATAACAAAGCAAACCTCAACACAAAAGTGATTTAGTTAATACAGCAACAACAGTTGACTACAGAAAAGTACTTCTCAAATACGAGAAAACATCAGATTCAAACTCTTAAAATTTAGTTACTTTTTGTAGATGAATCTAATTTACAAGATAAATTAATGTATTTTTACTATAGTACACCGAACTCATAATCAAACTCATTAAGTTCATCATCTACGTCATTATGTAATTAATCCACATTAGTAATGGTAAATACACCCATATGAACAACATTCTGTACAGAATTAACACTTCCCAATGAATGCAACATACTAATATCTATTATCATCAGTTCAGACGAAATCTAAGAACCAGAGTAAACAAGTCATAAAGAGGATCACAAATCAGGATGGCAAAACCGAGGTGGTCAACTGTTGCAATGGCAGCAGAAGGGACACCAGCAGGCGCCGACACACACAATCAACTGCACAAGGGGCCGTCTGTAGGCCCATCACACCCTGAATTCCCTAGCTATGGTTCCACTTCCAGATCTGTAACAGCAAAGTTTAATTATCAACTGAGTCCGGACTACAACAAATAAGAATCTGATATTTTATGTGGTGCACTTCAATGGTTATAATATTGATGATCATCAATTTTAACAACACGTTAAAATGTGTAGCCATTGCGTTATTTGATAATGCCAGGGTGAGCCTGTCAGGCTGTGTATAAAGTACATAAATCTAAAAGCTTCTGATTTAATTTAGAAACTTCAGTACATGTATCTGAAATATTGATCTTAAATATCCAATCAACATGTATAGACTAAGTACCGGTGCTTTCTGCAAGTCGTCTGGGTTGGAGATGTCCCCATGGGACGCCCACATGCTCTGCAGGTTGTCCCCCGCCCCATGACTGAAGCCTGCTGACACATATGGACCGTCCACACCATTGAACAGGGGCATTGGACCAAGCCTGGACGTCTGTCAGTAGAATGCATATCAAATGTGTCATATAGTTAAATAAAGCAAAATTACTTGGAATATTTTGTTTTAACCATAAAACTGACTATTTTTTAAGCAAAAGCACCATTCTGTTTTTCCCCGATATTATTAATCATTCTAAATATTATCAAATATAGCAAACAAATCATTTGCATACAACTTCCTAAGTAGATTTTTTTTTCACCTCATTTCCTATTCAGTGTTACCAGTAACTAAAACAGACATTGGCTACTAACCTTTGTGAATTTATTTGTACACGAGTTTTATTTACACCTTTTCTAGGAAAACTATGTCAAAATGAAAGGTACTTTTGCAAAAGTACAAGACAAGGCTACAACTTGTATTAATGATTACCTGAACATATTGTGAAAATGCGGGCTCCGACAAATCGTCTGTGGGTACTGGGCTTTGACTGTCTGGGTTTAAGACTCGACTGTCCCCCGCAGATGGGTTGGTAACCATGGTACCACCAGCAATCACAGATGTGGAAATGACAGACGTGGCCAGGGAGGCACTGCTCATGAATGATGACGGAACCTTCGAGCCCCAATCCACATTGGTATAATCTGAAAGAAAAATTTCTTTTTTTCACAAATGTTTTGGTAGACCTCCACAGATTACTTGTTAAACATACTGTTTTACTTCATTGAATAGCACTACTCTTCTGATTTATTAGAATTCAAGAATTTCTTTCCATATAACAATTTAACAGGATTTGTTTCCTTCACCTCTCAAGTATTATCATGAGAATTTCCTTTATGAATAACAGCCTTTTAACAATCAGCAGCTGGAAAACACACAACAATATCTATATAATATCAATATAATCGTGTACAAACCAGGTTGGAAACTCCAGAAAGGTTCTCCATAGTCCGTGATGGGTCCCCCTGCAGACTTCCTGAAGGTGCGTTCTCCACCGATGGGTCTGGGCTGGCGGCGGTCCTCAATCCCGGGTCTGATCATCTCCGAGATGGGAGGGGTACCAGGCGGCATGGGAGAGGAGGCTTGGGGTGGGCCTATAGGGGTAGGCGAGGGACCCTCTGAAAAATAACAAACAAAAATTTGTGTCAAACTGAATTTCACATAATATAAATGATCTATTATCAGACTGACAACAAGGTTAAATTCCAAAGAACTAACTATAATATTTAGGACATTTTGTACGAATTTTAAGTTACATATCAAATAACTACTTTTGAGATTGTTACATGCTGTGACTAGTAGACTTTATACTTAAGTAAATAGATTCAAAATCTAAATGAATAAATTTTACTGGATTTCATCCTAAAGTTTGGTTTTCCACTGTATCAATTGTTCTTCCACAACAGAATGTAACACATTGGACGTCACAAATAAAGACACTAATTTTACGCATTAAAAGGAACACTACTTAGATATTGTTAAGACAGATACTGCAAATTTCAAATAGAAACTAGTTATTGCTCACCTCTATGCATCATTCCACCGACAGATGGAGCACTGCTTGGCCTACCTTGGCCTGGAAGTGGTGAAAATGGGCGTTGAACAATGGGCGGTGTGAATCCTGGGCATAACACAGGGCTACCGGGCACCTGGCTGTGTATAGCCGACAACTGATGCATGAGGTTGGCCATGTACAGCTCCTGCTGATTGGCTGTCAGAGTGCCAAGGATGTCCTGGTTGCTTTGTACAGGGCTCTGACTTGTTGGAGGACCCATAGAGGATACAACAGGCCCACCCATCTTCCCAATCGCTGAAGCAACTTGTTTGACCAACTCCGGATTATTCTTCTGTAGAACTCCACCCATGTTGGGAAAGTTGGATATACCACCTGGAACCTGGAATGGACCACTGCCTGATAATGACCGCGAGGTGAAATCAGGTGCATTTGGATTCAGGGAGCTGGATATTTTTGGCAGTCTCATCGGCTGATTTGGAGTGGTGTACTCTTCCTTCTGTCCTTGTGGATCAAAACCAGAACCGTTAGACCTCGGGGAAAGTCCTGCAGAACCTGACTGATTGGATCTTGGCGACAGGTTGGGGCTCCCATTGTAGAAATTGTGTGGCATTGGAGCTCCAGGGAATCCTTGAAAGTTTGGAAACCCTTGTACCATCATATCCATGAACTGATTTCCTACAAGAGACATGGGAGCTCTGAAAGCTGGGTGCATTTCCTGCATAGGAACTGGAATTCTTGGCCCAGCACCCATTGGAGGCTTAAAACCTGGTGCCTTTGCTTGCAAGGTAGAATCTGGAGAAGTAGGGTCTGGCGACATTACAGTCGAACCTGGTATTGTGGGAACAACACCTGCCGCTGCTACACTAGCAAAATTCATCCTTTCACTACCATCTTCTTTCTTTCCCATCAGATGTTCTTTGGCATTGCTGAAATAATTATCAAAGGGAGAAAATTCTCCTGAAGATGACATATTGATGCTGTTATTGGCAGAACTAACCGTTGGTGTACTGATAGTTGTTGTTGCCTGATTAGGAACTATTGGCAATGGCTGAGGGTCATGCTTTCCTTGCCGTACAGATGTAGGTCTTTGCAACACCTTGACAGAGCCTGGTACAAGTCTAGTTCCACTGCTTCCCCTGCTGACTTGAGGTCGTATGTTGAATGTACTTGGACTTGTTGATGTTGGACCAGTGACTGTTGTCATCGTGGGCATTGTGTTGGGAGAACCAAATCCAATTCGTTTCTCCGCTGAGAACAATTGACGAGTTACCCCTGACTTGTCGCTTGAATGTGGACCGTTCAAGGCTGGGCCTGGGACAGGGAATTGGTCTCCAGCTGGCAATTTCCCAACATTTCTCCTGGGTGACACCGAACCCCCAGGGGCAGGGGAAGTGCCTCCCCAGACCATGTTTGTGTTGGGCAAGCCAGGTGCGGGGCCAGCCGCACGAGACGACCCTGTATTTGATACGGCTTGTTGCTGCAACCTTGGGGCCAGGGTCTTGTTAGTGTATCTCTGCTGGGAGGTGATACCATGCTGACTACTAGCTGGAGCGGACTGGGCTTGAAGACTGTCTGCGGGAGGTATGAAGTAGAGACTCTTGTTCTCCACTGGAGTTGGCGGTGGCTTCTGCTTGAACTTGGGGATGATTTCATTCAGCTCCTTGTCAGGGTCTGTTATCAATGCAGAAATCAGTGCATGCGCCTGTCTGGTCGCATCGGCAGAACCCCTACAAACAAGGATGAAAATAATGTGATCATGCTGACCTCAACATACTATGGAAACATTCACATTTGAACTGGTTTAAATGGAGAAACAACTGGGGCAATAAGGAGTCGAACATAGATGTTATGAAAATACATGTATAAGTGAAAGAAATATTAGGAACAATTTATTCAAAAAGAACAAGGCAATAAAACCTGCAAAACAAGATTTTACATTAAAGTTACAACATGGAAATTTCAACATGGCCGATTAATAAATGTAGCAAGCTGATTTTACATATAATCCAATATGCAGATTATCACTACAATGTTACATACTTGATAGTGATGGTTCTCTCCCCCGACCCTTTATTTTTTTCTACATCAATATTAGCCCCTGAAAATTCACGGATGGCGTTGATGTTACTGCCACCACGACCAATAACACGGCTGATAGCATTAGCTGGAACCTGCACTTTCTTGGATCTGAAATCCACAAGCATAATTTATGAAATAGAAAAAAAAATCATGTCCTCATGTATGCATTCCTAGTCGACACATACTGTTATTATGGAAAACAACCATGGAGATACATGTACAAAGCTTTAAAACATAATTCAAAGTTGTGTGTGTCAACAGTAACAGCTTTTATACATTTACAATGATACCTGTTTAACCAATTATTTTATGCAACAATTTCAACATAAGAGGACAGTTTACCTAACAAGATTTGATTTCAATGCCAGATAAGTCTAGTGTTAATTTCATTTTATTGTTCACCTTTATGAGCAAAGGTACATACACAGTATTTCATTTATGACTTAAAAAGTGTTCAGAGAATGAAATCAGCTACATGTTTCGTGCAACTGGCTGCTGATAAGCCACTCACTTTCTGATGACCTCTTTCCAGCCATCCTCCTTCTTCTGTCCCCTCTTGGGACTGTTCATAAGGGGCTGGGCGGCCTTCACAGACAGCATTGCAGGATTGTTAGCCTCACTTTCAGCCTTCTCATATGGGGTCTTTTCACTATAAAAATACATGCATCTTTGTAACAATGTTCAAATTTTTTATACCTGATTTCTTTAATATTATGGTACATAATTTGAGACACTATTCCTAGACTTTTAAGACTGTATGTATTGAAAAAAATTCACCAGTAACTTTCACTTATTGATAATTCTTACTTTCAGTTGAATTTTGCCTTACAACTGCAAAGCATGGGAAAAGGTAATTTACATTAAACATAATGCATGTACAAGTAAATAGAAATATGCTGCTACATGTATTTGTATTGGTTCCACAATTCTAACTAGATAATTTGTTCATTAAAGGTATCCCAATGGGTATACATTACCTTGGAGGGGATTTTTTCTCTGCAGTTTTCCTCAGTCTTTCAATGTCCCAGTCAGATATAGAAGGAATATTCCCAAAATCATCTAGATCTCCAATTGCTACAAAAAACAACACTGATAATTACAAGTAGTCACTATTTTTAAGTGTTATGGCACATGCAAAAAATGCCAATTTTATTTAAACTGCAAAAATTACCAGTTATACAGTTTAACAGAATCACCATGTATTACGCACAATTAGCTTCCAGAACTCTGGTAGCAGATAACTAAGTATTTATAAGAATACAAGTATGTTATTACAGGTAATACCGGTGGTGGAGTTAACAGGTCCTTCCTGATCTGATTTCTTCCTTCTCACCACCGCAGATCGAGCAGGCTTCGCAGACTCCCCAGCCACTTTCCCAGCATGGCCTTCTGAAGCTTTCAACTTCGTAATACTGGCTGATATCTCCCGGTCTCGGCGGTTCTTCTTGTTTTTCTTAGACTCAGTCCTGTCAACAGCACTGGTCCTATTGGAGACGGAGCTCTCCTCTCGGTTATTTTTCGGGTCTTTATTCTCATCCTGGGCAACCCTGTCTTCTTCCATGTTGTTCATTTCAGACTCATTATTACTGTTACGCTTCTCTGACTTTTTTCCTCTGGTCTTACTACTCGACACAATTGGCTCAGTTGTTGTTGGTAAGGTCAATCCTGAACATGGAAAGATTTACAATCATTTATTTAGAAACCTTTTGACTTGCTATTCATAGCATAACATCATTCTACACTTTACGATGTGGCAATGCTGTCTGGTGCCTTTGATGAAATCATACTTATCATAGACACTACACTGCTGATCAGTGTATTCTTTCATGCTCTTATTTAAATGAAATCAAACAGTTAACAGAAATGTAAAATTTGAGCTTTACTTATAATATTACACTCTCGCACAACCTCACTCAAAAACATGACAATATTTTGTTTGCTTGACACATTTTCATGCTGAAATCAGGATCTAATTTAAGTACTGAGACATCTTTTCAGACCAAATTTTTTATGATTTACTGAGAAAACACCAAATGGACCATACACTCTGTCCGTAAACGCAATTGCCTACTTACCGAGGGTAGAAGTGGTGGTGGCTGAAGGAGGCTGCAGGATTACGTCCCCTTCACTGCTCTTCACCTGGGTGTCAATCCGGTGGGTGTCCTCCGACTCGGGCTCAGGACTCGAGTTCTTGCTGTTACTGCAATATACATTTCAAGGAAAACATTATACTTTCACATAATCTTAAGAGACACAGGTTTTGTTTCACGAAAATATTTTTTTATTTAAAGTTTGGAGAACATGTATTATGCCAGTATACGAGGGCTGTTCTTAAAGATCGTGGCCAAAGATAATATTACAATATTACCATTACTAGTAGTAAAATTTTACTTTAGTTTTTACGGGCAACCCTAATATTACCAAACACAGAAAGGATACAAGGTAAAAACAAAACATGGGCATCATAAATTCATACAAGAATACTGCACACTTTTAAAATAAATGAATGAGAATTAATTTATGTAGCCACTATGTTATACTGTAATGCACTGAAATTTACAGGGATCTTAATTCAGGAACACATCAGGGGAGGAAAATACCTTATCCGACCCCAATGGTTCACCAAAACTTTGTTTTTCAGAGAGATCCATAAAATCTAAGCATTACTTGTAAACACAATTTGGCATTCAAAAGGAGGAAATCAGATAAAAAGTGGAAGAATCACGACCTTGAATTTAGTTATGACATGAGCAATGTATAACCATTGCCTCTCATAATACTACTTCAACATTGTACCCACGATGTAACAGTATAATGTAACACAATGAAGTGCCCAACCTTTCGTTCTCATTATCCTTGGTAGACTCCTGTTTCTGCTTCTTCTTCTTTTTCTTCTTCTCGCGTTTCTTAGCGGCCGCTGCTCGCCTGTTCTCCTCCTCCTGGCGTTCCTTGTCGAGCTGCTCCAGCAGTATAGTCGCGTTCTTGTTGGCCTCGGCTGCCTGACGGTCCTTCGCGTGCACGATGATCTCAAAACACTGCTGACACTTTTTCTGCAGGTCCTGAGACACGCACATTGGGATCATGTTATACGTGTCACACATTTTTGTTTAATCATTTTATTAAAGGGGTCTAAATTTCGTGCATTCTTGAAAATTTGCGCTGTCTTAAATTCACTTTTTTTTCAATTTAATCATTAATTTTCAAAAATACAATTGACACGTGTAATATATATGTACATGTTTTTATTTATATTTTCAACTAAGTAGTTCCAATAGTATTAATGTCATTATTATGACATTAATTATTATTATGACTAATTGTGTTCCATGTCTACCTTATCTGCTACGGTCTGTATGTATCTGGACAGCTCTGTGTCTGAAGGGAACTGGTTGACATGTTTGACCATCCACTTGACGACTTTCACATGGCCCTTCCTGAACGCGGCCATCAAGCAAGACACCTTCCTGTTGTCCTGGCTGTCAATGTCTGCCCCCGCTGTAACCAGCAGCTGAACAACATCTAGGTGACCTCCTGTGAAATACATGAGATCAAAGGTTATTGCCACATTTTTACAAAACATTAAATTCCTAACTAAAAGCCAAACTAGAATTCTCACATGAGTGACGGATATACCCCCACAATATGGCCTTGTCACAAAACTATGGCAACCATTCGAAAGAAATGGACAGAGAGAGAATGCTTCAATTTGTGAATGGTCAACAGTGTATTTGGAAAAATTTAATTTCAATAGGAGCCATAACTCTGTCAACATTTAGTGGTTTGTAACCAAAGTTTAACTTGATCTGTATTTTATGATGTTACACCTATGTACCAAAAATAATTTCAATATGTGAAGCCTTTCATGAGTTATTGTCCATGTTTTTCGGGAATTTAAGTCAAAAAGGGGCCATAACTGTGTCAAAATTTAGTGGTTTGTAACCAGAGTCGAACTTGACCTGTATTTTATGATGCTTCACATGTGTACCAATAATTATTTAACAGTGCTCCAGCTAGGCCTGAATAGCAGGGCGCAGCGCCCGTTCCTCTTTGCCCCCCGCCCCGCCGCCCTCGACCCTGCCCTGCCTTCTTTGATCTCGGCTATGCTGTATATACCACCATATACTAATTTATTGAGCTGCCATGTCTATATACATGTACTGCGCATTGAACCAAAGCGGATGCACGCTGCGTCCTGTTAGGATTTTGTAAGTACTCAGAAAGGGTTCGGGAGTAAATGCCAAAGAGTGAATTGTAACAATGAATGTTTTAACAGTTGAATTTAATGTGTAAAGAATGAAATTTAATTGGATTTTTAATGGAAATGGAAGTATTTATTAATTTCAGATATTTAAAGAGCCGTTATGAAATTTGGGTTCTCACGTTGATTACCAAAGCGGAACATCAAATTAAAATAATTTCATATAAAATGTTGGTGCCCAGTTACATGTATATTAATAACAATTACACATCTCCGTGTCCAAACTGTTTTGTTTTTTTTAAATGCGCGAACTATTAACGCTAGCGACATCATGAAATACTCATGGAAAACGCACGTGTAAAGCGCGTACTAACGCCAGCGACGTCATAAAATACTCGTGGAAAGCGTGTGTGTACAGCTGCTGGTAAACGCTTTTGTATGCTTTTGTACATGTATAATATTTACTACAACCGTATCCACAACTGTATACAACTATTGAAGTATCTTTGACGGTTCAATTACCAATATGAATAGTCAAAATCTGTATTTTGTAATAAATGAATGTTCTCCTTTTTTTAAGTATTTAATAAGTTTCCAGTCACATATTTAAGTTTTATATTGAAATACCAGCGTATATAACATTTTGATCATTTTATGAAATGTACATGTTTTCGGACGTATGTTTGTACATAGCAAATATAACCCAATGCATTTGATTATATTTATACTAGCTATAGTTTAAATTGTTGGATTTAAATGCTATTGATAATATTTGGGATTTATCATTACAGTTATTTTTTTTTAATAAATACATTTGAAGTTTCTTATACAAAAACTTACAATAATTTTGCTTGAAAATATGATGGTGTGTTGTATTAGAAGAATAATGACTATTCCTTTAAACCATTTACCGGTATTATGCTTTATATAGAGAATGGAATTTTTAAGTTATATAATAATATAATAGTACAATTACTTTATTTAGTTTAATTATTCAAAATAAAAACTATGAAAAAATAAAATAAAAATATATATAACGTATGATTGTGCATTTTTTAAAGTATATATACCCATTGCAAAAATAAGAACGCGCGCAAGTGCCCTTTTCAGGATTTAGCACCCTGCCCTTTTGAAATCCTGGCTGGAGCACCGTTTAAATATGTCAACCCATTGTTGAGTTATCGTCAGGAAACCATGTTTTTAGGGAATTTAAGTCAAATAAAGGGCCATAACTCTGTCAAAATTTAGTGGTTTGTAATGAGTCGAACTTGACCTGTATCAGAATAAACACTTGATATTGCAAATTTTAAGTGCTTCATCAGAAGTGTTTTTATAGGGATTTAGCTAAATCAGAATGGCAGGGCGGCCCGCCCTTCCATTTTTTAACCCTGCCCTCTTGCCCTTTTCCTCCGTCCTTTTTAAAATTTGCCCGCCTTACTGTGTACTTTTTGTCATTTGTGTCAGCACATGCACGCCCTAATGTAATTTACTTGGTTACTTGCGCATCTTGGCAAACACATCTTGGCCTAAATGATCATCGACGTATCGTCGCGCCATGTATGATTAATCAGCTCGTCATGACCATGCGACATCAATTATCAGTTACCGAATTAATAGTAATTTAGTGCCGATTGCGGTGCTTCTGTAAAGGATTTTTTGCAGCTGTTGTTTGTTAATGTCTAATTATGTTATTTTACCAAATTTTATCCATGTTATTGCTGTTGGTGTTCTGGAATTTTCTACTTATTATAATAATTTACTTTCTTAAAAAACGTTACGATTACATAATTACCTTGCGTGCAAAAACAAATATTAATGCAAATTATATTTTATTTTCGATAAGTTTTATGCCGCACACAATCTCAAGTTTAAGTCCAATACATGTATATTTCGTCACTCCCATTTAAATATCCATTTTATCCCATGCAACAAAACACCTGTCTGATTCTTTTGACACCATTGACATCTCACCTAAAACGCTAATTCATTAATGCTCTATTGATAGTGCTTGCATTGTACAGGTACGGCAGTGTTGATTGATGCTTTTATCACTGCTACAAACCGCTAGAGAATGGCCCCAGCTCGGCAGTCACATCAAAGACTTTTGAAGCCAAACCGACAACGTTGCTAATGACGTTACTAACGAACGGCTTGCAGGTTTAGAACCCTGGTTATTTTATGACGTCACGCTTTCACTATTCTCAGTTGTAACAGGTGTTATTGTCAATGACTGTATTTTTTACAGATTTTATTGTTTGTTCATTTATGTATGTAAATAATATATATGCTAAATTCGTCTTAATAATAATAATAACAACAGTATTTCTATCTTTTGGAATGAAAAGTAAGGATTGCTAAATATTATTATGAATATTATTATTAATTTAATAATATTAATTATTAATTAATAAATAATAATAATAAAAATAATTATATATATATATATATATATATATAATAAATGATTATTATAACCCTTTTTCAGGCCCCCCTGCCATTTTTTTAGTCTGGCTAAATCCCTAGTGTTTATTTGGCTGCAAAACAAACAGTGTGGACATCTATTTTGTGTTTGCATGAAGCTTTCAAGACTGATCATGAATAAAACAGAATCTAGTGCTAATATCCTGGTGAGCTCACCATTACAAGCCAGCCAGAGTGGAGAGTTTCCCTTCTTGTTCTTGACATCAACCGCAGCATGTCTGGACAACAGCAGCTCTACAAAGCGATAATGCCCCTTGTCTGCGGCTATGGTGAGGGCGGTATCCCTGGAGGAGGGTACAGGAGGGGCGTTGACATCGGCACCCTTGTCTAACAACACTCTCCCCACCTCCACATAGCCACCAGAGGCAGCCTCCATCAGAGGAGTCAACCCAGTCTGGAAAGGAATCATGATAAATAAAACACCAAGCAAAGCATGTTTAATTTATTAAACAAGACATACAATCTCGAGCAATATATTCAATAATTTACATTTTAATAAACACATATGTATGCAAATACAACTTCAGTCAAGAGATCAACAGTGCACAACAGTGTACAGAGGGTTCTGCATTAATCAAAACTGGCAACTTACAATCATCAACATGCCAATGGTATACCAATAAACATCTATAGAACCTGTAGTATATGGTCGACATACCTTTGCCCTATGTTCAATGTTTGCCCTCCGGTCAACTAGCAGACTAACCACCTCATGTCGGCCCTGGAAACAGGCCAGCGTGAGGGCGGTGTTCCTGTTGGTCTCGATCTGGGCGTTGATGTCACTGCCCATGTCCAGTAGCAGCTTCACAGCTGCCGTGTGCCCATTCATGGCCGCCAACATGAGAGGAGAAATGCCCAGCTTGCTCCCCGTGCGCGAGTTGATCTCTGCACCGTGAGATAGCAGCAGTTTAATGATGTTCACAAAGCCGCCCGAGGCAGCCAGGCTGAGAGGGGTGTAGTCCGATACATTACGGTGTTCCTTGTTAGCACCACGACACAGCAACAGCTCCACAACCTTTAACAAACAATTCAGCTAGAGCTTAGTGAACACCAATCACATGAGTACTGTAACAGACAGGTTATGTTTACATCTTATTACATACAGGTACGAACAGTCAAACCATTGAGAGGCTATGTAAAGGTTACCAGTAGCCAAAATAGCAGATGACTTGATAATTGCATAAATTATTTTAAAATTATTATTTTAATTCTGGCTTATACAACAGGATCAAAGTATGTATCCACTGCCAGCCAACTATACTAAGACAATGAATGAACCTACATGTACCATACATGTACCACTGAAATGGAATGCGTTTGCTTCAGTTTATTGTGCTGGATTCTGGACCATTACCTCATATCTGCCCCCAGAGCAGGCCAGAGAGAGGGGGGTGTCCTTGGTCCTCTCTGACTGAGCCTCAATGTCGGCCCCATGTTCCAGGAGTATCTCCACCACATCCGTGTGACCCGCAGTGGCAGCCAGGATTAATGGCGTGAAACCTGTAAATAATAATCGTCATTAATAATTCTGGCCAACAGAACTGTTGGGAATGTTGAACATTAAACAAGAAACAATTACGTACATGACATGCCTATTCATGCAGCCATTTCAGTTACCAAGTTTGACCAATAAGTACACTTAAAGATCTGTCCTTAAAAAGTAAGGAAGTAGATTACAATCATTAATGGTTAAGAAAGTTAGTGTTACCCTTTTTGTCCCTGTGTTCTATGTCTGCTCCTTTATTCAGCAGCAGGGTCACAAGTTCAGAGTGGCCCCCAGCGCAGGCCAACGTCAGCGCCGTATCGTGATTGCTCTCAGTCTGCGCATCCAGATCTATAGGCGTGTACAGGGGGGAGATGGCGTTGGGCGAGGGGGGAGAGGGGTTGGGGGTCAGAGGGAGGGAGGGTGGTGGAGAAAGAATGTCCATATCCAGTGACTTGTGCTCCGGGTTGATCTGCGACATGGGCAGCAGAGATTTGGTCTTCCTCTGATTGGGCTTCAAGGCTGGACTGGACACCACAGGAGATTTGATTTGCTGTTGTTGATGCAGTTGCAGGTGCTGAGCTTGTTGTTGCTGCTGCAATAACTGCTGATGCTGCTAAACACAAACAGACGGGCTTGTCTCAGCATTAACATTGAAATAATCTTATATATACCCAGGTTTTGTATTGCAAACAATTTGGTGTTGCCATTTAAATGATATTGATAGTCACACGGTTGCTTTCAGTTAAACAAGATATACTCAAAAATATATTTCATAAAACAGGGAAAAGCACTACATAAACTTTATTTTTTTTATTTACTTTATTACCATTTATAATTGTATTAGTGTTTTTAAGATCTTAACAACAGTCAGCAGTAATTGCATGGACATAATGGCAAAAGAACCAAAGCAAATTGTATACTGAAAGTAAATATGACTTGTAGGATAATCAATTTGTAAACTATTCCAAGAATGAATGCCATACCTGTTGATTGAAGAACTGCTGTTGGAACTGTGGACTCAGAGCCTGTGCTTGCTGCAACAGGGACTGGTGTTGTTGTTGTTGAACGGAGGCCTGGACCTGGTGTTGGGAGGTAAGAGCAAACTGTTGTTGTTGCTGCTGCTGTACAGCCTGTTGAGCCTGCTGCAGCTGCTGGGTGGTGTACTGCTGTTGTAGACGACGAGTTAGTTATAAGTGAAGCAACAATATTTTTGTCTTAAAATTATAGCAATAAGAATTTGTCACAATATAATATAACCCATCTGCGAAAGTTTGTCAGGTTTCAGACAAAGCAGTAAAACTGCACGAGCCCCAGGGAAAATGAACAGAACACTGGCCCTCATTGCTGGTTACAAATTCTGCACAAGTACCATCTTGCACTCTACAAATCTTTTAGTTTGACCAGTTATATGGAGTTCAGGCCAGTAAATTAAAGATTACCAGACCTTATGGCAAGTCATGGATTTGGGATTTTCACAAAGACTGTTAACTATCAGATCAAGATAGTTAACATTTAATGACCAGTTTCATTTTTTAACAGTGAAATATTATTTATATGAAGCAGATCAGTTTAAAGAATATACATGACATAATGTACAAAGGCAATACTAACTTGGAAAAGGTGTTCCTGTTGCTGTGAGAATGATGGGAATTGTAGAGGTGTCTGCTGTTGGGCCAGCTGTTGAGCCTCCTGCTGCTGACGGATGATCAAGTTCTGCAGGGTCTGACGCTGGTTGTCGTTCAACACAAACGGCTGGTTCAGCACAGTGGACTGCTGCACCAACTGCTGTTGCTGCTGGAGTTGCAGCTGCTGAAGTTGTTGCTCCAGCTGCTGCTGCTGACTCAGTGTGAGCTGTGGAGGCTTGGCCGGGGCGGTCAGCAGGGAGAAGCCCAGCTGTGGCGGGGTGCGACTGACCGGCAGGCTGGGGAACTGGCCCATCAGCTGACTGGATACTGGCAGTGAGGCTCGGCTGAACTGACTCACAAGTGTCGGACTAGACAATGCACCTGCCACAAGAACAGCAATGGTCAAATAGGACCACCATCACAAATACACTGGCATCATTTAATGAAATCATTACTTCCTTTCAATAATGTTTCATGCCAGCCAGAGATTACAACTACACATAATGGACTACAAATTCACAGCTATATAAAGGTAAGTTTAGCAAGATACTTGATACAAGTGCACAAATTATTGGTGTCATTATAAACAAATAAATATTAACTTTATGACAAGAATCTGAATATTAAGCAAACTGGGATAAAAAGATGACTCAATGTAAACAGATGACTCAATATCTGTAATCTTACCACCATTATGGGAGAAGACTGGCCCATTCACAGTAGAGGTACAGGAGACTGCCTTGCCTCCATTATTTCCATTGCCTGGTATGGTCTTGTCTTCAGAGAGGCCCCCGAACCCGGGCACCTCGCCTGTGCCTTGAACTTTCTTCTCAGATTGGGAACTAGAGCTGGGCTTAATTTTGTTTTCATTTCCTGATTTTTCTTGGGATTCTGCAGTAATTGCCTTATTCTTTGCAGATTCCTTACTTTCTGAGTTTTCTTTGATTACAGAAGTGGCTTTATTAGAGGTGTGTGAACACGGAACGGTCGTCTCTGAGACGGTAACTTTATCCTGATTATCCAGTGTATATTTGGATTGCTTTTCATTTTCAATGCCTGAAGAACTATCTGGTGATGATATAGGGAAGTTTGATGCAACGGTTGTTTTTACTGCTGCAGCAACACTCTCAAGTATATTGGGCCTGATGTTGGATTGAGAGGTTTCCATAGTGACAGATCTGACGGGCTGCTTATCGAGGTTGTTGGACATGATCGGCTCGGGGAGAACCAAGGAGGCTGAGGAAGTTGGTGCTAATGTGGAGGACACAGGGTGACTAGACACTGGCATCTTCTGGGATTCCAATTCCTTCTGAAAGCCCTGCAAGAACAGAATTATGGGTAATATTCAAATTGCATTCATGCAAATATTTTATTAACATTTAACAAGCAAAGGCTGTAGAAATGTTTATAATACAACACAAAAAGCAGCACTATGCATTCAGCAAATACATTTACATAATAAACAGCCATTTTAATTTTCTTAATAACTAAAGACTTAGGACAAAGCATTGCGTTTCAATGTAATGGACACACATCGAGTCCAATGTAAGGCTATGGACACACATCGAGTTTCTTCTTAAAAATGGTAACAAGGCTGCTTGAATCTGTACAAGAGATAATTTTACTACAGCCTACCAGATGGGGTTGCTTGAGCTGCAATTGTTGCTGCTGTTGTTGCTGATGTTGTTGTTGCACAGTAAAGAGCCACTGTTGTTGTGCCTTTTCCTGCAATTCTTTCTCCACCTTTTGTAATTCCTCTAAGATCTGCTGCTTGCGCAGTATCTGCTCTTCCCTTGAGGACGAAGTATTAATGTATTCTTTGGCCATGACGTTGTTGATGATGGCCTCCAGATTCTCCCCTGCTTTCAGATCAATGGCTTGGAAATCAGCAGGTAAAAGATCAGAAATCGCACCATTCTCATTGATCTGAGCTGCGATCTCACCAGATGTTGTTAAATTGGATGTTTTTGAAGTCTTGGTCGCTGCATCTATGTTATGTTGGTTGCCTGTTCCAGACTTTCGTAAGGATTTCTGCATGCTCTGCCAGATTTGGTCACTTGACTTGGACATCATGTTCACATCTTTCTCCTGAGCTTTTCTCTTCACTGGAGATGCCCCATCAACATGCTCACAGGTGGAAGTGGTCAAATTGTTTCTGGAGCTGTGGGAATCAGGCTCGCTAGGTGGAACAATGTTTGCTAAACCATGGATCGGTACTCTGGACTGTAAACATAGGAGTATTTTCAGTTATAACATGATAGGCCACATGTTAGCTATTCATTATATAAATATAGCACTGTATATATTATACAGGGTGCAATGCCATCTCACTATGCTTCAAACAAAAAGAAATCCCAAACAAGAGATGTTTGTAAAACGTGTATGCCCCCCGACTTGCAGCCAACTTGTGAATATGTGCAATTGTGAAGAATTTTTTTTAATATGCAATCCCAAGCGAGGTCTCAATATATGGTATCTATGTATAAAGTTTCATTAAAATATCTCGATGCGTTCTCAAGTTATTGAGCGGAAACCGTTCTTCTATTTTTAGTAATGGTGACCTTGACCCCACCCACCCCATATGAAATCCCAAGAGTGGTCTCAATATATGGTATCTATGTATAAAGTTTCATTAAAATATCTCGATGCGTTCTCAAGTTATTGAGCAGAAACCGTTTTTCTATTTTTAGCAACTGTGACCTTGACCCCACCCAACCCATATGCAATCCTAAGCGAGGTCTCGATATAAGGTATCTATGTATGAAGTTTCATTAAAATATCTCAATGCTTGTCAAGTTATTGAGGAAAAAGCATTTTTCTATTTTTAGTAACAGTGACCTTGACCCAACCCATCTCATATGCAATCCCAAGCGAGGTCTCAATATAAGGTATCTGTGTATGAAGTTTCATTAAAATATCTCTATACGTTCTCAAGTTATTGAGCGGAAACTGTTTTTCTGTTTAGTAACGGTGACCTTCACCTTGAAACCACCCACCCCATATGCTATTCCAAGCGAGGTCTCGATATAAGGTATCTATGTATAAAGTTTCATTAAAATATCTCGATGCGTTCTAAAGTTATTGAGCGGAAACTGTTTTTCTATTTTTAGCAACGGTGACCTTGACCGTTGACCTCAAAATGAATAGGCGTCTTCCTTTCCTCCCAAGTAACCAGCATACCAACTTTCATTATTGTAGGTCAAAGCGGTCTCTAGATATCGTGCGTAAACGAAATGGTCTACGGACAGACCGACCATCCGACCGACTGACGGACAGGTGCAAAGCAAGATACCCCCACTTCTTCGAAGGGGGGCATAATAAAGAAATTCCTGCTTAACGATAAAATGACATAAGTACATTATGCTTTAATAAATATCAACTTACCATACTTTGCAACCATACACAGGTAAAAAACTGATTTTCTTTTTTTTTCTGTCACAATACACCAGCTACAAATTCCATCTGAAATTATCATATCACACTAACAAACAGGAAGTTGCTTACTTCCACATGGTGACAGTCTGGGATCTGCGGAAGATCCTGTCCGTGGGTCATCAGTACACGGTTTGGATATTCCAGCAACAACTTCACAACTGTGGTGTGGCCACCCTTCGCTGCCTCTATGACCATGGTAGATCCATCCTTTAAGGAAAGTCATTTGTTAGTTGCTTGTATTATAGGTTAGACAATATTATTAAGTTAAAAGTACTGCAAACTTGCAGATACTTAATTCCCATCATTAATATATAATATGCCTCTATCCTCATCTTTTAAACAGTAATTTGTTACATGATTGTTTAATAACAAGTACTAGGGTCAGTTGAAATTTTCAGTATTTTAAAAACAATACGGCAAAACGCAACATTTATCAAAGGGGTAAGAAATTTCGCAAAAGCGAAACTTTGTAAGATTTCAGTTACATGATATACACCAAACAAATCAACAAAGAGTGCAAATGATCTTGTCTAACCTTAAGTTTATGAGTTGGGTCAGCACCAAAGGCCAGCAACAGCTCGACAACCGCGTAGTGACCGCCAGCGCAGGCCAGTGAAAGCACCGTGTGATCATTAGTAGTTGTCTGACGATTAACATCAGCACCTGAAACATGCACGTTCAAACATACAAACTATGGTTGTTAGTCTAAAATATTAAATGACTGCAAAGATATCAGTGCAGTGTCTAAATGTACATGTATCTACAGGTTCTTTTTTTTTTACAAATTTAATCACACTTCTTGCACAGATGGTTTCCAGGTAAAACATTAATCATATCATAGAGTAAAACTTCTCAACAACTCAAAGAGTATTTCTTAATATGGTAAAAGGAGTATGGACAGATTAAAACACTACCAAAATGTTTGAGAAACCAACAGCCCAAACACTTTTTCAGCAATAGTTGAAAAGAAAAGCCTTGTCAAACTGAAACTAAATATATATCCACTGACCTCTGCTAATAAGGAACTGTACAGTACACAGGTGCCCTGCCCTGGCTGCCTTCATGAGTGGTGTGCGACCTCCCTCTGACTCGTGCTCCTACAAGCACACACAATGAATGACACTATATGTCTATAAAGGAAATCTTTTACATTTTTTACATACAAGAAATGCTTCGGATTACAAATTTGATTCTTCACTGCTCTTTGGTCATATACTTTGGTTACAAGCTACACCTAGTTGGATCAAATACATATCCTTGCCAATCAATAAACATTAATTTTAAAAGCAAATTGTGACTGCAATGTCTTAATACTCTATTTCGTTGTGAAATAGAGGCTTCATTTTAAATACACTTGATGGTGAGTAGATAGGCTTATTTGAAAAACTTTCAAAGTGAAAATAAGTATGTATATCTGGTTTTTTAAAAAAAAAATGGAAGAGAGGGCCACAAATAGCACACTTAAAGTGAACAAAAATATATTCACAAATACCAAATACCATTGTAATTCTTAGCCACAATATATGACTTTAGAACAACATGAAAACTTGTATTATGCCTAACACCAATTTCAACACCATCCTACCAGTTCTGCTCCATGTTGTAAAAGAACATCTGCAACATCAGTGTGACCATTTTCACAGGCGTATGTAAGCGCAGTATCGTTTGTACCAGTTGTAGCATTGACATTGGCTTCTGGAAGGAAATAAATGTTATCATTTAACTTTACGGAAATGTCAAAATGTGTAGTCACTAAAGATTTGCCTTCTCTGAAAATAAAAGCCTATGATACCCAATGAATGTCTAATTCTTAGATTTCAATAATATGCTGTTAATTATTTACGTTCAGTTTTCATCACAATTGTTCTTAAGTTCTTATGTAATTGTCTCAATTATTATAAAGACACAATTTTATATATGAACTTGACATTGGAGGAATCATATCGAGCCCTGGAATTGGGTATAATTGCCTTTTTAGTAGACACTTTTTGGAAAATTAAAATGTTCAAGAGTAACTTTTACAAAACAAATTTATTATTAAATATAGATGGCATTTCAACAAAAATTCAATAATGAGTCTACCAAAAGCTATTGAATTTCAAGGCCAATAACTTCGTTGAAATCATACTAATTTTGATTTATTTGTAGGTTTTTATTCAGAAAATGCGCCCAAACAAAACTTTTTGCCAACGGTTCAAATTAGCAGCCATTGGCTAATGAAGTGCACAGGGGTCTCTCTCTGGTTTGGGGGAAGAGTAAATGTACCCTCAGGTGGGGGAAGTTTAGCGCAGTTTCACACAAAAGGGGGAATTTCGACATTAAAAACGAGTCAAAAAAAGAACATAAATATACCTTTCAAATCACTTATTTAGTGTAACTCTTTACCTAAAAACTTTATAAATTAGCAATAAATTGAATATTATAGTAACAAGTCAATGTTTTAAACATCTAAAGGGAAGATCTAGAGCAAAATAGCAGGGTGCAGCACCCTGCTCCTTTTTGGTTCCCCCCCTGCTGCCCCTCTAGGCTGGTCAACACAGAAATGTTGAATATCTTTAGAAATTCAATATTATTTTGCAAATATTAAATGACGAATGAAAAGACTATGCTAAAAAACCATAATTAGAAGCAATAGACTAATAAAAAGTCAGGATTTATGAAGTTATTAGAAAATTTTAACAGACTGGTCTGACTTTCCACCCTGCACCTTTTTAGCAGCACCCTGCACTTTTTGGGATACTAGATCTTTCACTAATCTACCACTTGACCATTAATGGGAAGGTGGAGCAGTGCAACAGATAATTTTTCATGCAATTAGTTTTTTTACTTCCATTTTTCTTTTTACAAATACTGTTTTTTACTTATAATGTTTAACCTTAATTAGTTTTGTTAGACAAATATACTAATTCTTATACAGTAATGAATTGTGTTTATCGACTGTGAGACGCGGTATTTGTGCCTTTTGGCTTTACATGTTTTGATTACTTTTTAGCAGAAGCCATGTTCCCTCAACAGAAATTATGGTTCCCGGCAAATGAGCTAGCAGTTAAAAATATACAAAAGCTGTCAAGAGGACAGCGCGCTTGACTATTCGAAGTATTTCAGTTGGTACATATTTTGGATAGTGGAAGGGGCATACATTTGTTAAAATACAAAACTTCCAAGTGAAGCCTTGTATAGTTTATACATTTTTGGAACAAAAACTTTAACCACAAAATCTATGTAAAAAGTGTGCATAACTCTGTAAAAATAAAAACAGAGTTATGGGTAATGTTGCCCCAGTGATACTAGAGTTGATGACAAAGGTTAGTTCCACGTTTCAGGTGAATAACTTTAAACAGAACATCTAAGTAAAAATGGGGCATTACTCTGTGAAAATACAAAACAGAGTTATGGGTTATGTTGCTCCTGATACTAGAGTTGATGACTAAGGTTAGTTCCAAGTTTCAAGTGAATAGCTTATGTAGTATTGAAGTTACAAAACTTTTGAATATAAACTTTAACGAGAAAACCTCTGTGAAACAGGGGCATAACTCTGTCAAAATACAAAAAGAGTTATGGGGAATGTTGCCCCTGATACTGAAGTTGATGACAAAGGTTAGTTCCAAGTTTCAAGTGAATAACTTATGTTGTTTTGAAGTTACAAAACTAGTGAATATAAACTTTAACCAGAAAATCTAAGTGTAAACTTTAGAATAAAAACTTTAACCAATAGACGCGGAAGCCGACGCTGGGGGTAGTACGATAGCTCACCTATTCTTCGAATAGTCGATCTAATAAATGAAGATTTATTAAGAAAGCAAAAATAATCGGGAACCAGACAAGTCAAAACGGTCGTTTAACATGACCATGTGGAGTTGTTTGGGTTTTATTGTTCACCATTAATGATGCTAAAGTAAATTTGATCCCGAAAAATTACTCCCATAAACAAATACGAAAACAAATTTGATGGCAATTCGTTTAGAGGGAATTTTTGGTCTGAAATGGGGGGAAAATATATACGTTTTCGATGGGGGAATGATGCCGAATTCCTGCATCAAAAAAGCGAGATCGAGACCCCTGGTGCATGACTGCATATGAGCCCAGATTATAAGAAGCCACAAAACATAAACATACTGTATTTGAGAAGGTATTTCACGAGCTCCAGGTGACCTTCCTGGGCAGCTTCCATGAGGGGTGTTGAGCAGCCCAGCTCTATGTCTGCGCCGGCTGAAATGAGGAAGTCAGCTACATCAAGGAAGCCCCCACAGCAGGCCAGCGTGAGGGCTGTCTCCTGGGTCTCCTCTGTCTGGGCATTGATGTCTGCATCTGGCAATCAGAGAACACGTTGAATTGCATAACATTCAATATAGCTTCACAAAAACAGGGCATATTTTATCCACAATGATGCATATGTTAATTACCATTTTTTAACATATAATAGGCATTCCAAAGACAAATAATCAGGAAAAGCACTCAATGATAAAAATGCAAGAAATTATAGCCATATAGAAGGAAACAGGGCCTTTTTTAATGTATATGGGTAAAGCAGAACACAAGCATTATTCTCTAGTACATTTCTTTAAAATCATGCCCTTTTCCCTAAAAGTTGATTTTTACACCTGGATTTTTTCTTTCTATTTATCAAATTTGTGGCAATAATATTCCTTAAAACCTTTGACCAGGGCATCATCCTAGCATCTGAAAAAAATGCCCTAGAAATGTACTTCAGTTGCATACCATGAGCTAACAGAAGAGCCACCATCTCCTCATGTCCTTCCCTTGCAGCCTCCATGAGTGGAGTGTAACCTTCATCATTGACCTCCTCGAGGTTAGCTCCCCTTTCAATAAGCAGGTTGGCAAGTTCTACATGCCCGCCACATGCTGCAAGGGTGAGAGGAGACTCAAAGCTGTCGGCTGGCATGTTCACCTATAAATACAATTTAATATACGGTAGTGCCGAGATTTTTCTTTATGTTTGAAATTAAAAATATATGCAAGCTGACAAAAATATTTATATTTTATACTTCGTTTCAAACAATTAATCTAATACTTAAATCATTTCCTTGCATTCTGTAAAGCAGATTTTGTTAGTAGCATAGACACTTACGTACTTTCCTATTGTTCCATTTAAAGCATAGGTTTATTTATCATTTATGCTTTTTAATTGATTAACATGTATACATTTGGATTCTGGAATCAATGAACGTGTAGCAGTATTACAACTTGAATACTTCAGAACATGCTGTAAGATATCTTCCAATGCTAATTTACATGAATTTCAAGTGGTATCATGCAATTACTTGTACACCTCTGTCAGTGACAAGATATTAGCAGGCACTCACCTGGGCGCCACTGTCCAGGAGAAGGCGTGCGACCTCCACGTGTCCGTCCATGGAGGCCTCCATGAGGGCCGTGTGCATCTCGTCTGTCTTGTGCTCCTGGTCCGCACCCGCCTCCAGCAGAAACTTCACCATCTCCAGGTGGCCTACACACGCAAATGTGTTGTGTGAGTTGATGACATTACTATTATGACAGGGTTTTCACATTGGGAGAATGGGGTCAGGGCATTTTTGTGTCGTTTCTTTACATGTTTTGGGGATTTTTTTTTGTTTTTTTTTTAAAATAAAATTTTGACAAGGGCTAAAAGGTAAGTCACCGCGTTAAATAATCAACGTGAACCTTTTTCTTATGGCAAATATTTCCATTGTATCAGCAGAGATCTATTTATTACAATATCTAGTAATAAACACAGCAATTTACAGTGTAATCGTTATTGTCTTTCGAAACTGTTAACAATACACAGGTACTTATCAACGACAGTTTGACAGCCAACACATGCCATTTGACAAATTGTGAAGATCTATCCTAGTTGCAGCCCCATGTCACATAACAGAATATTGGATAACGGAGATTCGGACATACATCTTTGAATATAAATGTTAACACTTGAATTCATATAATTATGAACTCACCCAAAAATCCATTAAAATTTGTGTCTGATGAATAACATTGGATTTACAGGATAGAACATAAGTTGATGTTTACAAGAATGGTATGTTTGACCAAGTCCTATTAAATACCTTTGTAGCATGCCAGTGTGAGGGCACTTTCCTTGAACTCATTGGAATGGGTGTTGATTCCTGCGCCGTTGTTGAGAAGTATGGCCGCTACACCTACGTGCCCCGCGCTGGCTGCCTCCATCAGTGGGGTGTGACCATTCTCATTGTGCTGCTCCACATTGGCTCCAGCCTCTATGAGCACCTGCACCACGTCCTCATACCCGCCACAGGCTGCATAGTGCAGTGGGGTATTACCTGAAAACATCGGTTAGTCCTTGTAACGAAGTATTCTAAAATCGTCAGTTGGTCCTTGGCTGAATTTTGCAATCCCAGACCAAATAACATTTCTATAAATATTGTCAACCATCATGCCATATGATTATATGATTGCATGGTTCCAAAATTGACTTCAGGTTAAAGTTCTCGTTGTCAGTCCCAATGGCATGTTACAATTGTGGAATACCTTTATGTTTCACATTTATTTCCATGACATACAGTTTGCACCAAAACTATCTTTTTGAATCCTATTACCATTATCATGATCTTATAACTTCATAAAAAATATTCCTCAAAATCATGAATGTATGACCAAAGTATCGTACCCGAAATAATTATTATAAGATGTTTTGGCTCTTAAATAATGTTGTTACAATTTAAAAGATGTCTAACTGCAGTAGATGTAAAACTGCACTGACCAGCTGAAGACTGTGCATTGACATCTGCAGAGTGGATGATGAGGAGCCTCACAATGTCTACGTAGCCCCCACTGGCAGCCTCCATGAGTGGGGTGCAGTCCCCCTTGATACCTCGGTCCTCCACATTGGCCTTCATGGCCAACAGCACCTGTATGGAGAAGAATAATATCAGTCTCATGACAAGATTTTCAAACAACTGTGAAATATAGAAAAATAAATATTGATGTTTGAGGTTCCAGTGGGCAAATTATACAATGTCTATTAAATGGTTTGAAATTCTGAAAAATTGAACATATTTTCATTA
The DNA here is from genome assembly GCA_027627225.1 of Congeria kusceri. Lineage (NCBI taxonomy): Eukaryota > Metazoa > Mollusca > Bivalvia > Myida > Dreissenidae > Congeria > Congeria kusceri. The sequence continues at coordinate 29,149,339 of CM051031.1, read as the reverse complement.
TTTTTTATGAAAAAATATTTGGTAATGACAGGAATTTTTTTTTTTTTTTTTTTTTGGGGGGGGGGGGGGCCAAAATGGTTTATTGGTTACTGATTTTAATTCATATTCCAAAAATAGTTTTTTTCCATTTGACTTGCATGTGCTAGTGGTACTTTAACCCAATATATTCAGTATGATTTTTATTTAAATTAAATTTGGAGAACCCATTATCAAAGCCATTTTCAGAGACAAGGTCTGTTACACAGAAGACTTTACCTGAGCAAGTTCATAGTAGCCGGCGGAGCAGGCAAGAGAAAGCAGACTGTCCCCTTCCTCAGTGGTTTCATGCACACTGCCACCTTCACGCAGAAGTTTGCGCACTGTGGGTACATCACCATCACTGCATGCTTCAGCTAGTGACCGCTGACTGTGAAAAGTATCAAATCAAAGAATAAGTGACTGAAGAACAGAAGTTAAAACTTTGACAACACAATTAGTTACAATTTTATTTCCACATCAGGTACAAAATATTACAGAAAAGCTATTTTAACATATTTTCGACATCAGCTATTTCATTGTCAATTTTTTGTACAGACATGCACATTTCTCAGAGTGTCTCACCAAATTTCCAGGCAACTTTAAAAGATAACGACGTTCAGAAGTACAAATATTATCAAACCAGTTATTACCAACAACACCAAGGTAGAATATCGTAAAAAGTCAAACACGAGTGCTTACCCATCGGTGTTCCCTAACTGGCTCTGTTGTTCTGCCCTCATTCTGTGCAGAGCCTGTGCAGCCTCATCCAGGGCACAGCTTACAGACGAGGTCAGCTTGCGCAGAACCTCAGGGTCAGTTAGGGCCTTACCATCCGCCGTTGACAACTTGCCAATACCTGCAGCAAAAACATTGACAAGTTAAGCAGGTTTAAAACGAATTAATGTCTTAAAGGGGCATATCGACGGTAGGTCAACAATCACATTTGCAAAAACAAGTTCATTTACAAAGAATTAATATTTAAACAATATATTGTTACTACTCGAAAATATGTTTGAGAAATTATCTTGATTTCATACATATCTATTGAAAAATGTTCAGAAAAAAAGAGAAGAAATTATCCTGATCTGTGTCTATAAATAATGCATTTATGCACCTTTAAAGTGTAACACATACAAAAATATAACATCCAATAAATGTATCTATTTGTTGTGGACTGAAATGACATTGATTGTGTCGACCGTTTCAGATATTTTAACTGTTTTCGATAAACCATCTCAGTAATGTATCTAGGTTTTTCATTTGGGTAACTAATGTTCCAGTGTTCTACCGTGAATTTGGACTATTGAGGACAAGGGCCCTCTAGGTTTGAAAAAGAGCCGCAAATTACAAAAATGTAGGGACACAGACAAAAAAAAGTTGTACACCTCATGAATATTCCCAAATCAGATTTTTGTTTTGAAAAGTACTTACTAGCTGTTTTAATTCATGTTTGTTTTTCTTTTCTGTTCAAAAAAGGATTAACACATAACACTGTGTTCTTAATTAATTCATTACATTCTGCTGATCAATGTTAAACTGAATTTTAATTAACCATGCATAATTAATTCTAATTTGAACAAAGAATAAAATCCGTTATAAACACAAGGCATTAATAATGAAACCTGTTAAAACTACAAAGTGAACAGTGTAACATCATCAATTAGAAAAGGCATCCAAAACTGCACACCGTTAGCAACACCCATAGCAACGGTGTCGGTTAGTAAGACTTCAAAAGGCTTTGATGAGTCTGACAAAATGCGGCTGTCGTCTAGCAGTTTGTCGCTGAAAAGCGGTTTTTACACTTAGCATGTGGACCGTGTACAATTATCGATCGATACTGCTGTATATGAACTGTATCAAGCGCTGCCGATACAGCGTTAATGAATTAGTGTTATAGGGAAAAAAATTGTGTGTGCCCACGGATCCGCTTATGAAAATTTGGTGGGGACAAATCATTTATTTTTGCGCCAATGGCGCAAGGCTGCATCCACCGCAGAACACTGATGTTCAGAAATGTAAATATATACATTTGAATTTATCAAGTTACACTATATTCAAAGTCTTGCAAATGTCATTATGCATCAGCTTTGAACATTTTATCATTAGTGACTGCAAAGTTCCTAATGAATGCAAAGCAAACTATACGCAAAATGTTAAGAAATACAAATCTGCTAGGCTATGACTTTCTGTTCACAAAAACTCAATAAAATACATGAACATTTAAAACTTTAATGTTAGTAAGTTAATTTTGAATGAAGAAAATATATAGTCAGCGTGCTGAGATCGGAACTATCAAATGCTTATAAATACCCCCCCCCCCCCCCCCGCTAAAGAGCCAGAGCAATGTTTATCTAGGTTAAGCGCTCGAAAGAGGTCCCTCTCACCTGCCGCCTCCAGCAGGGCCTCAAGACGGGCGTGGGTTTCTGGGTCAACAGTCACAGTGTGTAGGTTGGTGTTCTCAACTGCCTGTGGTAGCAAGAAGTTTGACTCCAGGCCTGGATCCTCCGTGTCAAGGATGAACGAATCAACCTACAAAATAAAACAAAAACATTGTGCATGGGGACAAAAAACTTATTTCTTACCGTCTCGACACTGAATTACCAAATCATTCCTTTTTTTTCACTGAACCATACTTGGAACAAATAGTACAACATACTGTCAATAACAGACAATCCCACAACAGCTCTCAGTAGTCATTTCTTTTATACAAACTGGTAAAAGGCCCAGATATTGATTTATTTTCTTAAAATATCAACATAATTTAAGCATAAATTAACACTTGTGGTGATGTTCAGCTATTCTAGGTAAACACACGTGGCCCAGTAATAATAGCAATAAGCTGGGTTTCCATGAGGCCTACTTTTTCGTCGCAGATTTTATCGGTGCTGAAATGTGCTCCAAGCATGTGCCGAAAAACTGTTTCCATGTGGCCGAAACCAGATTTGGTTACATGAAAATGCATGTGCGTTTATTTGTTTGTTTGTTTTGTTTGTTTGGATTTTTCGCCGTATTCAACAGTATTTCAGTCATATAACGGCAGTCAGTTAACCTACTCACACTTTTCCTGGGTTAACCTTTTATTTAGAAAAAAGTCACGGTACTAACAAATTATGGATTCTTCATTCATCTTTTTGGCTGTTTCTTTCCAAATATTTTTCTTTAACATACGGTCTTTATATTCCATCAAGGAGGAATCAAAAATATATTTATGACTTCTCACCAGCTCAATAAGCTTTTCATAATAATTAAGTTTTCACACCGAACTTCAAATTTATTTTTAATTTTGTTTATAGAATGGTCTAATGTTATTGAATGACCAGGAAATGGAGGAATTGACGTCATTTTTTCTCTGTCATTTTCTGCTACAATTATTCAGTGCCCAAAAACGCGTCAATGGAAACATTATGAAATGTAGACTGAATCGAATTATTTGCAATCAGTGTGTGTTTGGCGCGAATATAGTCGTGCCAAAAACACTTATGTTTTCTTTACACTTCCTAATTAATTCATGCAACTTAATATCCTACAGAGGATTTCATTAGTTTATAATGGTACCCAAATTAATTTTAGAATTATTTTAATGTGTTCATTATAAATCTGAACATTTTGAGTGCTAGTCTGTATTTGGTTACAGTTTCCAGAAATACTGTTATTTTATACAGCTTAAAAAATCTTAAAAACTAGTAAATACTTTACAGCTCAAAATATCTGTGGTGTCAAATGTAGAGACATTTGGTAGAGTTTAGTGGTGGCATTTTGAATTACCACTATTTTGGTGACCACCGATATAGCGATAATTCATCCTACTAAAAATAATGACAGTTGATAGCGTTTTGTCTAATATTTTCATTAAAAACCTTTACAGAACAATGAATTTACCAAGGTTTGACATGCCACAGAGCTACAGGTAATGTTTTGTGCAGATGGTAAATGTACATTCAGCGCTTCCGTTAATGGGCGTCCGGACATAAGTTACGCCTGAAAATTGCAGTCGTACGTCAATTTTACAAAGAGTGGGAGTCCTTTGTATGTCCAAATATTCGCATGTACGTTGTTTACAAATACACCCGACGTACAGAACCCGACAGGATATCGAGTCCGGTCATGCGTATTACTGTATTACTCCGCCATACTTAACCGTGCCTCCAATCAATTGTCTGAGGTGCATTGCTCAGCGAATGGCCAATATTGATTATCCTATTATACCAATATTAATATCTGCCTACGATTCAGCTGTAAGCGTCCCGCTATCCAATCAGCTGATTATTTGGAGCGTCGTCCTTATATATGTTTTTCATACGTATGATCGACAGCGGCTGTATGCCAAACTAATTGATCGGCGCCCTACAGAAGCGTTATCATCTTTTGTAATTGCCTGGTAATTCGGTTATGGTCATTAACAAAAATATGGACGTGTTGACTATTTAATTGTTACTCAGTAAGTGATAATCGTTTTCGGGTTTATTTGATCCTAATACGCACATTTTTGACTCGAATATCAAATAACAAGTTTGCCATCATTTCATTCCAAGATGTCACAACGGTCACTGCTCGATTTTGGGCTATCTAAAAGTATACATGTATGATTCTATTATTTAATTTAAGATTAAGCAGTCAAGATCACTTTTAACATTTTGGTGCGCTCATCTATTTTACTGACGTTGATGAATGGTAAATATATTTGATAAAGTTTGTTATTTAATTTCATTGAAGCTAAGACATGAAATAAATAAATAAAATATAAACATTTTCTTTACAGTGTTTCAATTATAATTAAAAAAAACACAACCCACAGGACCGACGTCCACAGTGATTAACATACTGAGATAATGAATAAACATGGGACTTCAAATTTTTTATACGGGGAATATTCCAAAATCAAAAGGTTGGAAGTCAGGACTTCAAGAAAAAAATCTCAGTGGAAGCGCTGTACACTTAAACAAAAAAATATGGGGATAAATGTACGCCCAGTCCAAAATGTATGGGGGTAAATGATATCTCAGTTGGAAGGTCACACAAAAAGTGAGTCGTAAATTGGTTGGCTTAGAAATGTGAACGAATTCAATATATGGTAGTGATGTTCAGTAACGTAGTAGACATTTCAAGAAGACAACTCAAATGTTTTAAGTAAGGATTTGTTTACACATCCACACCTTTAACAGGTAACATTTATGGGGCTGAATTTCGTTTCTATGTGTATGCAAACATTTGAAATTGTTTGTAAATGTACACCCTAATTTTATTTTCTGTGCGTATCTATAGATTTTTTGTGCGTACATTACGACTAAACGCACCTTATCTGGTCATCTGATGTCAGGCTACGATCTAAAACTCGGACAGCCTTATGATAGCACAATTCTGGACCCAGTATCACTAAAATCATTTCCAGTTTAATTCCACAATGTTAACTACTGACTGTGTCACTTTTGGACGACATATTTCTGAGACAATCAAACTGCTTCTTTTTTAATTGCATGGTAAAACATTATGAATTTAACATGAAGTTCAGTGTCTGATAGGTTCGTAAGTCATTTATGCTACTGATACAGTTACGATCACATGAATATTAATTGTAAATGATTTGTTTTTCTTGGTAAATTGTAATGATCTGTTCCTCACGGTATGTGGGAAATGTACAAGTGTACATTTTTTCACTCAACATTACAAGTCAATTACATGCTGACAGACACACTATTTTGCCAGAATTGAGAAAGGACTAGTCACTTTGCACATGGCGATTAAAATTAATGTAATATGGATTAACTTAAATACACCCCAGAGAGATATTAATAATCATACTTAAGTTGACTAACAAATTTTTTGAACATCTTTGTTTACGTTCTTGGCACTGAATTTTTAATCACTTCTTTGTAAATTTTTCTTTCAGTTTGTTTGTGTGTTGTTCTTTTCTTTGCTTTTGTTATAAAGCTGCAGTTCATAGAATATAATTCAATATTTTTTTAATTGGCATTAGTTCTAATGAAAGTTAATGACGTTTATTTGACTGAAAACTGTTTCTTATTTACAGACGGCATTTTATAATGTCTATGTTCAGGGTTCCCTCTGGCTTTTGAAAAGTTTTGGCCACTTTTTTCGCCAAATTTGCAAACTTGGAGCCAATAAGGCGTCGCACGTAATTTTTAGCTATAGACGTTCGCTTGGCATACTATATATAACTATATTATATATAACTTATATTTTCACTTACAACTGTTGTTGTAATGCATTAATAATTATTCATGTTGAAGAATACAATAAATAAACAAAACACCATATATCTCCTTAATCAATTTATTTCAATAACATTAAATTTAATAAGTAACAAAACATAGCATATTTCATATACAAATCCAGTAAAATAATTATTTATTTATTATTATTATGTCATGGATCATAATAGTTTTTTTAGCAATGCGCTATTAATATGTGTATTAAAATCATCAATATTTTTTTTTTTTAATAGACATTTAACAATGCATAAATTTTACTATTTAACTTATATGATACATATTAATACATAAATATGCACATATAAATACAATGGCACAAATACGGCAAGGCAAAGTACACTGGAAAGGAAACTGAAAATATACAGAAGACATCAATTAGCAGCAATTCTTTATACATGTATATTATGTGCACATACCAAAAGAATTCCAACTTCCAACAGTCTTTTAAATTTTTGTTCACTGGAGAATTTTGAAGTTTGACCATGGAGAAGAGACATCATCAGAATCTAACAAAGGAGTATTTACGTCTGAACTGGCCATTTTGAAGTTCATTTCAAATTCAACATTTCATACCAATTGTCGTAACAAACTGTTTACTTACGGACTTTTGCTTATTCATGGACATGTTAAAAACACTGCATACTTACTATTATGTTTTGATTTCTAATTATCGTTTGATCTCGTCCTTAATCTGTTACAAACATGGCATACTTCTATCAATTGCCGGTATCAACGATTAAAGAGAAAGCTGTTTGTTCTATATGCAATGAAAATGCCAATCTACTTGCGTTGGGCCATATAATCAGTTATCACCTTATCAATATGCATTCAGCTTCACGCATCAGTTAATTCAATCGTACCGCTTGCATCACTAAAAATCAATACATGCACGATAACTGTCAAGGTTAACCGAGTCAGCAAGACTGCTTAGGCTTAAATATCGCTTACGTCATTTCAATAGAAAATAATTCGGACAAAGAACGCTGTCGCCAGAAAAATTGCCAAACTTGAAAATTTGTCGCCACTTTTACGATTTTGTCGCATTTGGCGACAGTGGCGATCGCCAGCTCGAACCCTGATGTTAAAAAACTATAGGTACGAACGAAATATACACTAATGTACAAGCTGATTTTCTCCAGATGCATCTTACAGCTATTGGAAACAGAAACTAGCATCAGGGTACCAATTCTCGAACGGTACCAATTCTCGAACAATTTTTATTTTTAATAAAACTTGTGCACCTGAGAATCCTTAAACTAAAATCCGCTGTTGTTTTAAGTAAGTCCAATATACACATGTTGTATTGGCAAACTTTCAACTTCACAGCCTTTGTTTCGATAACACTTCTGCAGACGAATTTCCATCAACTACACAAACTTTTAGTATCTGAGAGGGTAAATTCGTGTTTCCTTAAGTGAAAACATTCTTCGTTACAAAATTATTATTGATTCAAGATTAAAACACTTCGGACGAAGTTATCATTCAACATTTACTAACTTTCAATTTGTGTACAACTGTCAAAATGACATACTCATGATTATAGCCTTGACAGTGCGCTACTTAGACTTTGTATGTAGCCAATTAGGCTACAGACAACTAAGTTATTTTTATTTCAATTTGGTTACATACAACTATTTGTATTGGTCATTGAATAATTAAAGCCTTTTATAGAGGAACACAATACTTTTGAGTCTATTTTATTTATTTTTTTTTTTAGATAAATGGCACAAAAAAAGTACACATGGTATTAGTTCGATACGAAACCCCTGTCCCTGTATTATCATATAATCATATTTATTTGCTATATGAAATATTCTACATTGTATGTTGCTTGTTTGAAATTTTTATCAATTGTTATACTGCTCATCATTTACTATGTAAATAAATTGATTTAATCTGTTACATAAGTGTTGGAACTGTTTGTTGGCTCGCTTTAAAAAACGTTCGACAATTGGTTCCAAACCGGTTCCGAAATGTAAACGTAGGTGACATGATTTGACAAGCGGTAAGGTCACGTTATCAACAGATTTTTTCGTTAATTTGTCTAGTTCAGAAAGAGTATTGTTTCCTCTGATATGTTAATGCAAATATTTTCCACAAAAATGAATCAATTGTATATATGTAACAAAACTAACAAAAAATCGAGAATTGGTACCCTGAGGCTATACGCTAAAAAGTTTCAATGCGTTTTTTTGTATTTTGATTGGTAAGATGACCATTCGAAACAATTACTGCATAGTTATATTTTTATTAACATATTCCTGGACTGCTGCTTTAAAGTAAATTTTACAATGCTGAATTAGCCTCTAATTTAAATGAAAGGGTGAATAGCCACTGTCATGATTATTTATGTAATACTACGAGATGCACATAATTACATATTTCAGTTGTTATGCATCATAGATTCATAAATTGCAACAAACGCTTTTCATTCATTGAAATGTCAAAAGTAATGAGAAATTACAAGATAACAGTGCTTGAAAAAAAGAGAATTGTGCAACCAAGTATTAACAACCATTTGTTTATCTAACACATTAAGTTACAGATGAACTTAATAACTAATCCACTAGGGCCATCTGACAAGTGGTACATCTGCTCTAGGCTTGTTAGCATATTAAACCAAAATAATTTAAACTCACTGGGTCACATGGCTGAACAAAAATCACAAAAGGAGTGACCATAGGAACGAACATATTACATGTCATCGACATTTTTTACATAAGAACTTCATACAAGTAAGTTACTACCTCTGAAACTTCGTCATCGTCGCTGCAAGATACATCAAGACCGCACGATTGTGATGATGGAACTTGAGCATTTTCACTCGACGACGGAACCGTCATGGCCGCTGTCTGTTTTTCTTTATCGATTTCAACTGTTTCAATCACTTTAATCGTGTCATTATTGGATGTTGACTCATTATTCTGCATTTTTAATACAGAATAGCATTTACAATCAACCTGCTAAAATGCTAAAATGCTAAATTTACATAACATTTAGGGAACAAAATCAAGCGATCATGAACAATTATAGAGTTGCCACCTCGACCGCCATTATAATCTGAAAGACCCGGATGATGGTCTGGCGCATAAGGGAGCTAACTTCGATTCATTGGGTACTCGTATTCTACAGAGTTATCTGCTTATGTAATTTATGCGCGTATTTCTGAATTTAATGCTTAATTCGCTATATTAAAATACACTTTACAATTACAAAAACATACTTATTTGAAATTAAAGCACACAATTCTTTGCTATTAAAGCCACACATGTTTCCAGTTTTGTGGCGAAAACGGTGCACATGGTCATCTTCGGTATCAATTAACAGAACACTGTTACAATGTATTTAAATCAAACTGTTTTAATTGGTATTCAAAATGATTATGGTATCTGACAAGCAATTCGAAAGCGATCCAGTGACTTTAATAAGACCTATATTATACTGGCTCTTTCGAAAGTGTCTGCATGTGGGGCTTAAAGTAAACCACAAAAACTATAGACATGCATTATCTTTTAAGATATACCGGGTATTTCATTGTTTTATGTTTATTTCATACATTAAGCAGTATAACATTGTTTTCGGACTTATACACAATTATAGCAAGATTGCAATCATGTTTGACAACAGTCATTTAATCAATCAGTTTATTGATTTTCTTACTTTAATTGAATTAGATCTTTATAAATAACAAAGAGTTAGCATACATGTGCAATTGCTGGTTTATAACCAGGTATGCGTATTGGTTAGTAACTTACTACAGTAATGTATTTTACAGCCATCAAATTCAAACATCATTATTTCTTTTACTTCTTTCTCCGACTGCGTATTGACTGTGGCGAACGTTTGTTGTTGTTTTTATTTCTATTGTGCCGTTGTACCTGTGCGCGCTCTTCACTTCTTTTTTCAATAACCGTTCCCCTTCAGTATGACACACCACTCCCCACACCAGAGTTTCTCACACATTTATGCAGAAAAGAGACACATGCAGTTCCATACTGCTGCTCCTCGCGCCGTTCGCTGTATAAAGATACTAATCAATCCCTACGGGTTGACTTTGAACACGTACATGTACATTTTTATCAAAATGGTTAGAGCGTTAATATTACTAGCTGACGAGCCTGAAAAATAATTGCAACCTTTCCAACATTTTACATGATTTGTTCATTCATTTTCCAAAATGTTAATCTCCGGCGACTGCCAGAGGCTTATTTGACCTCTCTTCCGCTGCCCGCCTTCTCGCCGCTGAAGCCATTTTCATTACTTTTTGTCGACGCTCGCTGATGTCGGCAATTGGTCTGAAATGCGGAAAATAGTACCATACACATACAAATCTTAGCAGTTGCATGACTACCAAAAGTAGTTTTATTTGCTAATACCAAGGTGGTTGCAACAACAATTAAACTAACACCGTAAATGAGGTCAAGCGACGAGTACTCACTTGCAAACACTATTCGTCGCCGCTTGCTCCTTGCACATTCGTCTTCTGGAGGCATCGTACAGTTTTATATCGGTATTGCCAGTCTTCTTCTTCTCCTCTATATGAGATTCTCGTAGAATATCAGCTATCAACATCGCCTCGTCGTCAGTGTATTCAACCTGCAATGATAATTATCAATGAATTTGAAATTGTTCTAATCACATGTTAATTGAAAACATGCTCATACATGTCAAGTGCGTGTTATACACTCATAAGATCATTGATCTTCTTCTGCAAAAGTAAACAGTTTTTAACCATGTCTATATTTTTCCGCCAAAGAGTAACGATTCACAATGACGGTTACCTACCAGCGCCTGTGCTTTCTTTCTGCTTCTGGAGTCGGCTGACAGCCTGGACGGGGCCCTCTTCGGCTCAGCCGGCTTGAATTCTAGCACAAACGAAACAGGCTTCTTCTCTTCGGCACTTTCCTCGGATGTAGCCGGTATCACATTGTTGTCAGCTTCTGTAGTTTTATTCTCGTTGTCCGCTTTTGCAATCGACTTGTCTGCTGTCGTTGTCTTTGTCAGATATCGAAACATACTTTTTGAAGCCGTTTTAGGAGAACTAAAACTAAGCCAAAACGTACAGATTCCAACCTATTTAGTGCAGTATTTTGTCGAAATATTAAAGACGGCCTTGAAACATCAGATATAAGAAGGTATGTTTATCTGTTATTCACACATCTCGAGGAGTTTCTTCTTAGCAAGTATGATTGTGGAAACAATGACAACTAATTTCTTTGGAGTTTGTGGCATAGTTATGCAATATTAAACAATCACCGCGGACAATAACATCCTCGTCATATGTATTGGCATTTACAATTTATTAATATTGTTTACATATTAAAAACTGACAATGACACTGATATTTGTTTAGTCGGGTACTGGTAATAGTTGACATTGCTTATGCGGTCATGGTCATATAATGTGCTGTTTTAATTGTAGTCATTGATCTACACATCTTTGAAAAACATGTTTTATTAACTTAATGCATTGAATGTATTCGTATCTTAATCAACACTTGTTAGAGCTCGTATTTATTTTCGGTGGTGTAATTGGCTAATTGCACGTGAAAATCTTGTCTTAACGTGGATAATTATTAATTGGCGTGCCAGACATAATACTAAGATATGCTAAAAATGTCTTAATATAACGTCAATTATAGGCAAACAAAGCAAACAATAGAAATATTATGTTGAAGGATATTTAAGAGCACTTCTAACTACTTACCGGTGAAAATGCATAATAAAATGATTAATTAATTCAATCCAATACGTGCCCACCTGTAAAATGTTATCGCATAGATCTAATCACAATTTAACATGAAACATAACACATTGAAACAATGCATCTCAAATTAAAATAATAAAGCGCAGAATAATGCGAACAAAAACCTGATTAATATGTATGTATTATACAACGTTTGAACGTTCATCTTAAAATGAATGATGGCTCATACATCGTGTGTCCTTCTTTCGAGCACACAGCTATATCTTATACGCGTACGGCGTACAGGTGCTGATGAAAGCTTGATGAACATGTAGAGCAAGCGTACTTCCCATTGCAATTCGACATATTATTCGAGTCGTGTGGTCTTATTGCAGGCTAGGGATCCAACACTTACAACGCGAACAATACAAACATCGTAGAGCAAAAGAACACGTGGAAGCTTCCGTTAGCTCCAAAGTCACCGGATCCCAACGTTATTGGGCATCTGTGGTAGGGACTGGACGGGTAGTAATTTTGGACCTGGGTACTCGTACAAAATCATTTTAAATCCGCTGAAAAAGTATTCAAAGCCGATGAGTATGCACGGGACATTCCCCAATTTTAGCATGCAAATGTTTGGCATTATTGGCGTTGATGACAAACATGTTGCCTAACTTTTACATTTACAGTATAAATACATTTAAATTTTAAGACAAACTTCCCCTTTTTAGGGGGGGGGGGGGGGGGAATGGGATGTACAACCCTCGATGATTAAACGCAGTGCTAAATTTGAACTTTGAACATCTGACGTCATTATCTTTTTGAACCTACTGTTTCTGCATTTGTCAGGACAGTCAAAAGAAATGATCCAAGTACCGGAAGTATCAAGACCCTGCCAAAACTGCCAGGCATTAAACCTTAAACCATGGATAGCATATTGTATTGGTTGCAATATTTAGTGCAAGAACTATTTTGATGTAAATACATTGGGCGCATAAACAGGCAATGAATTATCGATCACATTTGGTACCGAGTAGTAACATGGACCCGGGAACCCGTCAAAGCTTACCCGCCCCGCGGGTACCCGGGATCCCGCCCGCTCTCAAATCTAGAACGAACTGAACAGGCGTGTTAGAAAATGATGTGCAGGTCTCGAAATCAGGTGAAATTGGAGGACGTCAGCCCTTGACCAATAAAAGAAATGAAAAACGCATTGTTTTTGTAAGCACACTGTTGTTTAAGCAACAAACTTGTATTCCTATCATTTTATTAAAACGAAGATGAGGGTAATATACTAAATTTACTTAAAGTATTTGCAACGGTTATGTTCACATCACGCACAACTATGTAATATACGATAGTCTGCATTTATACATGAAAGCTACGCCAATTCATCAAGTTTAAAATGAATTAACCTATTCCATTTAGTGCTCTTTCTTTTCGTTTTACCAAGAATCGGTGATGCCATTTTTCCATAGATACATTATTCATTTAATTACTTTAAAGATTTCCTTTGTTTATTCTTTCATGCATTTTTTTATTGGACGATTTGGATGTTGCATTTTTGTAAAGAAATAGTTGTGTGTAACCTACATAATGCCGTTTTTACATCAGTAATATTTTCAGAAACATATTGCATTGTGGGATATGTTTCTTTGCCACGTTTGGTTTTGTTGCATATCAATAATTTTATGCTCTTATCCAAGATAGTCCACTGACGTAGCATAAGAAACATACGTTATATTAATATTGGAATAATAACGACCTTATAACATTAGATTATTTATTGGACAAGGCATACACTTCAGGTAAAATAAATGTCGGCATTTTGACATTTCAGGAAAGTTAGTGTTATTGACATAACATCATGACATGACAGATCTTGAAGAATGTGTGACTGATGCTTTGTAGTGTGTATAAAATATTAATGATATGGTTGAAATAATGGCATTAAAATTTCACATGCTTGCCACTGTTTTAAATAGACATGTTTACAGTTTGTTGTATGTTTGTACAAAATGTCATTATTGTCTTGGAAGTTAGAATCTGTTCTCAAACAGGTGTCGGGTCAGGACAGCCAAATTCCATGACAGCCCTATTTGTTGACGGCCCAAGTTGTTGACAGAAGGGACCATGACTGCCCAAAATGAAACTATAGATTAAGAGAGTTGTTGTTTAAGACTGATATAATTAATCATACTAGTATTCAAACATCGGTTGACAGTGAAAAAATATGAAATTTATGTAAATAAACTTGTTAATGCCTAGTTTAAACTAGTTCAGATACATGTTTTTCATGCACACGGGTGCAAACAATGTATATGTTTTTTACATTTTTGGATTGTTTCCATTATCGTTCACCTGTTAACACCCAGGGATTTCCTTCGACTTAGAATTTTAAGAGTCAATGACTCTTGGGGTCAAATTTTCAAGAGTCAAAATCAATTTCCCCAAGAGTCATATATAAACCTTCAAGAGTTGTTGTTTTGTGGTTACTTTATATTCGTTTTCCTTCGTTTTATTATTATTTGTATTAATTTATTATTTTTATTTTATAATTTAATATTTTTTTTTATATTTATATTTTATTTTTTTTAATTATTATTAATATTTTTTTTGTTTTTATTAATTTAATTTATTTTTCTTATTATTGTTATATTATTATAATTATTATATATATATATTATAATTATTTATTTTTATTAATTATTATAATTATTAAGACAATTTTAGTATATTCTTTACACACTAAAAATACCACTGAATATTTTTTACGAAATCGCATTTCATGTACAACAATAAAACATAGGCTTTCCTTCCCTAAAGAAAATATGTGTAGTTACGGTCCGCAAATATTGTTTTACTATTACAGGGATCTCACTAGGATTTTAAAATAGGAGTCCTGGAACTCTTTCCCCCCAAAAAGTAGGAGTCCCAAATAGAAAAGAAATAAAATTTAAGTATGTGACAAGCGAAAGTGAATGGAATTTTTACAATTTATACATTTATACAATATATGACAGTTATAAATAAAATAATAATCATGATAATAATAATAATTATTATTATTTATATTATTATTATTCTTTATGTTATTTTTATTGGGTTATGTAATTATAATGATAATATATAATACTTAATCATGTCTTATAAAACTATATTGATGGTCTAAACTTGTTGACTGTTGACTGTTTTGTAATGTGTAGGCCTAGTAAAAAGTTATGATGCGGTGATTACAGTAAAGCATAAGTAACTGTCAAGTAGAGTAATTGTGACACAAAAATGTAAAAAGGAGCAATTATTGGTGATATTAAACACCAAAGTATGTGTTTGCATGTGTTTTACAATGTTTGTGACCCGTAAAATCGGGGACGAAAATTTTTGCGAGGTCACGAAAATATGAGACGTTGCAAAATTTTGTACTTTAATTACCGCTAGTATTGTTAATGTATGTCTTGTCATAGGTGTTATCTATACTAGAAAGTTCCTTTATGTATGATTATTGATCGATGCTTTTATATTCCTGTCAAAATTCAGCCCTAGATTTTCGTATAAAATTTCTGTCAGAACAATAACTTCTATCACCGTATCACTGAGATTTAGTTGTTATTTATGAAATTGGATTGGGAATATAAATTCATGAAATCAGCTGAAGCTGTTTTTCACTCATTTTAACAATGTTGTTTGTTTCAAGTTGTCAAATATGTTAAAAACTGTTCTTTATTGAGGACGCCTTTTGACACATTTCGGCGATTTCACGCATTCTAATTGACTTGTGCATTAAAGCACAGCAATGAGTGACAAATGTAATTTACCATTGAAAATTAACAGTAACTGTCTGGGATGATGTTGGCGGAGCTAAGGGACTGCTGTGGGTGGAGCTAAAGGACTAGACTTTGACAGCTGCGGGGCCGATATTGATTTTATCGCGACTACTGCCGAGTTTACTGCAGGCACTCATGTATATGTGTTAAGTAACAGGGTATACACAGTAAGCCAAAAAGCATGCATCCCAAGGACTCTTGGCATGGGTTTGACATGCGTCCTTTTGAAAAAATATGCGTCCAAATACGCTTGATTTTGCGTTTCCGAGATCCCTGAACACAAAGTGTATTAACAAGCTGCAATATTATAAAATAATTATTCAAATGCTAAAGATTGCAAAGTTTTTGCACTATGAAAGTTTTATAGAAAAGGAAAAGATTTGAAAGTTCTTGCACTACAAAGTTTTTATTCCCAGATGACATGTATATATTTGGTAAAGCACATGGTCGATACACGCACGCTTTCCATGCGTGGAACGAGACGTCGTTTGTGTCAGCATAGTTTTCGCGCGCTTTTCTAGAAAACAAAGGTTTTACATTAAATACAGACTAATAAAAAATGTGTTTATGATACTCGAACACTACAATTGAATGTTGGATATTTCATATAAACGAAATCTTACGTAAAAGTCAGAATTGTCAAATTTTGGAAATATATTTAACCTGAAATGTAAAGGAAAGTAATGTAAAACAATGCCTTTATATTAAGGAACTAGACTACATTGGATATTATGAACAACGGAAGCGTTGAGTTGTGTTGTAAACTTTTAATGCTCGGAATAAACATACTCTAGCGAACGCATGTACATTAACTAAATTGTGGATACATGTATATTACGCCGATTGGTCGATTGTTCACGTCACTGGAAGTGTATATAACGATGCATTTTAATTGGTCAATATAGATTTTTCTGAGCGACGCATGAAGTAATTACCACGCGAGTCAAACAAGTGTATTTTAAAATTCCCACATGTCAAAACCTGGGAGCTCAGGCAGTGTTCTGCTGTGGAAGCGGCCTTGCGCCATTGGCGCAAAAATAAATTATTTGTCCCCACAAAATTTTCGTAAGCGTGTCCGCGGGCGCACACAAATAATTCTGCATATTTAGTAAAATTGATGTAATTGATCGTCACGTCAATTTATAACCAATTTTTTCCCCTCGAACGCTAATTCATTACCGCTTTGTGGGCAGCGCTTGAGCAATTGAGATACAGTAGTATCAATCAATAATTGTACATGCGGTCCACATGCTAAGCGTGAAAAGGGCTTTTCAGCGACAAACTGCTAGATGACAGCCACATTTCTCCAGACACATAAAGCCTTTTTAAGTCGAATTAACCGACACCGTTGCTATGGGTGTTGCTAACGGCTTGCAGTTTTGGATGCCCGGCTTATTGATGACGTCACACTGTTACACTTTGTAGTAGTTTTAACAGGTTTCATTATTAATGCCTTGTGTTTATAACGGATTTTATTGTTTGTTCAAATTTGAATTAATAATGCAAGGTTACAAGGTATTTAAGAATGCAGTTTAACATTCATCAACAGAACGTTATGAATAAATTCAGAACACAATATAATGTATTAATCCTTTTTTGGACAGAAAAGAAAAACAAACCCGAATTAAAACAGCTAGTACGTACTTTTTAAAACAAAAATCTGCTTTGGGAATATTCATGAGGTGTAAAACTTTTTTACTTGTGTCCCTACATTTTTGTAATTTGTCCCCACGTTTTCAAGCCTAGAGGGCCCTTGTCCCCAATAGTCCAAATTCACGGCAGAACACGGTCAGGTCAATGGAAAGCCCTGACACCATTGGTAAAATTGGTAAAAATACACTGTTTTTAAGATTAACATATTTATTCATTCACAATCGCTTTCTATGTTGCTTTATATATAAAACGTTAATAAAATGTGGTCCGTCATGGTCTGGGCCGTCAACGACTTGGGCCGTCCTGACCCACATTCATCGAACATCACCTATTAACGGACAGTTCGCTCCGGTACCAAATGCGCATGCGCGAAAGTACGTATGATGTCATACTTACATGCATACAAATGTTTATGCAAATGGTGCCCTATTTTGATATCTTGTTTGAAACAAATGTGTCGAAAACAGGTGAAAGATTGTATTTTTTGTTTGTACTCATTTTGGGTGCAATTTACTATTACTTTTTTAATGGATACATCATTAACTGCATTATTTTCACAGAAAAAAATGTTTTTCTAGTTGCAAAAATGTCATGGCACACACATATTTTGTCCTCCACGTCTAAGTCACGTGATAGTCCTGTGACAACTAATATAGGGAAAGATCTAAAGAGAAATAGCACGGTGCTGCACCCTGCTCCTTGTTCCCTCTGCTGCCCCTCTATGCTGACCAACACAGAAATGTTGGATATCTTTTGAAATTCAATATATGTTTGTAAATATTCAATGTCAAATTTATAGACTATTTTGAAAACCTTATTACGTATTCAGAATTGCATAGTTGTGTCCATTAAATGCATTTATCAACTATTCCTATATAATTTCCTAATTCTATTATAGTTCACCATGAAGGTGAAAGAAATTAACCGCACTGCTAACATAGCTTGGTCGCCAAAGCAACAGCATCCTGTGTACATGGTGGCTGGTACAGCAGCGCAGCAGCTAGATGCAACATTCAGGTACCAAACCTTTAAAAAAATGTTGTTTAAAACTCATTGTCTTATAGACCGAGCCAGCACACGAGTTCTTAAGCTATTGTCAGTCCAGCAAAATTATGCTTCAAATAAATGTTAATACAGTAAAACTATAATAAATACATGTAGTTTACATGTTAATTTCATGTTATTTAGTATGGTTTGCCTTGATTTATTGTCATTAAAACTAATTGGGCTATATTTTCTATTCAGCACCTCGGCAGCTCTGGAACTGTACAGCCTCAACCTGGGTGATCCTTCACTGGACATGCCAGTTGTTTCAACTCGACCATCAGACTGCAGGTAACACATTGTGATTAAGTATTCTGTGGTTGTTGTTTTGATAGTCAGTTTTTGTTCAGTGCTATATTTTCTCCTAGCATAGTTTGAGTCTCTGCCTAACATCATTGGAGAGTGACAGTATTATTGTAAGCCCATTGAATGGCAGGGATTTCAATAGATTTTGGAAAGCAGGAGTCACATCCTACATGACCCTTGGCTAAAAATTTCAAGTGATTAAAATGAAAATTTCAGGGGTCAAAAAAAATATGAAGATCAGAATAATTTTATTTCTGCATATTTGTTAAATGCTATGCAAATGGTAGTTTCAACTGTTTGTGTTAATAAAAATTAAGAACTTGAAAAATTGCCAAAAGAATTCCATGAGTAGGATAATAAACTATTTCCAGTGCTTTTGATGTTGGCCTATGAAAAGCAATTGCCTCAAAATGATGCAAGGCAGATTATATGCTAGAGTCAAAAAATGCGTAAATTGCAGTTTGCTTGCATCAAACCGCAGGAATCTGAAACTATTGAAATCCCTGGAATCCTATACCGACCTTGTGATTCTTCTTACTTTCAGATGATTCCCTCATATTGAAATATACGAATATGTACTAAATTAACACATTGTGTTTACAGTTGAAATATTATTTTAATTTAGATTCCATAAAGTAGCATGGGGTTGCTATGGCGTGTCAGAAAAGCTACAGAATGGCATTATTGTTGGAGGAGCCGATAATGGCGGACTACTGGGTTACAATGCTGCAGACTTCATAAAAGGCAAGCAGGACTGCCTCTTGTTCAAGAAAGACAAACATACTGCAGCTGTGAAAGCTTTGGATTTCAATCCATTTCAGGTAAGATTTTTGATGTTCATGGTGCACATTCAGGACTTTTTAGGCCAATTTTATAACAGTTATTGAGTCATATTGCAAATTTCAAAAAGTATCTTTTTCCCATATATCGAGTCCCAAAATTCCCATTTAATGGTTTGACATTCAGGTGTTTAAAAATAAGAGGTGTTCAGTGTAGAAATAAAGACTGTTGAAGTTGTAATAACTGTTCTACTGATATGTTTTTGTTCAGAACATTCTATTTTATGTAACTATAATTATAATTATTCAATTTTATTTATCAAAAAAATATTATTTTCCCCAGTTTTAGGTGAATTGACGCTTCAATTCTCAATTTCATGGATATAGGTATTTTTCCCTAAATGGTGAAAAAAAGCCCAGACATTCTTCAGTGTTAGTCATACAATTGTATAATAGTGGTATTATTATAATTCCATTGGCTGTTAAACTTACACATCCTTCTATATTACTGCACACATTATTTCACGGCTGTTTCAGAATAACTTACTCGTATCTGGAGGTGCAGAGTCTGAGATTTTCATCTGGGATCTCAACAGTCCAGACAGCCCCATGACACCTGGAGCAAAGTCTCAGGTATATGCATGTTTTATTTCATTGCCATTAGATATTAGGAGTATTTTTAATTCAGAACAAAATAGTTTTACTGCAGAGCATCGTTTATATAAATTTCAAATATGTTTAGCTGAAAAAAGTATATTTTGATTAGAAGGAAAGTAATAAATTATGTAAAATGTGTAACATGTTAATATAATCTGTAGATGAGTGAGAATTGTATTAAAGATAAAAATGGAAAAAGATCACATGAGCTAGTGCAAAATATTGAAATGTTCATATATTATTATTAGATGTTAATCGGTTAAAGTGCAGTAGATTTTTTGTAGTACGATGATTGATAACTGGTTTGATTCGGCTTTGATCCAGTAGTTAAAACAAAGAAACCAATGGCATTTTGAATCTAGAATTACAACTGGGCAGTTTAAAACCATGTTAGAAAGTCAGATAAATATGTCTGAACAATAAAGTGTGAATGTCCTAATTTATAATACACCTCATACATGCAGTTTATGAAGTAAACGTCAAGGTTTGCATGTGTGGTATAGATTACAAATCCTGGTATCTGACTACTCACTAGAGGTTTTACATGGCCTGACAACTGCTTTTTGGTTCCACAGCCCCCTGAGGAGGTTGCGTGTCTGAGCTGGAACAGGCAGGTGCAGCACATCCTTGCCTCCACGTTCACCGCCCGCTGTGTAGTCTGGGATCTCCGCAAGAACGAACCAATCATTAAAGTCAGCGACAGCATGTCTAGGGTAAGGACAGTTGTTGAAATCAGCACACGCCAATAAGCCCTGCAATGGTCATTTTTAAATTGGGCTTGCTCAGATTCTCAGTTTTATACACGGTCATGCAGACTTGTAACATTTTCTTGCTCTCAAGTAGTAATAGAAGAATTTGGGCTTGCTTGCCCACACTATGAAAGTCAATGACTGTATGCATGGGTTAAACATGTTGCCTTCTCCAAACTGCATACTGTTCCATATGTATATTTCCATATATCTCCATGCATGTTGGTTTTGATATTACAGAAAATGTAGATGTATCTAAAGATACAGGACATGCTCCATATTTTTACATAAAAATATAGGGCTTTGTCTGTTTATAATCTCTTTCACTAATGTCTGTTTCTGATATTGCTAACTATATAAACATGTATTTCACATCTTTCTAAACTTCAAGATCACATGAACTAGATATGCTTTAATGAGGTCTGTGTTTGATCTTGACCATATGTTTTACAGATCAAGAGCAAGTTGGTATGTTGGAACCCAGAAGTGGCCACTCAGATGTGCCTGTCATCTGAAGATGACCATACCCCTGTTATACAGCTCTGGGACCTTAGATATGCAACATCACCTGTAAAAGTGCTAGAAAACCATCAGAGGTACTGACATTTACATTTTTTTGTTAATAACTATATTTAATTTTTTTAATGAGCACCAGGGTTTTATTTCAGACTGACTATTTACTGGTATAATAAACAAATTATTAGTGGCTTTTGTGCACTATAAATCATACTTGTTTGTGTGTTTCTATAGAATAGGATTTTAATTGCGTTTGAAATAACATTAAAGTCATTAATTGACAGGTCTTGTACAATACTACTACTATATAATCTCTTATGTACCAATGGAATGTGGAACTTGCAAAATTAGTTGCAAACTGGTTTTGATGATCTTCGTACATAAACTGCATGATTTATAAACACAATTTATAATGCCCTGTTCTTTCAGAGGTATATTGAGTATGGCATGGTGTCCCCAGGACCCAGATTTACTGCTCAGCTGTGCCAAGGACAACAGAATACTCTGCTGGAATCCCAACAGTTCGGCTGCCAATGGCGAGGTTGTATACGAGATTCCAACCAGCCACCAGTGGAGCTTCGATGTACAGTGGTGTCCGAGAAATCCAAATGTTATATCGAGCTCATCGTTTGATGGAAGCGTGACATGCTTCTCTCTTATGGGTGGTGGGCATCCAATCCATAAAGTTGACAAGGTATAAACATCGCTGAACAACACTATAATATAGGTTATTTTTGGTCCAGGGTAAATTCAACTCATCTAAACATTTCATTGAACGTTATAACATATTAAAGCAATTACAACATCGTAGACAATGTGTAGAATGTATTATTCAAAGGGTTAATAATGCTCTAGGTCTCAATTAACTTACGAAAACTACTTTTGTGCTGTTGATACCATTGAATTTGTGTTGTAAGATTCATGTTGCAAATCCCAAATGTGTGTATTCCCTACAGGTGACAGATTCCTTCCATTCCAACGACCCGTTTGCTCAGGCCATGCATCTTCAACAACAGCAGATGGAACAAAATGTCATACCTCTTCAGAAGCCTCCAAAATGGCTGAAGAAAGCGGTTGGAGCAAACTTTGGGGTTGGTTCTTCAATGCTTTACATATGCCAGACTTAATGCATTTGCGTAAAGTGTCGTCCCGGATCAGCCTGTGCACTCCGCACAGGCTAATCCAGGACGGTACTTTCCGCTTGTATGGTATTTTCTGTTTCTAGGAAGTCTCTTCTAAACATAAACCCACTGTAGGCGGAAAGTGCTGTCCCGGATTAGCCTGTGCGGATTGCACAGGCTGATCCGGGACGACACTTTACGCACATGCATTAAGTCCGGTTTTCACACGACGCGCCTCATATTTTGTTTGAAATTTTATTGTGATTGGTTTCAATTATTGGCATTCGCTATCCTTGTTGTTTTTTTTTACAATGCTATGTTATACTTATTCAGATTAAGTAGTTCGATGTCAGTTCTTTTCAAAAGTAATTTTAATGTTACTTTGACTGCTTACAAGTCATTGTAATTGTTAAAAAGTTTACGTTGTTTAGTTTGTTGTTGTTCATTTATTCAAACCATGTTTTATCCACAGTTTGGAGGTAAGCTTCTCACATTTGAGAATGTGAAGCCCCACCAAGGCCAGCCAGTGAGTCACCAGGTGACTGTCAGTCAGGTTGTCACAGAGACGGACCTAGTGACCGGCTCCCTGCAGCTGGAGCAGGCCCTGCAGAATGGTCAGCATATGGAGTTCTGTGCAATGAAGGCTGCCAATGCCACAGATAACATGCAGGAGAGCATCTGGAACTTCCTCATGGTGGGTGATTTCATCCATTGAAAATAAACTTCGTATCAGAACTGACTTCTGTAGAATTGTCTAGAGCCTGTAATAAAATAGTTTTTCTGAAACTGTTAATAGTTTACTTTAGTTTTACTTTATTTTCTCAGGGGGTAATGCAATTTTCCTTATATCACTATTTTGAAAAGTTAGACCTTTTTCTTACAATAAATATATTATAATTAGCTTCCTTTGTAATACAGTGTTGTATATATTTTGCTGCTGCTGCTGTCAGGGGTCAAGTGAACGAAATGTTCTTCATTTCATTCTAGATAAACTTCGAGAAAGAGCCCCGAGAAAGGTACATTCAGCTGTTGGGCTTTGACAAGACAGACCTAGCCAAGAAAGTATCCATGCACACCAAATCAGAAGGCCTCAACGAGTCCATTGGGCCTGGTGTGAACGCAGATGAGCTGGCAGACAAGATGAACCTCCTTGGAACTGGGGTAATTTGTTACATAAAATGAGGCACGTCGTGGGAAAACCGGGCTTAATGCATGTGCTTAAAGTGTCGTCCCAGATTAGCTTGTGCATTCCACACAGGCTAATCCTGGACGGCACTTTCCGCCTACAGTGGATTTATGTTTAGAAGAGACTTCCTTCAAACTGAAAATACCATCAAAGCGGAAAGTGCCTTCCCGGATAAGCCTGTGCTGACTGCACAGGCTAATCCAGAACGACACAGTACCCACATGCATTAAGACCGTTTTTTCCCACGACGCGCCTCTTACATACTGTATTACAGTGCAAAATCTGTCGGGCAGTCAGACATGTCTGACAAAAATATGGATGTCTGACAAAATCTATAACACATCAAATACCAGTTTTATGCTAGTTACATTTATTACATTGAATAGTAGTGATATACCTGAAACAATTAGATGTATGCATCATGATTAACCAAATAATTGCATTATAATAATTTATCTAACAGTGTATGTCATTTTTAGCTCGACTATTGGAAGAATAGGTGAGCTTTCCTACTCCCCCGGCGTCAGCGTCCGCATCCGTGTCTGAATTTGGTTAAAGTTTTTATTCAAAAGTCTTGTAACTTCAAAACTACATAAGTTATTCACTTGAAACTTGGAATATACCATTGTCATCAACTCCTGTGTCAGGGGCAAAATTCCCCATAACTCTGTTTTGTATTTTGACAGAGTTATGCCCCTTTTTCACTTTGATTTTCTGGTTAAAGTTTATATTCAAAAGTTTGGTAACTTCAAAACTACATAAGTTATTCACTTGAAACTTGGAATATACCATTGTCATCAGCTCCAGTGTCAGGGGCAACATTACCCATAACTCTGTTATGTACTTTGACAGAGTTAGCCCACTTTTTACATAGACTTTATGGTTAAAGTTTTTGTTCCAAAAATTTGTAAACTATACAAGGCTTCACTTAAAAATATTGTATTTTAACAAATTTATGCCCCTTTCACTATCCAAAATATGTACCAACTGAAATACTTCGAATAGTCGAGCGCACTGTCCTCTGACAGCTCTCGTTTGAATATGCAGTATACAGGTTACAAATCATGGTGTGACAGCTGATTCAGAGGTTTCTTGATGTCTCAGTCGAACATCATTAATGCCTGTACTTTATATACATAGAGTTGCATGGGTTTAAATGTGTGTGCTAGCTTTTTGATATCTGTTGATGATTTTAATCTAAAGTATTTTAGAGACCCTTATGTATATTTTTATAATTGGTGAACACTGCTAAGTTGCTATAATTGTTGAAACATACAGATTGTTATGATCAATACTATTAAGTCATATCTAGTTTGTGCTTTCGATGTCTTTTTCATACAAAAACAACATTTTAAACATTTGCAAATGGTTCTTTCTTGTTATTTGCTCTTTTGTTTAACGTATCAATTTTACTTCATATTCATACTGTATTGTTTAGTGTTGTACATGTTAACCATTTTGTTTTGTTGTTTTGGAATTTTAGCAGTGTTTATCAGTATTTCAGTCATATAACGGCAGTCAGTTAACCTACTCACACTTTTCCTGGTCAAGCTTAGGCAATCTAAGCGGTTTACGGTTACCAAGTGCACATACTTATACCAGTAACTGACAACTGCCCTACTTGAATCAGAGGTAGGGGGAGAATGGCCGTAGAAATTATTTCATGACCAATGCCCACACAAGTTATGTGGACGGGTTGGGGCTCGAACTCAAGAACCTCAGCTTGAGAGTCAAGTGCTCTTCAAACTGAGCTAGCGGGGCCCGGCTTAACCATTTTGTAAATGAGGCATGTCATGGGAAAACCGGGCTTAATGCACGAGCGTTTTCGCCTACAGTGGGTATATGTTTAGAAGAGACTTTCTTGAAACAGAAAATACAATAAAAGTGGGTTTCCCACGACACGCCTCAAATAAATTGGTAAATTCAGGTATGTGATCAATAAATTTGAGCTGTATTGTGTGCTGTTTTTCAGGGGGGTGATTTTAAGGCAGGGCCTTCCAGCAGTGGTCAGGCCTCCCCCAGTGTTGGGTCAAAGGTAAATAATTTTATCTGCTAATGGGTCTTCAGTAGAACAGCAGATTATGTGTATAACGATGTGGCATGTTCATTTTGTTGCTTGGTAAACATTCACAAGCTTTTTATTAGGTTTTTTTGTTTTTTTTGTTTATGGTAATATTATTTTCCTTATTAGAATGTTTGCCTCAATCTTCTTTCTTTCATTAGTTATAAATTTAACAATTAAGCATGTGGCTTGGCATTATGGTTTTTCCACATATTTTCTTTGTGTTGTATTACACACCAAATGGTTATATTTGAAAATTGTTCTTATAACCTGTATATTGTGCAGTTGCAGCACAGAACATGGGTAGGTATCCACTATGTAAAGCAGACCAAGTAGCAGTTGTTGTATTCATTTGTATTTGTTTGTAAAGCATGTGTGTTGTGTCAGGGGTTTGTGCTAGTCTTACAGTGTTACATTAAGCTGCTGTTTTATTGCTATGTATGTGTCAGATAATGAACATTTGCCTGTATTTTGTATGTTTCTGTAGAGTAAGAGTTTTGTGTTAAAAAGTTACTCTTGATTAGTGACACGTTGTACATTTCTATTACGGTAATGGTCATTATTCTGCATTACCTGAAACTTTGCAATATGACCGAGATTGTTACAAGTACACATGGATTGTATTTGCATGCTTGTTATAATTTAATCCAATGCATGAATCAAATCACTATATGGCTAGATGGTTTATAATGCTAGAAGCCAGAGTAAATTTAATAGCATAAGAGGAGTCTTTCGAATGTTACAGATTGTTTAAAAACAAAGTGTTGTGAACCGTTTTGCTATTTGATAACTGGTCCGGCTAGCTCAGTTGGTAGAGCGCTGGACTGTCAATCCGGGGATCGTGAGTTCGAGCCCCAGCCCGGCCACATAACTTGTGTGGGGATTGGTCATGAAATAATTTCTACGGCCATTCTGCCCCTACTTCTGATTTAAGTTACTGGCATAGGTATGTGCACTTAGTACTGGTAAACCGCTTAGATCGGCCAAGCATGCCCAGGAAAAGTGTGAGTAGTTTAACTGACCGCCATTATATGACTGAAATTACATTATCTCAAAGATACCACTACCAGGAATTTTAAATGTATTCGACATGTCCACAGTTTGACAAGTCCGAATACAGGCTTAAATTGACATGTTCAATAAATAAAAAATATACACTAATGATTAAATATTATAAATTAAAAGTCACATTTTACCACTAAGACTCAAGAAAAGTAATGTTAAGAGTAAGATATTGCTATGAAAAACTAGATTTAATATGATACTGTTATTGTTAAGTGTTAGAGCTTTGCCATTTGGCTTTTTGTTGGTTTCTGTTCAGGTACTCTCTATTTCTTAATATCCACATACATCCTTGCGTTGATAGAAATAACACTGTAATTAATCGGCACTTATTCTTGCAGTCTGCCAATATATTTACCAGTATTTTTATTTAGGACTTTAACAATTCTGATTCTGAAATGATATATCAACATGTAATATCTGTTTTAGAAAGTTCACATTGTATTGTGTAAAATTGGGCATGGTACATTTACTTACTTAAAAATAACCTATTTTTAGCTCGACTTTTCAAAGAAAAGGCAAGCTATTCTACTCACCCCGGCGTTGGCGTCGGCGTCCGAGCTAGGTTATAGTTTTTCGGTAAGCTAGTTTCTCAGGAATGGCTTGTGGATTTCATTCAAACTTAGAACACTTATTCCCTATATTAAAATGAACTCATATGCCAATTTTGATAACTCTAGTTTGAAATTTGTGAAAATTATGGGCCTTTTTACACAGAAAAAATGTAAAGTGGGTGGAATGACGGCGTCAACTTTTGATTTCCACTCTCTAACTTGAGAATCAATCTTCATACATAAATATCCTAAAGCAGCACTTAACTTGGGATTGCATTTGTTGTGGGTTGGGTGGGGTTAAGGTCACTGTTACTAAAAATTGAAAAAAATCTGCTTTATAACAAAGTGTAATATTTTAATAACATTCAATTTATAGATACTGTATAACGAGACATTGCATGAGATTGCATAAGGGGTTAGGTGGGTCAAGGTCAAGGTCACTGTTTTAAAATTTAGAAAAATGCTTCCTCTCATTACATGTAACTCGAGAAAGAAATTAATTTTGGTTAATTGGCCCCTACTATACAGTGTGTTTTAGAAAAAATGCCAGAAACTCTGACAAGCACATGAAAAAGTCGAGCACGCTGTCCTTAGACAGCTCTTGTATGGCATATGTGTACACACTGCAAGATATTTGCCTTATTTATGCTGACTCATAATTAATTATATACTACTTATAGATAATTACTTATAAACTGTAGATACATTATTTTCTTAACCACACAGAAATGTAGTCAACATACCCGGTATATTAACATCATATGCAAATAAACAGGGTTGTGTGCCGCTGTTTGTACTAGGTTTATATTATATGAAAAAAATCATTAAACTCATGATCACTATTTTCTTTAATAATATTCTTTCAATAAAACTCATGCGGTTGTCTTTATTATTAGATAAAGTACTTATTCCACAGTAAAATACAGTTTACATGTTATAAAAATAACAAATTTTGCATTTCAGACACCTGGAAGTCGAGATGAGTTGGACATGTCCGACGCGGGATCATCAGCCTTTGATGACATAGCCATATCTCAGTCTCAAAAGCAGGATGAGCCCCTGAATCTCTCTGTCGGCAATGGTAAGGTTCTCAACCGTATCATCAATGAATCCTGCCTATTTTCTGTCAGTGGTGCCATTCTTTCATGAGAGACACCATGAAAGTTTATGTATATTCAATGCCTTTTTCTGTGCTTTTTAAAATATTTTCACCAAAGTTTTTACTGTCATCGCATGACAAATAGTGACAACTCGGATTCACCTTACAATGGGTTTAAATTATACCTGCTGATTGTAAAAAGTATTAAATTTACTCACTTAATTCAACTAAATGTAGTGAAAGTATATCAGTTTTGGGTATTGTAATACATGGTACATCTATGATTAACATGTATGTACATGTTTCATTTTTTGCCAAGAATGTTGAATGCTTCTAAAAATGTACTTGCACTATACGCAAATATAGTATTACACTTAAATTACTTAAGAGATTACATGTCGTCATGATTTTGGTTCGTGTGAATTCTATTGAAGTTTATAACATTGTATTTGAACACTTGTTCAAGATGCGGATGGCTTGTTGTGCCAAGCGTTGCTGACAGGTAACTTTGAGGCGGCCGTGGACATGTGTCTCAGTGAGAACAACATGGCGGAGGCCATACTCCTTGCGATAGCCGGCGGACCGGAACTGCTCAGCAGAACTCAACAGCGATACTTTCAAAGGAACGGAACAAATCTTGGCAGGGTATACTGTGTTGAGCTCAGGGTTGTTGTATTACTGAAGAATGTTTGTTATTTGTTAAAAAAAGCTTCACATTTGTAATGTGGTGCTCTATCTTTTGGGAACTGCAATATTTTTGTTCACAAAGTATTTACACCTCGGTTGACGCTAAGAAATAAAAGCAGCCCATTTTTTAAATTTGCCAAAATACATTTTGAAATAACTGCCCAGGAAATGTAAAAATATACATCAGACTCAAAAAAATTCAAAAATTGAGTAGTCAATGGCTATTATGGCTATTGGTCATGCTGACATAGGACTAGTAACTTCAACTAGAAGAGTTTGTTTTTAACCATCCGATAAAAATGCATCTTACAACTGTTAAACCTAGCAGTAAGTGCCTATCATTTCCCTGTTCAGCTGGTGTCTGCCATTGTTACCCACGATTGGCGGCACATTGTGAGCCACTGTGAGCTGGAGAACTGGAAGGAGGCCCTGGCCGTCATCCTCACATACTCCCCGGCCGACGAGTTCCCAGACCTTTGTGGTAACGAGGCATCTCATATTTGTATTAGTAGTGTTGTATTGGTTGTTATGTACTATTTTTTACACGTTGCTTTTACACAAAGATACACTTGACTATTAAGTTACTAAGAAAATATCTATAAATGTTTGGCTAGATTCAGAGATGACAAGAATCATTTCCAAATACGTATGTATTTTCTTCAACTTTCCTTATAAATACCTTATTTTACTCACTTAAACATGACAACAAAATTTGCAATTTTGTTTCGAAAATCATTACATTTAGTATATATGAGGCGTGTCGTGGGAAAACCAGTCTTAATGCATGTGCGTAAAGTGTCGTAAAGCCGGACTGCACAGGCTAATCCAGGACGGCACTTTCCGCCTACAGTGGATTTATGTTTAGAAGAGACTTCCTTGAAACAGAAAATACCATAAAAGCGGAAAGTGCACAGGCTAATCCGGGACGACACTTTACTCACATGCATTAAGTCCGGTTTTCCCACGACGCGCCCCATATAAGTATTCTTGCTTGCCCGTTTTCAGATAACCTGGCCGCTCGGCTGGAGGCAGACACAGATTTGGCTCCGTATGCGGGTCTGTGCTACATTTGCTCAGGGAACGTGGACAAACTCGTGGAGAACTGGTTCTCTGTCACTCCCAACAGCAGCTCACCCCAGGCCCTGCAGGTAATAGCTGTTGTATAGCATGTAATTTATGCTCATAAAGATTTGTCATATATGTCATAGACAAAAATGGTTAACTGTAACTTTATTTAAAACCTTTGTTCTATCAGAGTTGCATCAGATTAAAACTATCCTTTTGCAGATTTGTGTTACAAATTTTGTTATAATTTCTGAAATCAGAAATCAAACCTCCTGATTCATAATTTCATCATGAATCTAGTGGGGATCAAAAAATATTATTAAAAAAATAAGAAGAAGCGAATATAATAAACAAGGTCTAATAATATTCTGTTATGTGATAATAACATACACAGCTTCTAATTATGTTTGTTTTCAAAATCCAGGATCTAGTGGAGAAGGTGATGTTGTTACGCAAAGCAGTCGAGTGTTCACGAGGCTATGCAGCTGAGATAGGCAGTGGGGCGCTGGCAGACAAACTAAGCATCTATGCTGGAATACTAGCAGCCCAAGGGTGTTTGGATACAGCCCTGCGTTACCTTGGAGACAGCTCTGAGGTACTACAATATGTTTGTACACTACTTTGAATATAATAGTTTCACATGCAATAGCAGTAACCTTTACTCCTATTATCATTGTCACCTTTTAGTTTAAACTTATTTCAGTTTGTGTCCGAAGCCATAAGCTGATTGAGATTTGTTCAAGTGCGTTTCCTTGGAAGAACCAGTATTTTGTTTCTAATGGGAAAGATCCTTTGAATGCTCCCCAAGTAAGGATTGAACTCACAACCTGCCGATCGCAAGGTGGACTGTCCGACACCATATCCCTTACACCACCGCGACCTTCGTCACCTGTCTATCACAAATAATAGAATTTCAATCATATTCCGATTCAGTTTAAGCTTGCTTCTAGCCTGCATAATGGCTTAGTTAATTTTCTGTTATGTTTGGCTTGCTTTTGTTGCATCATACTGATGTTTGAGTGAAAATGTTTCCAGTTTAGGTGGATACATGGACTGCTGGACAGTGTAAGCATTTCTTTGGTCCCTCCCTAACAGACAGTACTCTTAAAATCTTATACACATTCCTCAAATGTGCATTCACTAGATTCATCTAATACCCATCTAGATCACATAGAGTTATCCAGTTTGTGTATGCTTTGCTAATTATCCTGTTTTTTGGTTTATACATTCGCAATGTACATATATTTTAACATCCTTGACATTGACACAATATACCCTCAGATCCTGTTCAGGAAAGGCAATGTGATTGTTTAGATGCTAGTTTGTTTTATCACTTTTATTAGTCAATCAATTAGGCCTTAATCGTGGGGCAAAACTAGTTGGAACTCTTTCGTATCATATTATTGAGTGTTCATAGTTTCATGAATAAAAAAAACTCACTGGAATGTAGATTTGTTTGTATAAGACATTGAATTCATATTTATCTGCACCCTGTGTGCATTATATATTTGCATAATTACAAAATCAAAGCTAAATTGGTGCATTGGATAGGCTCCTAACTTGTATTCAAAATGAAAACATTAATGCATTTGATTGTGTTTTGTTGCGAAAACAACAACTTTGCAACATAATATAACATGCTTAATCATATTCACAGCACAACTTGGCAGTACTAAGAGATCGCCTGTACCAGGCTCTGTCACCGATACCAACTGGTATGTCTGCCCCTCCCTGCCCCTGGCAACCAGTTGCCCTAGCAACACAACGGTCATCACAACAACAGCAACAGGCCAGACCTCCAACTTACCAGGGCCAGACTAACTTGTCTACAGTAACAAACACTGTTGGTAGGTACACTGTCCTAATAATTGGGACTTTGAAATAAATGTGCCTATAACCAAGACCAGTCATTACTACATGTATCTTCTTTTGTTTTACATGTATTTTAGTAGTAGTAAAGGTATCATACCAAGACCCTAATTTTATTTTTAAACTCAATGTATTGTTTTTATCATGTTATGGGAAATAAAGATTGGTATATATTGTTCATCTACACAATTTAAAAATTTTAATTTCATATCTGTAATACAGTTCTTGTATCATTATATTTGGGTTTCAGGATAATATTTATTATGCCTATTGGTTATTTTGATACAAATAATTAAAGTGATTACTCCTGTTACCAGGCAGTTACTCCAATGTGCAGAACCAGTATTCCAACCAGTACGCTGCCATGAATGGCTCGGCAGTGCCGTCCTTCAGCATCAATAACCCGCTAGCAGCCCCTGGGGCCACCGCGTCTACCTACAGTACCGGTCAGGGAATGGCCCCTGTGCCAACCTACCACGCCCCTAATGCAGCCCCAGCTGCACCCTCTTCTCCAGTCAGCAAGGGCCCCCTGTCCCACAAGTACCCCCAGGTGACCGGGGCATATAGTAATACATCGACAGGTTGCACTGCACCATCTTCCTACCAGGATACAGGTGCTTACAATCCTGTGGATTACAATCAGACCAACTATTATGGGTATGTTAGCATATGTATATAATAGATATAAAATATACGACCAGTAATGAAATATAAACCATATATCGATATTTATAAACATGATTGCAAAAATATATGCCACATCATTACTATACATTTGTGTGTATAAAGTGTAAGCCTTTGTTCTTTTGAATAAAATTGAATGTAATAAGTATTGCTATATCAGTTATCCTAATGTGTATTCCTTGTAATTTTTTAAATGGTTAAATAAGCAAATAAAAATATATAGTTCATGTTTTCCTTGCAGTGGTAATTATGTGACTCCAGTCAGCCAAAATGTGCCAAGCAATATTTACAATTCAGGTATGTATTACGGTACAGGGAAGTTTCTTTCTGAATTTAATTTCTTTCTGGCCATGTAAAATTATAGAAATAGCTAAACTTGAACATTATTCTTTTAATTTTCATTTACAGTGCAATATTATGTGGAAGTGTTTGTTGTTTCAATATTTTATTTATGATAATACTGGTTAAACTGATTGGTTTAAGGTATTCTTTCAAATGACTGTAAATTCCTTTGTATATCTTTTAAATTGTGAGAAATGAATTATACATGTAATTTCTCTGCAATCAGCTGCCATTAATAATGGAAAGTGCTATAAGAGTATATCTTAAGAAAGTTAACAAACATGCTCACATAAATTGCTAACATGACCTTCCTGTCCTGTCAGCCCCATTCATGGCCCCTCAGCCCCCTGCGCAGGCCCCCAGCAATCAGCCAGTCATGGCCTCCTTCCAGGACCACAAGCCAGAGCGCGCCTGGAATGACCCACCCATGGTCGTCAAGAAGGAGAAACCAAAGGTATCAAACACTGACAAATTGCATTAAAGTACAAACTAAGGCAGATGTTCTTGAAAAATAGATAATTATTATGATTAAACAAAAAAAACAAAAAAAAAAGAACACAAAAAGTAGTATTCAAAGTAATTTAATAAACAAAAGCACAATGAGGGAAGACTTGGAAAAATGAATAATAATAAACACCCCAAAAAATGCTATGCAAAGTCAGTCAAATTATGAAATACAGTTTAATCGATAAAAAATCAGAGAAAATTAATTCACTATGTGATTGAATGAAAAAATATTTTTTATCTGATTCTTCAGTCTGAAAGTCATTATATGCTTTGCAAAGTTTTTAATATTCCCTCATGTTGATTGATGATGTCTTCCTCTAACAGACAGAAGCTAACGCTCCAGCAATGGCACCCATTACAAACCCCATATTTGGCTCCCAAGCCCAGCCCGGGGCGGATCACGGGAACATGCCCCAGCAGATGAATTATGGGAACTACTATAATCCTCAAGAATATAAGCCTGAACCAAAGGTATGTCACTCTTACAAAATGCTTTAAATTATATAATGATGTTTTATGACCTAGCAAGAATTTTTATTCTCTTCAATTTTTAAATTTACTAATCAGTTTTCAGACATAACTTCCGAGGTATTTTGTTTAAGATTGATTCTTTAAAACATGTACATGGACTGTCTTTCTATTACTTAATATTACAAGTATTTGATCACACTTTTTATGTGTAAGAACATTTTTGGCTTATTCTAGTTATTGTTTACCTTTATCTGTTTAGCCTTGTTAATTGATGCACCATATTGTTTATTCACAGTTAATATAGTTAGATAGTTACAATGCTTACATTTATTTTTTTAAATCCTAACAGCCTATTTTTAGCATATGTTCTGTTAATCCTGCATTCATTTAACTAACCCAATGTTTTATATTATTATTTATTTATTTGCATAGAAACTGGGCACAAACTGTTTATCATCTCTTAATAACATGTCTTGGATTGGACATTCATGTATATTCTATGCCAACAGCTGCATTTGGTTACTGCATTTCATGTTTGATTTATGTATGCATTAATGACAACATTATGATTAATGCTAAAGATTCCATATTGCCATAGAGTTTGGAAATAGGAACTTTCGCTTTTGTAATTGAGTAGTTACTCTGCATAAAAGCACGGTCTTCTGACAATGTAATGGTGCTTTACAAACTCTGGAACTATATTATTAAATTCTGAAATGTAAAATAAATAAATGCTTATTTCTATATCTAATTATCTACTACTGAAATGTTTTTGCCATATGTAGCCCTAAAAGCTGAGATGAAATTTTGATTTTTCTAATACACATGTATCTACAAACTTCTGTATATAATATTTAACTTCATATACTAAATCAAGCAAAAATAAATATGCGATTTAAATTGTTTTCCAGCTTTTTATTTGCTAAATAGACACAAACAATTTTTTTTCATGCCATTTTTACTAGAATAACTCTTCTCACTTGGCTTATCATGCTTTATAATGGCGTGTAAAGTGAGGATGTGTTTGTAGCGTGCCAGCAAATTCGTAATTTTGCATCAAGAAATCGTGCTAATTGGGATCATTTAAGAAAGTTATTTAAATAGTTAATTTCTTAAACTAATGTTATATTGGTTGACTTTGGTATTTTGTTGATGTTTATCTTTAGCCATACATGTAATACATTGTATCATGATTTAAATTTGGATTCACATTTCCTTTGTATTTAGAATTTTGTCACTTCAAATTTGGGATTTTTTTTCATTCTAATTAGGAAAAATAAACCATATGTGGCGCGTCGTGAGAAAACCGGTCTTAATGCATGTGCGTAAAGTGTCGTCCCGGATTAGCCTGTGCAGTCCGCACAGGCTAATCTGGGACGGCACTTTCCGCCTACAGTGGATTTATGTTTAGAAGAGACTTTCTTGAAACAGAAAATACAATAAAAGCGGAAAGTGCCATCCCGGATTAGCCTGTGCGGACTGCACAGGCTAATCCGGGACGACACTTTACGCACATGCATTAAGACCGGTTTTCTCACGACGCACCACATATTTGGCATTTGGAATGGGTCCTTCGACTAGACCCTGTTAAATAAGATAAAACATCACTGTGTGCACACATCCGCAGCTTAACTTGTGTTGTCTGTAATAATGCCTAGCTCTCGCTCTCTCCATCTGTCTCATCAGCAAGCGCCCATCATGGCCACTCAGTCCATCTCCAGCAGCAATGGCTCTAGTAACAAGGTGAGAAACATGGTGATGGACCCCTCCTTGTAAACTTACTGATCTATATAAGCCTAGGATCGTTTGTCCTCCTACATGGGCAGTCCACCATTTGGCATACATTTAATGATCGTTATCAGCATCATTAATTTATTTATGACTTATTGAAGGTCATATTCTTTCATCGTTTGTTATCTTTCTGAAGTGCAATATTGAGCTCTTCAGATTTTTCAGCATTGGTAAATCAATTCAAATATCGTAAAAGGCCCTAATTTCTAGTGTGTCCATATTGCGATGATCCATTGTTTTAAATATTAAGTGCACTTTAGGGTAGGATTATTTATTTATTTTGTTGGAATTTACTTAAAAACATGCAAGACAGAAAAAATATTCGAAAAACATTTATTTATAGTCATTTTTGATGAAATATATTAAACAGTCATATTTTCTGTTATTTTTGACACAGTGTCTGCTATTATGTCCAAGTTTCTGAAAAAATACTTAAGAAAGTTCTAGTTAATTTTGCCTACAATGTTGACTGTTAATCAGTGGATAATATAAAGCTGAAGTACTGTTAAAAAAAGCCAAAACAAAAGATTTCATGTTGTTATAGTATGTCATCGGAATTTGGAACAAATTCAAGATGGCGGATTTAAGGTGCTGGCAAATACATTTTCCATTTGTTGGCCATGTTTATGCGACAAAAGTGCAAATGAAAGGTTGTAGTTGATAGACAAATTATTATTTTTTCAATATGAGTAGATATTTTGAATTTTCTATGTCCACAGAATATCTTTGAACTGATAAGTTTCTTATGTCATCTGAATATGGGCACTCAGGATATATTAAACAAATATATATTAGATATTGTAATATTTTAACAGTTTGCTTGCATACCCTCTACAACTACATGTCATAGTATTCCAAACATCTTTGGCTGCTGGTCTTCTAGGTTTTATAGCATACTATACTTTACTATACTGTTATATGCTGAACAAAGAGATGTACACACATAAATACATGTGGTTATTGTAAAATTGTACAACAAACCGGAGATTTCAGTCAAATCTATTATAACATTAAAGAATTATCTACATTCAAACTTAGCAAAAGTTTGTTTTTTTGGTTCAGTTTATAATTCAGGCAATGCTTGTTATTAAGATACAATCTAAGAACTATTCTTTGAAACGTGTTCTTATCCGTTTGATTTTTTATGAGATTTATATTAAACGACAGTTTGAAATATATTTAATATATTTCGTTTTGCAGAATGCATGCAGAATGTTTGTTTAAACCTTGTTCATTACTCTAAAAGTAACAAATAGAGTTGAGTTAATGCTTGTTATTTAACAAATAATAGATTTTTTTACAATAGATGTTAACAAGTTTAACAACTTGTGATAATTGTGTGTATGCTTCTGTAATACATGCACCACATTATCACCATTTGTTAAAACTTATGTAACTAACATTATAGTCATAGTGATACAAAATTCCATTTTCACTTCCTGATACCTCAATACGTATCTTTATTGATATTTACTTCACTGTCTACACAGCCTGTGTCCCCTGAGCCAGTACAGGAAGTGGTTCCCAAACCCCCCGTACCAGCCGAACACAAAGTGTTGCAGGACATCTTCGACACTCTCGTGCATAACTGCCAGGCCAGAGCTAATAATGCTGTAAGTTGGTCTTCTGAGATGGAACAGTGTCTTATGATATATACCCACATTGAAATATTTTCTCTGCTTATTCAAGAGTTCTGGTAGAAATTTGTGTTTGCTCCGAATACTCGTTTCTTTCATAATTGTTGCCAATTCTCTATTGTTAATCTACTGATAATTTGCTGCGAATTAAACTGTTTCCAAATACATTTATTGTTTATCTCAAATTCATGTGTGTCTGTCTTTTACATTTTGCTGGGTAACACTGTTTTTGCTGGGTAACACTGTTTTTGTGTGTTGATAAATATATTTGTGAGGACTAGTATACACTTAGTGTATTTTAAATGGATGGCATTGATATTGCTTTTACCTGTACATTCAATAAACAAGTTAGCATTTAACATTAATATTTCTTGAGGTATGAATTTATTATATGAGTGATCATTTCAGCAAATGAAAAGAAAATTGGAAGACGTCACCAAAAAGCTAGAAATACTGTATGACCGACTTAGGGAAAGTTCTGTAAGTCTTCTTTCATTGTTATTGTAATCTGTGAATTTTGTTACTACTGCCAAGTATCTATAACTAGTGTTTATAATCGAAGCCTGTAAGTCATCTTACACTGTAATTGTATTTAATTTATGAAGTATGTTACTACTGCCAAGTATCTATAACTAGTGTATATAATCTAAGCCTGTAAGTCATCTTACACTGTAATTGTATTTAATTTATGAAGTATGTTACTACTGCCAAGTATCTATAACTAGTGTGTATAATCTAAGCCTGTAAGTCATCTTACACTGTAATTGTATTTAATTTATGAAGTATGTTACTACTGCCAAGTATCTATAACTAGTGTATATAATCGAAGCCTGTAAGTCATCTTACACTGTAATTGTATTTAATTTATGAAGTATGTTACTACTGCCAAGTATCTATAACTAGTGTGTATATAATCGAAGCCTGTAAGTCATCTTACACTGTAATTGTATTTAATTTATGAAGTATGTTACTACTGCAAAGTGTATGTAATCTAAGCCCGTCTTATTTATTTGTGACTCAGAAATAGTCATTACATAATGTTGCAGTTTGCTTCACTAACAGATAATTGGTAATGTTCATGAACTCCTATGCTGCACAATTTTTGTCTCTGCTTTGTTAAAATTATTTAATTAAAAAAAAAATACAGGTATTCACTTTAGTAAAGATATACTGTTTATTTAAAAAGATGTCTGAACCATACATTAGGAAGTATATTCACAAATGTGGACAATTGTTGTCTATTACAGTTGTAAAGTGCTCGACATTCGCATTTCCTTATTGGAAAGTACCCACAAATACAATTACTTGTTCTTCGTTGCAGCTGTCTCCGTCGGTGATCCAGGGTCTGCACCAGATTGTACAATACCTGCAACAGAATGACTACAACACCTGCCTTGGCATCTACACGCAGATGGTCAGTCAAGGAAACTTCTCAGAGATAAGCACCTTCATGCCAGGACTTAAAATGCTGATACAGTCAGCCGCACATCTACAAGTCTACGTGCAATGATACTGGCAGTGTATTAGCAAATATAGGTTTTATGAAATAAAAAAAGGAAACATGGTATGCATTGTGAATGTGTGTTGATTTAGTTAAAGCATTGTGAGTGTTGTGAGTATTAACAAATTGTAGTGATTGTGGGCAATTTCTACATAGGAATACATTGAAACACTGTGGCTGATAGTTCATTCTTTGAAGTGGTCAGATAGTTTGCATCAACCAAGCATAAATGGTAAAAGTAGGCATTCCCAGAACAAACAATGCATATTAAATGAAATTCATCTGTCAAAACAGTCATGAATGATAGCTGTACTGAATGTATTTAATGACAATTCAAGAAATGTTACTTTCTGTCTGATGCTTTAACTTCTGCTTGTGCTCTAAAATACAGGAACATTATGTGCATTGACAGCTCTCAAACCTCCTTGTTTTAATACCTGTAAATGTTTGAAAATATGTATTGATACACGTTTCAGTGCAAACATATCCTGGTACTCCTTATTACTATGGTAATACACGTTTCAGTGCAAACATATCCTGGTACTCCTTATTACTATGGTAATTAGACTTCTGGTTATTCAAATGGTGCATCTAACTGTTGTAAATTAATGATGTTTATGCCATACAAAGTTCATGTTTAAATACCATTACATTGTATTTTCTTAGCGATTGTACATACATTGCTACATACTGCTTGATTTCAAACATTTTTGAGATTTGTATGATCCTTATCAAAATACTTTACCAATGTGATGTTATTCAGACATCATTTTAATCTGTGTTTCATATTATATCAAGGTTTACAGTGGTCGTTGTACAGAACTTCTTTTTCTCTAGCAAATATGTGTGTACTGTTTAAGACTTTCAAGAGTCGGCCACATTTTTCTTCAGTTACAGAACACTGCACGAGATCAATAATAAACATTATTGGTCTTGCAAAATTTTTGACAAAATAAGCTATTTTAAAATGTTATGCTAATTTTATTTTTGCTTTTGTGGCAAACATTTGAGCTGATATACATTGATCATGCAGTTGTGAGTTATTGTTTTGTTACGTTTTTAAAACAATTTTGATTGTTTTCTAACATTTGAGGTTATTGAAGATTATGTTCAACTTTTTATTATTAAAATTATTTGTGGTAAATAGGTTGGTCACATTGGAATTGGGTTCACTTATGTATGTTTGCTGATGTTCTACGTGCTGTACTCGGTTGCTACTGTGTTTGTTTCTTATTGTTTCTTTTTATGTGTTCTTTTAATTATTTGTTAGCTGATTCTTTTTTCTACATATCTTACTTGAGATTCTTTTTTGTATATTAGTTTTCTTATTTGCTCAATCTTGGCAAAGTAAATGAAAACCACAAACTATTAGCTTATTTCATCTATTAAGGATGCTTTTATTTTAACCAATCTTTCACTGAGCATAACATTTTCTTTAAAAAAATTTTACATCAGAACATATATATGAAAGTGACTCCCAAACGTGGTTAGGTACCCTTATATTGTTTTTTTCCCAGTCATTGCATTTCGATTCATTGCTAATTTAAGTAGTAACTTCTCTCATGTCAGTTATAAATGCATAAACATGTCTGAAAATAAAGCGCTTGATCATAACACACATACTAGTAATCTTAAATATTAAAACAACATATTTTGTAAATAAGTCTTTTATGTTTAACATATTTATCTTGATATTAAAACGTGTAATGTAATCCAATATCTGTTTTATGTACATGCATAATGTGTTTTGAAATGGTTTACATGTGGATTTCACGTAACGGTTAATAGTTTGTACTTAAGCTTTTGTTTTGTAAAGGCTTGAAGTTCTTAATAAATGCTTATGTTCAATGTGTTACATAGTGTGAAAATCAGAGATGCTATATGTTTTCTTATGTGTAGAGTTTTAATTGCAGAATTAAGCTAGTCAATGTATTGAACAGTTCAAAGAATATGTAGAGCTTCTTGTACATAAATTATGGCTGTAAATTTAAAATATAAAAGAGAACGGGAGTACTGTGTTGTATCTGCCCATACAGTTCTGCTGTAATTATTATTTGTTTATTAATAGACATTGAATTAAGTACATGTAGCCGTAACAGTTATATCTTTAATTAAATGCTCTGGTATCATTGTTGTTGTATAAGCCATCATTGAATTGTTCAGCATGATTGTTTATTTATAACTTCGATAAATTGATTGCTAATGCATGTAAATGATGAACTATTAAGTATGACATAGTAAAATAAAGTAAAATTCAATATTCTTGTGTTGCCCTTGTTTATTGTTATGCAGTTTGTTGATGGAGTAATATGTTTTAATTAAGACCTATCTATGTGTGTTAATGGGACTGTGCGTAAATAATGCATTCGTGGTGGTGGATTTACTGTGTTTGCGTTACATTATTGTGCCATTGCTACGTCACAAGACGGTTCTCCTAGAAAGGAGGTTTATATCAGAAGAATACCAGATAGCGTAAATATTCATTATGTTGTGAACAGGCAGATTGAAACCCTTGTTCATTGAACGCATGTTCTCTTCACGATAACAAAGTATGCTTTACGAAAGCGCCATGCCGTCAACTTGCTGTTTGAGTGCTTTTACATATAATCCATTACTGAGTACTACTGCTTTGAGATGTCTTTCATACAAAACATTAAGCAGTATAATTCGGTCAGTTGTAAATCAAAATTTTACAGTTCTCATTAAGCCTAACAATCTTACATACCATGCGGAATAATTTAACGAATGTACCACATACGGATGCGATAATTACCACAAATGTATTGATGAACACGTCCTTGGCAACAAAACGCATATGTTTAAATCACTAGTGTTACTGTGAGGATTAAAAAATCGCCCGTCCCCCCCCCCCGGCCCGCCCCCCCCCCCCCCCCAGTCCTCACCCCCCTGCTAACCCCGCCTATGGGTGTCATGGGGACGATACTGGACATTGTTTCTGCAAGCTCCTATTAATTTAGAAGGGGCGGTGA
The DNA here is from genome assembly GCA_027627225.1 of Congeria kusceri. NCBI lineage: Eukaryota > Metazoa > Mollusca > Bivalvia > Myida > Dreissenidae > Congeria > Congeria kusceri. The sequence continues at coordinate 29,107,250 of CM051031.1, read as the reverse complement.
TATTCAGCAACTGCAAAAGGCTGCCGAAAAACTAAATTTGGTCTCTCTTGGATATGGTGAGTGTTTAAAATCGAACGTTGGACAATTTCAGAGGGGGCGTGTGCCGCTTCTGCTACCTTTAAATCCGCCTATGATGTCTTTGTTGTCCAGAAATAAATAAGCACAAAACTAATAAAATGAAATAAATTACACTGTATTATAACTAAAATCACTAGGTACGCACAAAGAGCTAATAATGGGGAGGGGGTCTGCGGCAAAATCGTATCTCGCATGTCCGAGAACACTAATAGTGCTGTGTAACCTCGACCAATACCGCACGTGGAAGAAAAATGGCGCCGTTTGAATTCGTGCATGCAGCGGCATTATTATTTATTGGTGTGGCTCACGATAAACTCTATAATTTAAAGATGGATGACAACAGGAAAGTTTTTTACCGATATTACCAAATAGACTTCATTTTCAATAACAGTTTCTCCCGTTGATTTGCTCATAGTATGCAGACTTAACTTCGCCAAACATCAAAGAGTAGCCTTTTTGTGTAGAAATCATTATTGAAAAATTTCGTATCTTGACTTACGCGTATACACATGCATTAACGCGAAGAACGATGTTTATACAAAGATTAAAGTCACATTCAGTTCTTTAGTCACGAATTCTACATGATTTTTACGATATATCGTCAATCTTACTATAATTTATTAATTGAGGGTGTTAGAAATCTCTACTTGACAAAAGACTCGTGTTTTAACATGTTCCTCCAAATGTCACAACTATTGATATTTAGAACACAAATTCAAAAGTATTTTTACGCTGTGCGTTCGACGCTTACTAAAACAAGTATGAACAAATTTCATATCGTGCGCACGAGTTTACTAATCGACCAATCACATTAAAGGTGAAAGTTTAATTCGATCAGAATACAATTTTTAGAAAGGTACAATATACACTTGCGTCCAAAAATTAAACATTTTACTACAAGATTAAAATGAGCCCTTCATCTTTGTGTACAAATAATTATTGAAAAATAGTGATGGTTAGTTTTTTTTGGTTAGTTCCTCTACAGTGGCTCTCACGATCTGTTTAGATTGTTTGGCTGGAGACAAGTAAACAGACTTGTGTTTCAGATTCAGAAGTTCATTGATTTTGACCATCTTTCCAGTGCAAATCATTGTCGTTCTCTCTTTTGTTGGTCAGTCGTCTGTTTTCTATTAGAATTGTTTTAATTTACTTACTTTTTTTGCTAATTGATCATTAACTTTTTCGGTAAAAAGAGCGGTTTTCGCTTATTTGCTGCTTTTCGGTAAAACATTTTGAAAAAGTGAATTTCAAACTCATATTGTGCAACGTTTTTCTATGACCTTATTTATAGCTAAGGTACAGTGTCTTTGAAACTTTTTAACATTTTACATGTAGTCTAATATACCTAAACTGTGGTGAATGTGCCATGAAAAAAAGTTAAAGAAAACAACTTTATTTTTACCTCCCCCCAGCGCTGTTGATAAGGATTATGGAATGAGTAACGGTACTCTTTAAACCTTGACAAAAAGGAGTAAGGGAGAAATATAAGGCAGTATAAATACTCTGCATGAACTATTTTGGGGTAAACATATTGCATTTGTTCATCTTTTTTATGCTCATAGCAACAATTTAAAACAGATTTATGATGTATTTAAAAAAAGGATGCCAACATGTACTTAATTTGAGAAAATGTAAGTTAATTAATCGCAATATATTTGATCTGAATCTGGAACTGCTATAGCCTATTTTATATGCATAATTATATTGTACCTTAAAATTTGTATACATTCAATTTAGATTGCTGGAACATAATACAGTTGTTAGGGGTATTCTGGATCACTAACGAGCTTTTTGCTTGCTACTTTGCCATATTTGTAGTAATGGGTAATTGATCTACATTAAAAGGAAGATAAATTCTTTCTCTGTTGAAATTTTACCTTGGTTTGTGTAAGAAGACAGACGATTTCCTTCTTGTTTACACTTCGATTGACCTAACCTTTTAGGTCACTTCCGGGTCATTTCCGGCAGTTTCGGATCATATCAGGGGTGTTCTCAAAACATTTGGGAATATGCGCAAAAGGTTACATGTCACTAAATTCAATGTATTTCAAGTATTTCGCTTTAAAGGTGTCAGCTGGGCATACACTTTTTTCAGTTATTGTAATATATTGTATGCTTTGACACACTGGTAATGGTATTCAAGGGCAAAGTTAAACAAATCAACTTACATGTATTTACCAGATAGAACTGTATTGATTTAAGTACTATCAAATAACACATGACAATCAAACATGTAAAGCATTTATTGTAAACATGATTATACATAATTACTTATTAACAGATCTATCACAGTTAATCACAGTTAATCAAAATATTAAACTTCACTGTTAGTCACCTCTCTGTTGAACTTAACAAAATCTTATGATAATTGTAAAGGATTGTTAAGTCTTTCTACAAAAAAATGACACATTCATAGCAGAGCATTTATTGTTAACATGATTATTTATTCACAGATTAATCACAGATAATCAAACTATTAAACGTCACTGTTAATCCCATTACTGTTAAACTTAAACATAATCCTCTAATAATTATATAGGATCGTAAAATTTTTGTACACAAATGACACATCCATAGCAGAGCTTTCCGGCATTTTATCCAATGTTGAATATAACTGTTAAGGTTATGTTGGAATGTGCTAGATAAACATTTGATAAAATATGAGCAGGGGATAACAGCTCTGCCACCTTTCTCCTGGGGTGCTGGCCAGGGATGAAAGCTTTGACATGGTTCACCTGTAGCGACGGCATGAATAGTACCCTCTGCATCGAGAACAGTTCTAAAATACCCTGCTAAAACTCTTGGAACATGGTCAACGGGCAGACCTGCTATGTTTGAAGCTTTAATTGTCTTTGATTATCTGTTACTGCGTCATGCATATTGGTTGCAAAGCTGTCAATTTCTGGCAACCACACTAGACAGGCTTCCCTGTCTACAATGTTTGTGTACTCTCTATCCACCTTAAGTTGGGTGGGTGGGTCTGTCATTGGTGGCCTGATTTCAAATGCATGATAACCCTTAATGACACAGTTTTTTATCACTATGGTCCTTGATGAAAAGGATTCAGATAAACCTGAAGGACCTTGCTCACTGGTTCTTACCTGAAAAAAGTGAATATATTTTAAAGTAAAAGGGCACAATATGTAAAACAATATATTGACTTGATGATATAAAATAATCATTATGACACTTAAGCAATGACCAAGGGTAAAGTTGGCTAAAATGTGGTGTAGTTTGAACAATTTCATTTGATTTTTGGTATCGCCAATTTGTTATAAGTTCTACTGGCTGTTATAACCTGTTTAAGTTACTGATATATTCCATTCATGTGTTATCATGAATTCCATGCACTTATTGTAAAAGGTGGTCGCACTGCTCAAGTATATGCTCAACAGTACGTTATAGAGCCAGACTCAAATCTTCATTTGTTTTACTAGAGGATTATGTGATGTAAATGACTGAACATATCTGCACATATTAATTCGATACTTAACAACTTGCCTCAATGCATTAAAGCAAAAACTCACTTTACAAGTACTAAGCATCAAGCATTCTGTTACTAAAACTCACACTTATAACAATAGAAATCATCATCGCTAATGACTGGGTCTTCACTACACTCTGTGTGCAACCAATGGTCACAGATGTCGCACTGTACCCAGAGACATTCCGTGCCCATATTTTGTCCCCCCTTAAAATTAACTCGGCCTCATTTCCAGTTGAATCTTCAGTAATTATTTGATCAGTTAGTCGTTTCTTTGATGTGTGTTTGGTTTTTCTTTTAGTTTTCTCTTTAAGTTGTATTTTCTCAGGCAGTTGAACTACTGTAGAACTATTATCAGAGTCCTTATTTCCGTTTAAATCCTCGTTTTGTTCTGATAAGTTAGATGCTGAAATGTAGTTTTTCTAGTAGTTTTTCCTTTTACCTGTCTTTTCCCAGGCAGTTTAACTTCACTAGAATTACTGGCAAGACATATGCTGGTGGACTGTGTATGGTTTGCATTTGATTTACCATTTCTCTTTAGTAACTGTGACATAAACCTGTGTTTTGCCTTCACCGCTCTATCCCTAAATACTCTAATTTTACTGAGGCTTTTTATGGACATACTGCGTAATGATTCTGATCATGTGAGGTTGTCTGGCAAGTCCTCAAGTTCAGATTTTCGTTTTGACTTTTTCTGTGCAGCTGATGGGAAAGCAAGTGCCTCTATCATTGTTGGTGAAATCAACTGTTTTTGTTGTTGACTACATGCAAATGCTGCTGATGCAAGAAAATTAAGTCCAGAGACAGGCTCTTTTTCACCAATCTTTTCACTTTGTTTATGTGTCTTTCGATCTGGACTGGATCACAAACAGATAATTCAACAGTAGCTGACCAGAGCTTTCTATAGACATCGAAACATGGCAATTGTCCTTGAATATCAAAACCTTCTTCCAGACGTTTAACATATTTGTTTTTTGCAGGTGTTGTCAACACACTTTCTAACGCCTGAAGAGCCAATAATGGTCCATTCGACTTTTGGAGACTTTTTGCTGCTGCTGATTCAGTGGAACACTCGGTATTTGATCCTTCCTCAACTGAGGCTGCCTCTGCATTACTGAATGTGGCACTTGGTTTCACTCGCTCCTTTGTTACTGTCCACTGATAGATACCATAGCTGCGAAATGCATCGACAACTGTTAATGGCTTATAAAACAGAAGAAATGCCTCTTTCAGCTTTTCAGTAAAGCTCTCTTATTGGTGTACCTGGACTATTTCTAGTATGAGTTCTGACCACCTGGTGCCATCGTTGTTTAAGGGGTCCAAACACTCCAACATCAAGTGGCTGCATCAGATGTGTAGCATTTGGCACAAGGCGGTAGAGTTCAATGCCTTTCTTGCTAGCTAATTCAAATGCAGACATAGAAATGTGACTGCTGACACTGACTATCAATAAAACCACAGGGCGTTCTGTGCCAGCATACGTATGGAAGTGATCACGGAACTTTTCAAAAGTCGGACCATCCATCTACCCCTTCTTTGTGTAGGCAATGTTTTATCTGTACAAGGCACCAGTCAGTGGATTGTATCCTCTGGGTTTAGGTTCCGGATAGACGAAATATGGTGGAATCATAGTTCCATTAGCTGATCCACAAAACATGACAGTAAAACGCTGTTTACTATGACCACCAGACAGATGAGGAACTTTAGTTGGATGTTCTGCTCTTGTCGGACAGCATTTCATCAGCATTCCATATTCGGTTCGGTTTATCTAGTAATCCCTTTAATGACAGAAATTCTCTGAATGAGCTGTACCATCTGTCTGTCTTTTCTTTTGTCAGTTTATCCCTACTAGTTTCTAATGGTGTTTCTGTCCTCATTTCAATGATATGACTGTTTCGCCTCATGAATGCGTAATACCAGTCATACCCAGGTCTGTTGTTTTTGAACGGTGTTTGTTTGTGTTCCTTGTTTACAATATTTTGCACAAAGTTCAAGAAATCTCCTGGCTTTAAACCCATGCCTCGGCAAGCCATTTCCCGCAGTGGGCCATCACCTCTTCTTCACTTCTCGTGAAAATGGGTTGTGCACCATTTCGACTATCTATGTCAATATGCCCCGAAAGTCTCCTGTGCAAACAACCATATGACAACCCATATACTTTGGAGGCTTTTCATATAGTTACCTCTTCTTTGTCTATCGCTAACAACGCTCTTTTGCATCTGAGTGCCTTTCCTGGGGACCCTTTTGAGTATTTCTTCGTGATAGCTTTCGCCTTATTAAATGCAGAGCTGTGTTATTTAGGTTTCCCCATATTTGAAAATAACAAATGGTTTTAGATGTTACAAATACTAAATTAAATTATATCATCACACATGGTTTTCCATGAAACTCATCAATATCAGCACATTTATCAAACAACATGTATACAGGTTGACAAATTTAGTACCATGAATTATTTTTATTCAAATGTGTTTTTGTTTTTATTCTATATTGAAATGCTTGTAAGATAAATTTTGCATTAATTTATCGATTAAAACCATAAGCATTAGATCCATAATGTATATTTTATAACACAACTATCATAAAAACAAATTCAAAATAACTGCAAGTTGCACCTGCAGTAAATTTACCCAAACATTTCATCAGAATCTAATTTTAAACAAATAAATAATAAATACATTGAGAAAAATTACAATTTAACCTTAAAAAGTCTTATTTAGTGTTCACAACATTATAAAACTTCCCTACATATTGCTTTTCCCGTAAATACCAATATATCAGCTGTTTTGACAGCTTAAAAAAACTTTGAGACAACCCCCATTAATAGCATTATTGTGAGTCAGGTGATCCGAAACTAACCAATTGACCAGTTTCGTTCAAACGAATACCATAGTCGTTACATGAAATATGCAGTATTTTGGCTTACAATATTTATTAGAGGACTTGTTTATGAACATTTTGATGTCTAAATATGGTGCATTGACTCAATATTTACCGATATAATTGGGTGTGTTCAGAAGACCGCCATTTTGTTCCCGTACTTTTTTATGACAATGTGCGCATGTCAGTTTGCGATTCGTAGAAAATCGAGGTCGTGAGAGTCGCATTTGTAAACAAACAAACTACTAAATTCTGTAGAAAAGACTAAACTTTCGACATCAAATAACTACTTGTACCAACATTTATCACTAAGTAATTATTTTTAGATATTAACTGACTTGGATCTGGAACTAACCAAGATCCGGAATACCCCAAACAACTGTAGTATTAGTATATAATCAATAGTGCATGCATTCTGAAAAACAGTGAATTAAATTGCAGCAGATATTTTCCTAGTCTGTACAATGTTTAAACTGAATATTTTATAGCGAAATGTATAATAAAAAGTCATATTGTAATAATAAAACTTTTCTATTTAGTATTTCATATACTTGCAATAATGATACGAAGTTTTGGTCTCCCTGTTTGGCCACATTTTAACAAATCTTAATGCGAAAGCTTTCTTTTCTTTTTGAAATATCCAACCATGGAAATAATTATTTCCAATCACCAAGTGTTTTTCGTTCACGTTTTGTCCATCATGCTTCATTTAATTTTGAGTGAAATCAGTCACGTCATTTACAATAGTTTCCAATATTGGAAGAACAATATGCTTACGCACATTAACGTTTTTGCTAAAGTAATAATATATAGTGCGTGTTTGAGGCGAAATTGTCTTGGCTGTTCACCCCACACGAGAAACAGACGCCATTGTCCCATTTTTTCATTAAAAAAAAAAAAATCAATAGACTGCTGCTCTGAAAAATATACCGAATTGGCATGTGCCTTTTTTATTTGAATGATTTGAAATATAAATGTTATTTAGGTTTATCAATAGCTTAAGAGGGTTGTCGCAGAAGTTCGTGGACTTTCGTCATGGTGTGAATATAATTTTGAAGTGAAGCAAGTACAATGTACATAGCATTGTCAGTCGTTAATTTCTGGACAGAAGGTGAACATTTCATGATGATACATTGAACAGTTACACAATGATACATTGAACAGTCACTTTTTTGCATATCAAATAAAACAGTCTACAAAGGCAATTGGCGCATGCAGTATGACGCTTGTGACGTGAACGTAACAAAAATCAACACTTTTCCACATAGTCCCCACTTATCGCAAGACATTTTCTGTGTCTCCCAACCCAATTGTCGAACGTTTCTTTGTACCATGCACTGTCAAAGTTCGAAACAATGTGCTGAGTTGCGGTACATAAATCATGAGCAGACTCGAAAACATGTCCACGTAACTGAGCCTTTACCTCGGGAAACACCCGACAATCCATGAGTGCAAGGTCAGGGCTGTAAGGAGGGTGGCTGACACGCTGGAAACCGAACACATCGATCTCGATCTGCGTTGATAATGCAGTGTGGGCGTTGTCTTGGTGCAGTATAGACTCGTTGAGATCTACACCCAGCTGCTTCTTCTGTAAGGCATGTACCAAATTCCTGCGTAAAACCTGAAATGAAAATAAGTTTCTTATGAATAACAATGGCATGCTTTTTCTCCCCACAGATAATTATGACTATCATTTAAAACACAAGACAACAATGTAGATGATTGTTAGCAAAAATTTGTTTTCTTACTGACTAAAAATATAACACTAAAACCCCGCTTTACGACCACCTCGATTTTACGACCACCCCGCTAAAGCGGACACTTTTAAAGACCCGATAGTTTTCCACTATATTTCAATGGTCGCAAACCCCGATAATACGGGCACCCCGCTATTCCATATTACGACCACTAATCCCATAACGAAAGTACCAAATAACGCTCAAAATTACCCTGTTATTGCGACCAGTGTCATTTGGTCTTTGACACTTGACATCATCAATTAACAAAATAAGCTGTGGAGATAATTAAACATACTGCTTTGGTATAAAATGGGTGTGTGACAAACAATGTGACACATGTTTTGATAAGGGATTAGCACATCGACTGTTTATCAGATTACGTTAATTGACACTGTCTGACAGATAGGGGGAACAATGCTAAATACTGAACTGGTCTATAAATGGTCTTAATTAATGAGTTTTTTTATTAAATTTCCGACTTCCTGTAAAGTTTCCATAATTAGCTATTAAGTTACAAAATGTGTATGCAATTAAACATTCTATAGAAACAAACTAAAATTTTCGTCATATATAGAGTATTTATTATTTTCAAGAAAACTTTAAATAACACAGACATATGCAAGTACTGACTGTGATTTGCCTTACCTCCATAATACGACCACCCCACTATTAAGCCCACTTTTATTACGCGATAAAAATTGAACGGTTCAGTGATCATTCACATTTCCTCGCTGGCAGGTCTCAAAACAAATAATTGCAAGAGAAAACAGTGGTGTATGTAGAAATTTGATGCAGTTTATAATCAAAGTGTTTAACATGTGGGATGGTGTTATTCATTAAATAATTGATGTTAAATGTTTTTTTGGTTGGATTGTAATGTATTTTTCCAAAAATGTCAGTCATATGTACATTTAAGCCGCAATTTATACTATCATTGTACTTGGATATCATGTGATTAACATTTATTCCATTCTACACAAAGGAGCACGTGGTAAACTTCTTGTCTGTTTGTGATAATGAATGAATGTAAATTAATCAGGTATAACAATAGCCAGGGAGGAGTTTAAAATCTTAGTAGCAAAACCTGGATAGGGCTTCTGTGCAGTATACAAGACGCGCACCCGTTCGTCGGGGTTGGCATCGGCTTAATGTTCTGGTTAAGGTTTGCGTGCAGCAAGTCCATATCTCTGCAACTACTACAGATACTCAAATGAAACTTCACACATATGTTTGGGGTCATTATGTGAGGTCACTGACCAAGGCCCATAACTATGACATGCAATTTAGCAGAATTATGCCCCCTTTTGCACTTAGAAATCAAGTTTGCGTGCAACAACTCCATATCTCTTATATCTACTACAGATATTCAATTGAAACTTTACACATGCCTTTAGGGTCATTATATAAGGTCACTGGCCAAGACCCATAACTGTGACCAGCAATTACCGGTAGCAGAATTATGCCCCTTATTATGCCCCCCTTCGAAGAAGTGGGGGTAGCTTGCTTTGCATCTGTCTGTCGGCCGGTCGGTATGTTGGTCGGTCGGTCGGATGGTCGGTCTGTCCGTAGACCATTTCGTTTCCGCACGATATCTAGAGAACGCTTTGACCTACGATCATGAAAGTTGGTATGCTGGTTACTTGGGAGGAAAGGAAGAGGCCTATATATTTTGAGGTCAGCAGGTCAACGGTCAAGGTCACCATTGCTAAAAATAGAAAAATGGTTTCCGCTCAATAACTTGAGAACGCATCGAGATATTTTAATGAAACTTTATACATAGATACCTTATATCGAGACCTCGCTTGGAATTACATATGGGGTGGGTGGGGTCAAGGTCACCGTTACTAAGAATAGAAAATGGTTTCCACTCAATAACTTGAGAACGCATCAAGATATTTTAATAAAACTTCATACATAGATACCTTATATTGAGACCTCGCCTGGGATTGCATATGGGGTAGGTGGGGTCAAGATCACCATTTCTAAAAATATAAAAAAAGGTTTCCGCTCAATAACTTTAAAATCCATAAAGATATTTTAATGAAACTTCATACGTAGATACCATATATCGAGACCTCACTTGGGATCATCCAAGTGGGTATGCTGGTTACTCGGGAGGAAAGGAAGACGCCTATCAATTTTGAGGTCAAAGGTCAAGGTCACAGGGGCTTGTAACATGAAAACTGTTTTCTCCGTAGACCATTTTGTTTCCGCAGGATATCTAGAGATGTTTTTGCCTATTTGATGTTTAAATCAAACAGAAAACAGCTAGGTGTCCTTATATAATAGACTGTAAAAATAAATCCATAATTATGCTCTATCTTTCTTTCAGCTTTATATTTAATTTCTAAATCATCAACTTTATTTTCCTCCCAATGCGTTAATGTGCAAATACAATGTTAAAAAAAATCTCTTAACAATTGCACATATTGACGACTTGTTGCAAGTCTGGGGGCATACATGTTTTACAAACATCTCTTGTTGTACTTAGAAATTCAGGTTAAAGTTTGCGTGCAATAACTACATATCTCTATAACTCGAGAACGGATTGAGGTGTTGTACATACATTGATACCTTATAAGTAAGTAAGTAAGTAAGTAATTGTTTATTATTGTGACATGTGTTTTAACAATACAAGAGTACATGGTATTTCGTAAACAAAACAAATAACACCCGGCCCAATGGCCTCACTTGGGATTGCATATGGGTGGGGTCAAGTTCAAGGTCACTGGTACTAAAAATAGAAAAACAGTTTCCGCTCAAAAACTTGAAAACCCATTGAGATATTTTAATGAAAGTTAATACATAAATACCTTATATCGAGACTTCGCTTGGGATTGCATATGGGATGGGTGGGATCAAGGTCACTGTTACTAAAAATAGAAAAATGGTTTCCGCTCAATAACTTGAGAACGCATTGAGATATTTTAATATTACTTCATACATAGATACCTTATATCGAGACCTCACTTGGGATTGCATATGGGGTGGGTGGGGTCACGGTCACTGTTACTAAAAATAGATAAACGGTTTCTGCTCAATAACTTAACGCATTGAGATATTTTAATGAAACTTAATACATAGATACCTTATATCGAGACTTCGCTTTATATTGCATATGGGGTGGGTGGGGTCAAAGTCAAGGTCACTGTTACTAAAAGTAGAAAAACGGTTTCCGCTTAATATTTGTCTTGTTTGTAGTGATAAAGGCCCATAACTCTGACAAAGCGGTTGAATAGTCGAGCGCACTGTACTGAGACAGCGGTTGTTTTTGTTAAGTTTTATATGAAAATGATATTTCAGATAAATGATATTAAATAAATCAAAGTCTAATATATTATTTTGTGTTCTTGAAAAGTTTGGAGAAATTCAGGCTAAAAATACAAAAGAAATAGGTGATTAAGCGAAGGTCTAGTTAGAAGTAACTATGAGTATACACATTAACATATTAACACATAATATCAAAATTTATAATAGAACAAGCATTATGATTAAAATAAAAAAATTAAGTAAACATTTCCTTTTCTTTTCTTAGGTCATGCTTTTAACATATCACACACTGTGTGTTAGTACTTAACAAGCAAAACTTGTATACAATGTATTGTCCACTTACGCATCTTTTTCATGTCACAAAACTTAACAACAGAAGGTTTGGGGTCAAAATCAACCACACTGGGTCCCTCTTTCTTGATTCTTACCGGTTGGTCACAGTGCCATATTTCAGTCAACTGTACCTTTCATACTGACTTTGTTGTGGACACTGAATCCATATTTTAGTCAACTGTACCCTTTCATACTGACTTTGTTGTGGACACTGAATCCATATTTTAGTCAACTGTACCTTTCATACTGACTTTGTTGTGGACACTGAATCCATATTTTAGTCAACTGTACCCTTTCATACTGACTTTGTTGTGGACACTGAATCCATATTTTAGTCAACTGTACCCTTTCATACTGACTTTGTTGTGGACACTGAATCCATATTTTAGTCAACTGTACCCTTTCATACTGACTTTGTTGTGGACACTGAATCCATGCCCACAAGCAACTGATGAGAGGGGGGGACACAAGCACAATTGTTGCCAAGGTCACAAACATTTCATAGTAGTCTTTCACAGTTTTGGCGACGCTTCTGAGTATGAACAGTTCAGAGACTTCGGTACTACCTTTAGCTCGAAAGAGTCATCCATGGCGCTCTCAGTCTTTATAATTGAGGGCCGTATTGTTCAAACAGTTGTTTAAGCTCAGCCACTTAATGACTACTCAGAGCATTAAGTCATGTGTTTTTGTTGAACTTCCATGGGACTCGGAACTGTGTTAAGGAGATGAATCACTTTCATAAAGGAATTTTGAAACCTTTCTTCGAGGTTCTCTGTAAGAGTCTTCAAGTACACCAGAGACTCCTTCTGGACTTAAATCTGTGCACTTTCTTTGACCAGTAAGGTAAGTTCACCCCACTATATGAAACAGAATTAAGTGTAGAATAAACCGAATCAAGCTCGCTGCTATTGACGCTCTTAAATTGCTGCGACTTACACTGGGTGGCCTCAATCATAATATTGGCTTTGCCAATTTCAACATTGTCCCTCTGGAACACTTTTAACAGTTTGCCAATCACACCAAGTACATCTTTGAAGAAGGCACTGACAGGAACAAAAATCACATCGAATTTTGCAGAACCGGCTCTTTGCTTTAGTGTTGTTAAGCAGGATAGCAATTGAAAATCACCTGTAACAAAAGCCACCTGAAACTCGCTGGCTCCTTCCCTTCATTGTCAGATACTTAATGCTTTCATCATTCATAATCAGGTTAAGATCAGTGAGAGTACAAATTTACCATAATTTGGTATTTAGTTCAAGTAGCTCGACATAGTTGTCACAGTGGCGGTTCCGTGTATGTGCGTCAGTGAGTCCATTCATCTGTGCGTCCGTCCGATCTTGTCTGGACTGTTACTTGATCATTCATCAGGGAATTGACAAATAACTTGCCACAAAAGTTCACCATGTGGAGATAGTGTTTCACGCGCTAAACCTGTGTTGTTAGCTCAAAAATCAAGGTCACATTTTCAGGTAAAAGGTCAAATATGGGCATAATACAGCTAGGCTGGACTTTTAATTCATCATTCATCTGGGAATTTTAAAGTAACTTGCCACATATGTTCACTATGTGGATACGGTGTGTGGCAGGCAAGACCTTTGTCCCTAGCTCAATGGTCAAGGTCACACGTAGAGGTCAAATATGGGCATATTACATCTTGTTCTGACTGTTAATTCATCATTCATCAGGGAATTTTTAAATAACCTACCACAAATATTCAAAATGTTGAGATGGTCAAAGAAGATCTTCTATCCAATATAAGGTCAGGTGTCTTTTCAGACTGTATGGTTAACCTAATTTGAGTGTGATGAGACAGCCATCATCCTCCTGATTTAAAAACTCGTGTTAAAAATGGTAAAGCTATTTACATAGTGCTGATCCCATTACGCTTGGAAACATATGCTCCACCGCTGATCAATCATCCAGTGCGGCTGAAAGTCTTCATGATCACAGATGTCAGTGATAGCCGTTGGAAGTTGGTTCCATTCCTTAATAGTTTGGGGATAAAGAGAATTATGGTACACGGCTGTTTCTGCATCATGTAGCCGGATCCTTCCTCTTCCCATTGTTCTCGGGTTACCTGCCTGGAGTAGGTCTCCAGGATTGATATCAACTACATAGTGTTTAATCTTGGACAGATATTTGAGCCTGTGTATGTGTCGCCTGTCTATTAGTGGTGGCCAGCCTAGGTCGTTTACCATGGTCGTTACACAGTCAGGTGTTCGGTCCCAGTAATTGTTGTGCACAAGTCTAGCGCCTCTTCATTGGACTTTTTGCAGGAGGTCAACCTCACCGGAATGGTATGGGTCCCATGCGGCACAAGCATTATTCAGCATTGGCAAGACAAACGTATTGTATGTACGTTCCTGTACAACCTTTGTGCAGTTTGACAGGTTTCGCCGAAGACATCCCAGTGTTCAACAAGCCTTAGCAGCGGTCTTGTTAACATGTAACTTCCAAGATAGATCCTGGCTTATATGAATGCCTAAGTATTTGGCACAATCAACTTTTTCAAGGACATAACCATGAAGTGTAAACTTGTAATGACGTCTGTATCTTGGGTTAGTGCACATATGGATAACCTGGCACTTCTCTGGGTGAAACTGCATCAGCCACTGGTCTTCCCACTGTTCAAGGGATTCTAGTTCTTTCTGAAGGGCTTGGGCATCTTCGTCCAACCTCCAGCCTTGTGTGTAAAGCAGACCATCATCTGCAAATAATCTTTTATCAGTTAATGTATACTCTGGCAAGTCGTTTATGAATGTCAGGAAGTAAAGTAGTCCATTCACGGTACCCTGAGGGACTCCAGAAGGAAGTGACATCAGCCTCAGACGAGTTTTTGCCGTCGAGTAATACTCTCCTGTTTGCTGTAGATGAGGAATGAATTAACCCACTGCAGCATTTTGCCTCTCACTCCATAGTAGTCGAGCTTTTAGAGCAGTTGATGGTGGGGGACCTTGTTGAAAAGTCCAGTAATATAATATCCACTTGATCTTTTCCATTGTGCAGTTTGCTGGCTATATTCTGGATGCTGGTGACCAGCTGTGATTTGCATGAGCGCTTCTTCCAGAACCCATTTTGTTGGTCACATAGTATGTTGTTCTTCTTGAAATGGTCCATTACATTACTGTAGATGACAAGTTCCATGCTCTTGCAGGTTATCGATGTTAATGATACGGGTCTGTAATTTGCGGCTTGCCTAATCTGATAGAAAATATGGTGTCCTCCGGTTAATTGAATAGCCATTTATCAGTTGTAGGCGTATAGTCCGCTCGATAATCTCATAATCTCCGAGGATACTTATCATATCGCAACTTTTGACAGTCACGCTTCTATAACCGCCTTTGTTATCATTTCACACCACGCATGAATGCAGTGTCTGTTAAATGTCATGTGACTAATAGGTGTAATTTGCAGGTCAAATGCAGCGCATACACATCTAAAATGCAATGTAGCCTGTTAGTGATTATTACAAGTGAATTCTTTTTCAAATACACCGTATAATGGATAACAAACATCTATGAACGCTTTTCTGCATATTTATTAGCATTCTAAAGTATGAAACATTTTGTTACGTAACAGGTTTGGCATTATATCATCAAAATCGATTAAGTAAGATCATAACATATCTAATTAACATTGAAATAATTGAAATATGACTAATTCCGCATATATGAATACTCCGGTTATTTGAATATTCGGACGTGACAAATGGGCTATCAATTAAGCGAAATCTACTGTACTAGACATTTTTGATGGGACAAACTTTTCAGCAGCTGATGTTATGGCTGATTTGAATGAAATCCACTTATCATCAACAGATTGCAAGCTAAGTTGCTCAGAAAAGGTTTGGGGGTGTATCTTAATAGCATCTATGTTTGCTTTTTTCCATATGAAGATTTTCCGACACATGTAATTGGGTTCTTGTTGGCTGTAGTGATGTATCTAGCAGCACAATGTCATGGCCACTCTATAGGCCAGTCGTTGGTAGTGGTTTACATCTGACTTTGAAACTAGGGTGGGACATAAACATAAGGTGTTCTGTAGTTTAGTAGAGAAGTTGACTACTTGCTCTATATTCAAGTCCATTGCAATATCAAAGAAGGCTTTGCTAACTCTGTGTGGGTAATGAAAGTCACTTACTGTATGGTTGTTCCAGTTTATATCTGCCAGGTTGAAGTTGCCTCCGATTTTAAAGATGGATTTCTTATAATTTCAGTCGGTCAAATTTATGCCTAACATCATCCAGATAGGCTTGGTCAGTCATATTTGGTGGGCGATCGAATGCCACAATAATAACTTTCTTCTTTCCGACTTTAATCATACTAAAATCAACTCTAGATTATTCTGGGTTTTAATGTCTAATTCATTGCCTGTATTTATTATTTCTTCATTTGTTTTAAAGGAAAATAAAACATTGCTGTAAAAGTGTTTGCAACATATACACCCCATAGTTCATCACAGAGTACACGACACCGTTCTTCACAAAATACATCCCACAGTTCTTGAAGATTAAAGTAGTTTTTGAAGATTACAATTAGTTCTTGAAGATTAAAATTAAGATGTCGGAAGTAAGGAATGATGGCAGTTTTTAGCTCACCTGAGCACGAATTATTGGTATAGGGGACCTCTCTGGCATCGTCCGTCGTCCGTATGCCATCATCAATTGAGACCGTTGTCGCGATAAAGACTACATTTTTTATTCAATCTTGACCTAACTTGTACAGTTTGTGTATGACCATAAAATCTCAGTTGGTTTTGATAATGGGCCAAATTGGACCAGAAACCTTGGAGTTATGGCCCCTTGTTTGTGGGAAAAAATGCAAAAATTACCTTTTTTGTTCATAGAGACATTGTTTTTCATCCAATCTTGACCACATTTCCACATTTTGTATGTGATCATATGTCTACAACAGAAGCCAACAATCGGTCAGATTGGGCAAAAAACATGAGAGTTATGGCCCCTTTGTTAGTAAAAAAAATACAAAAATTGCCTTTTTCGTGTATCAAGATTACATTTTTCATTCAATCTTGCAGTTTTATTCACTTAATTGTGAAAATTTATGCAAAAATGAATTTGTTGCAAGATGGGGACGTCATTTTCAACCAGTCTGGACCACACTTGCACAATTTGTCTAGGACCATAAAATCTAAAGCGATTGTCAATATAGGACGGGTAAATGGCAATACACTCTACTCTTTGAAACAAGCCGGCAAGCATGACATGACCTTTGTGCAGCGGTTGCCATTATCTTTGAGAACTGCAGCATTAACACTATTCCTCAGAAATTGCCTGCGAAAAGTTGGATACCAGGGTAGAGAAAATATATCCAGGTCCTTACTTGTTCTAGGTATGAGAGTAAATCAGCTGGACAAATTATTTAAAGACATTATGGCGTACATTCCCACAAGCCTTTCACAACATTAAGGCTTTCTTCTTTGCCAGTACTCAGGTGAGCCCTTTGGGCCATCATGGCCTTCTTGTTTTATTCTTGGTACTCGCAGCGACTGGTTTCATAACATGTACTGGTTTCACAACATATGCCCTCTATTTACAATATATCTTGCTTGGTTTAAGAACCGCACCCAAGGCTGTAACATCATCACCAGTCCACTCCGGGTACTATGGGTGGGTTTGTCAAGCTTCTAGGATTTTCATTATTATGGTATCTCCACTCCAGCTACTTTCTATAAACTTTTGTATTTATTTATTTATTTATTTTTTCGTATTTATTTTTAAAGATCAACATTTACAGCACTTTTTGTTCGTAATATCTATGTTTCCAGCACTGTCACTACCGCAACCAACAATTTTAAGCATATGGGTGCAATGTTCGATGTACACAGCGTGCTTCTTGTTAGAATAATTATGTGATTTTAATATAAGCCGTGGCCTAGTGGTTAGGGCGTTCGCCTACGGAGCGGGAGGTTGGAGGTTCGAGTCCTACACAGGGCGAGTTCTGATATGGCCGGTTGCCTACCCAGCAGCTAGTTAAATCAAGGGGTACCGATTGCCTTCCTGCCAAGCGCCCGGCATATAGGATAGGAATCCGGAGTAACGGTGTTCATCAGTAAAGGTGTCTCATAAGTCAAAACTGGCTGGCCCTTAATCGCGAGGGGTGACACTGTAATAAACAAACACTTTACTTTTTTACAATACAAGTTGCTCCCTTGACATGTTGCCAACAGGCATCTAGTATTATCAACTTTTTACTAAAAAGCACATTATATTACATTAAAACATAAAGTTTGTGAAAAATCATGCACTCGCGTCGTTAATACAGGACGTTGTATTAAGTTACATGCAGAACATACATGTTGTCTTTGCCAGGCAAATAAATCATGAACTCTTATTCAGAAAGTAATAAGACCATAATTTTAAATGTGTGTAATTATTTTTAACCATGTAATCACATTTGTTTTACTGTCAACATCATGAACTTAATGATCATGCATAATGCTTTCATAGACATTAGAGTTCTTAGACATTATCGCGAGTTTAATCTTGCACTGTCCAATATGGAAAATATAGAAAAATATACCTATGATCTTATACTGAAATAAACAAATAATCTCATATGTTCTTGTTTTTTACAAAGAAATAAATTAATTTCATTTTGTGTTTCCCCGCTGTGAGATTCAGCTGTCACAAGTTATAATGAAACGTAATTTTGTGTCTTCGCATGTCATTGATGATTCCAAAATTGTCACTCAATGTTGGGTTTAAAAAATAGCGCATTAATTTTAAGCCTTTTTAGCTCTACTGTTCGAAGAATAGGTGAGCTATCCTACTACCCCCAGCATCGGCGTCCGCGTCTGAATTGGTTAAAGTTTTTATTCAAAAGTCTTGTAACTTCAAAACTACACAAGTTATTCACTTGAAACTTGGAATATATCGTTGTCATCAACTCCAGTATCAGGGACAACATTTCCCATAACTCTATTTTGTATTTTGACAGAGTTATGCCCCCTTTTCACATAGATTTTCTGGTTAAAGTTTATATTCAAAAGTTTTGTAACATCAATACTACATAAGTTATTCACTTGAAACTTGGAACTAACCTTTGTCATCAACTCTAGTATCAGGGGCAAGATTACCCATCACTCTGTTTTGTATTTTGACAGAGTTATGCACACTTTTTACATAGATTTTGTGGTTAAAGTTTTTGTTCCAAAAATGTATAAACTATATGAGGCTTCACTTAAAAGTTTGTATTTTAACAAATTTATGCCCCTTCCACTATCCAATATATGTACCAACTGAAATACTTTGTATAGTCGAGCGCGCTGTCCTCTGATGGCTCTTGTTCATTCTGCACTATTGTTGCTAAATGAATTTTGTATTGAAGTTTATCTTTTGTCTGCTGTTGCTTACAAAAGCCGATGTACCCAATAGTCTAGAACAGTCCCAACTTGAAATGAATAAAATTAATATTTCCATAGCATAGTACTTAAATTAACTTCTACTAACAATAATTTGTATGTATGCATACATGAACAAAGCAGCCATGTTGTAACCAGTAGAGATTGGGTACAGCATGCCTGTCAGTTCTTGTACATTACCTTGTTTGTGCAATTAACTTCTTCGCTTGTACTAACAACAGCTTGTCTGTCAGTAAGAATGGAGAAGGCAGCCATCTTGTAACCAGTAGAGATTGGGTACAGCATGTCTGCCAGTTCTTATACATACCTTGTTTGTGCTATTAGCATCATTGCTTGTACTAACAACAGCTTGTCTGTCAGTAGGAATGAACAAACAGCCATCTTGTAACCAGAAGATGTTGGCGACTACTTGTCTGCCAGTTCTTGTACATACCTTGTTTGTGCTAATAACTTCCTTGCTTGTATTAACAACAGCTTGTTTGCCAGTTCTTATGCATACCTTGTTTGTGCTATTAACTTCCTTGCTTGTATTAACAACAGCTTGTCTGCCAGTACGAATGAAGAAGGCAGCCCTCTTGTAACCAGAAGATTTGGCTACATCCTGTCTGCCAGTTCTTATATATACCTTGTTTGTGCTATTAACTTCATTGCTTGTACGAACAATAACTTGTCTGTCCTTTTTCATTAACATTTTATTATGCCCTCCATTGAAGATGGCGGGGTATATTGGTTTGCTAATGTCAGTCTGTCGGTCGGTAGACCACTTTCGTTTCCGCTCTCTAAGTTCAACTGTTTTTATCTGATCTGCACCAAACTTCATGAAAATGTTTGTGGGCATAATATCTAGGTCAAGTTCAATAATCAGCCAAATCACTCAAGGAACTGTGGAGTTATGACCCTTGAATTATCTGAAATTGGCCTGTTTAGCCGTTCCTGCTTTCTTAGTCCAATAGTTTTCATCCAATCTTTACCAAACTTCATGTAAATGTTTTTAATAATAATATCTAGGTCAAGTTCGATAATCAGCCAAATAGGTCCAGGAGTTAATGCCCTTGAATTGTCTGAAATTGACCTTTTTATCAGTTTCCGCTCCCTAAGTCCAGTTTTCTGAGTCCAACAGTTCATAGCCGATCTTCACCGAATTAATCGGTTAAGTTTGATAATCAACCAAATCGTCCCAGTAATTGTGGAGTTGTGGCCCATGTTTATCTGAAATTAACCTGTTTAGCTATTTTAACCAAGAGGGGGCATAACTGTTTTACAAACAACTCTTGTTTCATATTTAAATGGCATTGTGCTAAATGTGTATTTATTATCATTTTTTTAACCAAGTTTTTCGAAGAAACTTTTTGATTATTAGATTGGCGTATGAGGTTGGGTGGGTTGTCAGGCGTCGTTTTCTGCCCTCTATCTCGAGAACGGATTGAGCTATTGTAATGAAACTTCATTCATAGATACCTTATAGCGAGACCTCGCTTGGGATAGCATATGGAGTGGTTGGGTCAAGGTCAAAGTCACTTACTAAAAATAGACAAAATGGTTTTCACTCATTACCCTGAGAACGCATTGAGATATTTTAATGAAACTGAATACATAGATATCTTATATTGAGACCTCGCTTGGGATTGCATATGGGGTGGGTGGGGTCAAGGTCATTGTTACTAAAAATAGAAAAACCGTGTCCGCTCAATACCCTGAGAACGCATTGAGAAATTTTAATGAAACTTAGTACATAGATATCTTATATTGAGACCTCGCTTGGGATTGCATATGGGGTGGGTGGGGTCAAGGTCAAGGTCACTGTTACTAAACTTGGAACTAACCTTTGTCATCAACTCTAGTATCAGGGGCAAGATTACCCATAACTCTGTTTTGTATTTTGACAGAGTTATGCACACTTTTTACATAGATTTTGTGGTTAAAGTTTTTGTTCCAAAACTGTATCAACTATATGGGGCTTCACTTAAAAGTTTGTATTTTAACAATTTTATGCCCCTTCCACTATCCAAAATATGTACCAACTGAAATACTTTGTATAGTCGAGCGCGCTGTCCTCTGACGGCTCTTGTTCATTCTGCACCATTGTTGCTAAATGAATTTTGTATTGAAGTTTATCTTTTGTCTGCTGTTGCTTACAAAAGCCGATGTACCCAATAGTCTAGAACAGTCCCAACTTGAAATGAATAAAATTAATATTTCCATAGCATAGTACTTAAATTAACTTCTACTAACAATAATTTGTATGTATGCATACATGAACAAAGCAGCCATGTTGTAACCAGTAGAGATTGGGTACAGCATGCCTGTCAGTTCTTGTACATTACCTTGTTTGTGCAATTAACTTCTTTGCTTGTACTAACAACAGCTTGTCTGTCAGTAAGAATGGAGAAAGCAGCCATCTTGTAACCAGTAGAGATTGGGTACAGCATGTCTGCCAGTTCTTATACATACCTTGTTTGTGCTATTAGCATCATTGCTTGTACTAACAACAGCTTGTCTGTCAGTAGGAATGAACAAACAGCCATCTTGTAACCAGAAGATGTTGGCGACTACTTGTCTGCCAGTTCTTGTACATACCTTGTTTGTGCTAATAACTTCCTTGCTTGTATTAACAACAGCTTGTTTGCCAGTTCTTATGCATACCTTGTTTGTGCTATTAACTTCCTTGCTTGTATTAACAACAGCTTGTCTGCCAGTACGAATGAAGAAGGCAGCTCTCTTGTAACCAGAAGATTTGGCTACATCCTGTCTGCCAGTTCTTATATATGCCTTGTTTGTGCTATTAACTTCATTGCTTGTACGAACAATAACTTGTCTGTCCTTTTTCATTAACATTTTATTATGCCCTCCATTGAAGATGGCGGGGTATATTGGTTTGCTAATGTCAGTCTGTCGGTCGGTAGACCACTTTCGTTTCCGCTCTCTAAGTTCAACTGTTTTTATCTGATCTGCACCAAACTTCATGAAAATGTTTGTGGGCATAATATCTAGGTCAAGTTCAATAATCAGCCAAATCACTCAAGGAACTGTGGAGTTATGACCCTTGAATTATCTGAAATTGGCCTGTTTAGCCGTTCCCGCTCTCTTAGTCCAATAGTTTTCATCCAATCTTTACCAAACTTCATGTAAATGTTTTTAATAATAATATCTAGGTCAGGTTCGATAATCAGCCAAATAGGTCCAGGAGTTATTGCCCTTGAATTATCTGAAATTGACCTTTTTATCAGTTTCCGCTCCCTAAGTCCAGTTTTCTGAGTCCAACAGTTCATAGCCGATCTTCACCGAATTAATCGGTTAAGTTTGATAATCAACCAAATCGTCCCAGTAATTGTGGAGTTGTGGCCCATGATTATCTGAAATTAACCTGTTTAGCTATTTTAACCTAGAGGGGGCATAACTGTTTTACAAACAACTCTTGTTTCATATTTAAATGGCATTGTGCTAAATGTGTATTTATTATCATTTTTTTAACCAAGTTTTTCGAAGAAATGGTTTCGATTATTAGATTGGCGTATGAGATTGGGTGGGTTGTCAGGCGTCGTTTTCTGCCCTCTATCTCGAGAACGGATTGAGCTATTGTAATGAAACTTCATTCATAGATACCTTATAGCGAGACCTCGCTAGGGATAGCATATGGAGTGGTTGGGTCAAGGTCAAAGTCACTTACTAAAAATAGACAAAATGGTTTTCACTCATTACCCTGAGAACGCATTGAGATATTTTAATGAAACTGAATACATAGATATCTTATATTGAGACCTCGCTTGGGATTGCATATGGGGTGGGTGGGGTCAAGGTCATTGTTACTAAAAATAGAAAAACCGTGTCCGCTCAATACCCTGAGAACGCATTGAGAAATTTTAATGAAACTTAGTACATAGATATCTTATATTGAGACCTCGCTTGGGATTGCATATGGGGTGGGTGGGGTCAAGGTCAAGGTCACTGTTACTAAACTTGGAACTAACCTTTGTCATCAACTCTAGTATCAGGGGCAAGATTACCCATAACTCTGTTTTGTATTTTGACAGAGTTATGCACACTTTTTACATAGATTTTGTGGTTAAAGTTTTTGTTCCAAAACTGTATCAACTATATGAGGCTTCACTTAAAAGTTTGTATTTTAACAATTTTATGCCCCTTCCACTATCCAAAATATGTACCAACTGAAATACTTTGTATAGTCGAGCGCGCTGTCCTCTGACGGCTCTTGTTCATTCTGCACCATTGTTGCTAAATGAATTTTGTATTGAAGTTTATCTTTTGTCTGCTGTTGCTTACAAAAGCCGATGTACCCAATAGTCTAGAACAGTCCCAACTTGAAATGAATAAAATTAATATTTCCATAGCATAGTACTTAAATTAACTTCTACTAACAATAATTTGTATGTATGCATACATGAACAAAGCAGCCATGTTGTAACCAGTAGAGATTGGGTACAGCATGCCTGTCAGTTCTTGTACATTACCTTGTTTGTGCAATTAACTTCTTCGCTTGTACTAACAACAGCTTGTCTGTCAGTAAGAATGGAGAAGGCAGCCATCTTGTAACCAGTAGAGATTGGGTACAGCATGTCTGCCAGTTCTTATACATACCTTGTTTGTGCTATTAGCATCATTGCTTGTACTAACAACAGCTTGTCTGTCAGTAGGAATGAACAAACAGCCATCTTGTAACCAGAAGATGTTGGCGACTACTTGTCTGCCAGTTCTTGTACATACCTTGTTTGTGCTAATAACTTCCTTGCTTGTATTAACAACAGCTTGTTTGCCAGTTCTTATGCATACCTTGTTTGTGCTATTAACTTCCTTGCTTGTATTAACAACAGCTTGTCTGCCAGTACGAATGAAGAAGGCAGCCCTCTTGTAACCAGAAGATTTGGCTACATCCTGTCTGCCAGTTCTTATATATACCTTGTTTGTGCTATTAACTTCATTGCTTGTACGAACAATAACTTGTCTGTCCTTTTTCATTAACATTTTATTATGCCCTCCATTGAAGATGGCGGGGTATATTGGTTTGCTAATGTCAGTCTGTCGGTCGGTAGACCACTTTCGTTTCCGCTCTCTAAGTTCAACTGTTTTTATCTGATCTGCACCAAACTTCATGAAAATGTTTGTGGGCATAATATCTAGGTCAAGTTCAATAATCAGCCAAATCACTCAAGGAACTGTGGAGTTATGACCCTTGAATTATCTGAAATTGGCCTGTTTAGCCGTTCCTGCTTTCTTAGTCCAATAGTTTTCATCCAATCTTTACCAAACTTCATGTAAATGTTTTTAATAATAATATCTAGGTCAAGTTCGATAATCAGCCAAATAGGTCCAGGAGTTAATGCCCTTGAATTGTCTGAAATTGACCTTTTTATCAGTTTCCGCTCCCTAAGTCCAGTTTTCTGAGTCCAACAGTTCATAGCCGATCTTCACCGAATTAATCGGTTAAGTTTGATAATCAACCAAATCGTCCCAGTAATTGTGGAGTTGTGGCCCATGTTTATCTGAAATTAACCTGTTTAGCTATTTTAACCAAGAGGGGGCATAACTGTTTTACAAACAACTCTTGTTTCATATTTAAATGGCATTGTGCTAAATGTGTATTTATTATCATTTTTTTAACCAAGTTTTTCGAAGAAACTTTTTGATTATTAGATTGGCGTATGAGGTTGGGTGGGTTGTCAGGCGTCGTTTTCTGCCCTCTATCTCGAGAACGGATTGAGCTATTGTAATGAAACTTCATTCATAGATACCTTATAGCGAGACCTCGCTTGGGATAGCATATGGAGTGGTTGGGTCAAGGTCAAAGTCACTTACTAAAAATAGACAAAATGGTTTTCACTCATTACCCTGAGAACGCATTGAGATATTTTAATGAAACTGAATACATAGATATCTTATATTGAGACCTCGCTTGGGATTGCATATGGGGTGGGTGGGGTCAAGGTCATTGTTACTAAAAATAGAAAAACCGTGTCCGCTCAATACCCTGAGAACGCATTGAGAAATTTTAATGAAACTTAGTACATAGATATCTTATATTGAGACCTCGCTTGGGATTGCATATGGGGTGGGTGGGGTCAAGGTCAAGGTCACTGTTACTAAACTTGGAACTAACCTTTGTCATCAACTCTAGTATCAGGGGCAAGATTACCCATAACTCTGTTTTGTATTTTGACAGAGTTATGCACACTTTTTACATAGATTTTGTGGTTAAAGTTTTTGTTCCAAAACTGTATCAACTATATGGGGCTTCACTTAAAAGTTTGTATTTTAACAATTTTATGCCCCTTCCACTATCCAAAATATGTACCAACTGAAATACTTTGTATAGTCGAGCGCGCTGTCCTCTGACGGCTCTTGTTCATTCTGCACCATTGTTGCTAAATGAATTTTGTATTGAAGTTTATCTTTTGTCTGCTGTTGCTTACAAAAGCCGATGTACCCAATAGTCTAGAACAGTCCCAACTTGAAATGAATAAAATTAATATTTCCATAGCATAGTACTTAAATTAACTTCTACTAACAATAATTTGTATGTATGCATACATGAACAAAGCAGCCATGTTGTAACCAGTAGAGATTGGGTACAGCATGCCTGTCAGTTCTTGTACATTACCTTGTTTGTGCAATTAACTTCTTTGCTTGTACTAACAACAGCTTGTCTGTCAGTAAGAATGGAGAAAGCAGCCATCTTGTAACCAGTAGAGATTGGGTACAGCATGTCTGCCAGTTCTTATACATACCTTGTTTGTGCTATTAGCATCATTGCTTGTACTAACAACAGCTTGTCTGTCAGTAGGAATGAACAAACAGCCATCTTGTAACCAGAAGATGTTGGCGACTACTTGTCTGCCAGTTCTTGTACATACCTTGTTTGTGCTAATAACTTCCTTGCTTGTATTAACAACAGCTTGTTTGCCAGTTCTTATGCATACCTTGTTTGTGCTATTAACTTCCTTGCTTGTATTAACAACAGCTTGTCTGCCAGTACGAATGAAGAAGGCAGCTCTCTTGTAACCAGAAGATTTGGCTACATCCTGTCTGCCAGTTCTTATATATGCCTTGTTTGTGCTATTAACTTCATTGCTTGTACGAACAATAACTTGTCTGTCCTTTTTCATTAACATTTTATTATGCCCTCCATTGAAGATGGCGGGGTATATTGGTTTGCTAATGTCAGTCTGTCGGTCGGTAGACCACTTTCGTTTCCGCTCTCTAAGTTCAACTGTTTTTATCTGATCTGCACCAAACTTCATGAAAATGTTTGTGGGCATAATATCTAGGTCAAGTTCAATAATCAGCCAAATCACTCAAGGAACTGTGGAGTTATGACCCTTGAATTATCTGAAATTGGCCTGTTTAGCCGTTCCCGCTCTCTTAGTCCAATAGTTTTCATCCAATCTTTACCAAACTTCATGTAAATGTTTTTAATAATAATATCTAGGTCAGGTTCGATAATCAGCCAAATAGGTCCAGGAGTTATTGCCCTTGAATTATCTGAAATTGACCTTTTTATCAGTTTCCGCTCCCTAAGTCCAGTTTTCTGAGTCCAACAGTTCATAGCCGATCTTCACCGAATTAATCGGTTATTAGTAATTGTGGAGTTGTGGCCCATGATTATCTGAAATTAACCTGTTTAGCTATTTTAACCTAGAGGGGGCATAACTGTTTTACAAACAACTCTTGTTTCATATTTAAATGGCATTGTGCTAAATGTGTATTTATTATCATTTTTTTAACCAAGTTTTTCGAAGAAACGTTTCGATTATTAGATTGGCGTATGAGGTTGGGTGGGTTGTCAGGCGTCGTTTTCTGCCCTCTATCTCGAGAACGGATTGAGCTATTGTAATGAAACTTCATTCATAGATATCTTATAGCGAGACCTCGCTTGGGATAGCATATGGAGTGGTTGGGTCAAGGTCAAAGTCACTTACTAAAAATAGACAAAATGGTTTTCACTCATTACCCTGAGAACGCATTGAGATATTTTAATGAAACTGAATACATAGATATATTGAGACCTCGCTTGGGATTGCATATGGGGTGGGTGGGGTCAAGGTCATTGTTACTAAAAATAGAAAAACCGTGTCCGCTCAATACCCTGAGAACGCATTGAGAAATTTTAATGAAACTTAGTACATAGATATCTTATATTGAGACCTCGCTTGGGATTGCATATGGGGTGGGTGGGGTCAAGGTCAAGGTCACTGTTACTAAAAATAAAAAAAAAGGTTTCCGGTCAATAACTTGAGAACGCATTGAGATGTTTTAATGAAACTTAATATATAGATACCTTATTTTGAGACCTCGCTTGGGATTGCATATGGGGTGGGTGGGGTGAAGGTCACTGTTTCTGAAATTAGAAAAATAGTTTCCACTCAATAACTTAAGAACGCATTGAGATATTTTAATGAAACTTAATACATAGATACCTTACATTGAGATCTCGCTTCGGATTGCGCATGGTGTTGGTGGGGTCAAGGTCACTGTTACTTTCCACTTAATAACTTGAGAACCCATTGAGATATTTTAAGAAACTTCATACATAGGTACCTTGTATATAGACCTAGACCTCGCTTGGGATTTCGTATAGATTGTGTGGGGTCAAGGTCGATGTCACCATTACTAAAAATAAAAAAATGGTTTCCGCTCAATAGCTTGAGAACACATTGAGATATTTTAATGAAACTTCATACATAGATATCTTATATCTAGACCTCGCTTGGTATTGCATATGGG
Source organism: Congeria kusceri (assembly GCA_027627225.1). Taxonomy (NCBI): domain Eukaryota; kingdom Metazoa; phylum Mollusca; class Bivalvia; order Myida; family Dreissenidae; genus Congeria; species Congeria kusceri. The sequence goes on along the minus strand of CM051031.1, from coordinate 29,079,350 downwards.
GTGGGTGGTGTCAAGATCAAGGTCACCGTTACTAAAAATAGACTAACAGTCTCGGCTCAATAGCTTGAGAAGACGTGGAGATATTTTAATGAAACTCTGTATGTAGATACTTTGTATCTAGACCTCGCTTGGGATTGCATATGGGGGTGGTGGGGTCATGGTTAAGGTCATCATTACTACAAAATTTAGTTTTGTGCTGCATTTCGTGCGAACAATTTGGGATTCGTGGAATTTCCATGTTTCTTGTTATTAACTATATTTCACGTAACTGCAGTGGTATTCACAAATTTGTTTGTAGTCTTAAAAATATTGTATTACACAAATTAGAATTTAAGTGGAAATTTTTAAGATCAACTTTAGATGTTTCTGGAATATGGACCCAGTACTTAAACTATAAATTGTCTGTTAACACTAACAGTGGCATTTCTGCTGATACTAATATTATTAACTTTTTACTGTGTTTTGTCTATATATTATTAGCAAATTTTATTCACAGCTTTGGCAATGGGTCCGGTACCCATCAAATTTGGAATTTTGTGTTGTGATAATTGGGAAAACATTAAGAAAGTAAAATTGATTAATCAGTTATGTAAACTAGTGTGATAATTGGCTGATCTTGGTATTTCAATGGTGTTTGTCCATAACTGTACAAGTAATTTCATGAATTATAACTGAAATTTGCATTTCCTCAGTTTTTAGGATTTTTGTCACTTCAGAAGTAAGAATGTTTTCATTCCAATTGGAAAAAGTAAACCATTTTTAGACTGTTAGCAGAAGCCAACGGTCTTTTGAGAGGGTAATTTCCAGAACAGGTATCAGGGGTAACTACTTATTTTCTTTGCAGACTACGAGTCAGTAAACCAAAACCTGAATAACCCATTCAGATTTCAGTTTACTGACTCATAGCCTGTTTTCACTTCTTCAAAACAGCAAAATTCCCTCCTGTTTTATTATCTTTTAATTATATAAGATAACGTCATAAGTGTTATAATGTGTATAACATGTGATTTATTACAATTACATTTTTTTAATAGACAGTTAATTAAAATATTACTTCCAATTAATGACACCCCTACTTTTGCTATTTACTTGTGTGTTGCCGAAATATTCACCTGAGTTTCCTGGAATAAGACCATTAAATTAATGCGCTACATGATCATCAGTTCTTGTTTACTCGTTGCTAAAGTGTTATTTGTTGTTACCGATTTTTATTCTGGATATTTTGATAAAAAAATACTGCAATGTATTAATTTTAAACTGTAGTTTAGAAAATCGAGAGCAGGCATCGTATGACCTACTTTTGACTCGATCATTAGGCTATGAAGCACTAAGATTCGATGCTCCTAACTACTCCTCTTCATCAGTTATTCTGCATGGCCCATTGCAGATTGACTTGTATCAGGCATGTATATTATTCTGTTAGCATTATATAACTAGCTTGAAAACAATATTTGTTTGGTACTTAAAAAATAATTTTTATTATGATGTCGTATACTGAAGTGATTGACCTCAAACTTTATACATGTATAGATGTTTGTGCACAAGAACTATAACTCTAGCTGCATTATTTACAGAGTTATTTCCTTGTGTCAATTTCCCTGCCATTTTCTCAAAAACGACTCAAGAGATTGAACTCAAATTTCATACATGAATAGATTTTTGTGAGGTGGAGTGCAGTGCACAAGAATTATAACTCTAGCTTCATTATCTCTGGAGTTAAATTTCCCTTTGCCAGTTTCATTCTCCAGTTTAACTAACACCTTTTTACAGGGCTCCAGATAAGGTTTTAGCCTAAAGGGTATTGTAACCCCTGATTTTTCGGTTCAAGGCTATTTTACCCCCTGTTCGTCACCTTTAAAGGGTATATCATAAATTGAAAGGGTATTTTTATTTTTTATACAAGATCAAAAGAGTATTTTATGTGTTTGTTATATATGAACACAATAATGTTGTCCAATGGAATAAATTGAACGTAGACATTAATCTGTATGTCCATCAAAACATTGCATTTACTTACCAAAGTCTTAGAAGTCATTTGACCAGATACTTTGTACTTTTTACTGTGCAAATCCTACATGACAACCTGATTTCTGGTCCTTTTTGGTTGACAATTAGCCAATGATAATTTGTTTTCAACAATAACAGCAATTTTTCAGACATTTTTTCACTACCATGATGTTAGGTTTCTTGTCCGATTTCTCAAACGCTGTGCCAATGAGATCGACAATTATCACCTTCATCATTAGACTATTTCAAGATTTTACCTATTGGATTGCTGCTGGTTTCTTTAGCTTAAAACATCCCTTTTCAACCCACATACACAATGCGATGCATTTTGAGTAGAAAGGTTCGCTTGATTCACTTCTAATCGATTTAAAGGCTTACTGACACCATTGGCTGAACTGGATTATTGCTAAAACCGGTTACGCAGTTTAAGCGATTAAAAATACGTACCGAGATTTGCAATGCTTAACGTTATGCACTAGTCTGATTTTTAATGTGTTATTTTTTAATTTCAATGCGGATACGCGTGTTATCTGGAGCTCTGCCTTTTTTCACCTCAAAACCACATGTTGTTTGTATCAATATCCTTGTGACAAAGTGGCAAGCGGGTGTATTTGAGACATGACAGAGGTAGTTTTAGTTGTCATACCTTGACTGCTGGTACTAATAAACATAAAAGGGGTTATTTGAGACATGACAGGGGTAGTTCTAGTTGTCATACCTTGACTGCTGGTACTAATAAACATAAAAGGGCGTATCAACAGGGAAATATTTAACGAAGATACTTTTCTGTTTCTAAAATATAAATTTTAAGTAGCAACAATATATTGATGAAATCATTATGAACAATTATAAATGGACATCATTGATGTATATATGGTTTTGGTAGGATTTAAACTCACATCCACAGAATCGCACACTTCAGTGAAAAGTTCCACATGCTATAGAACATTTATAAATGTCACTCATGTGTGCAACATAATTTTACTAATTGTGTTCTGTATTGGATGAAACACAAGTGCCTGGCATTTGACCCAGTTTTAGAATGACAACCCTGCAACAAATATATCAGTTTTAAATGTACACTTCACATGTGCAAACATTGCCAGCACCGAGTATTCCTTGTAAGTTATTACTGCCACAGCTTTATTCCAGTGGCACAGGTTTAATTCTTATGAAAAGATTTTGTTCTAGTCAACATAGGTTTTGTTGCTTTGGACACTACATGTTATTTCCCCTTTGACATGGTATGCCTAGACCTACCTAGCCCTAATAAATAATATTCTAAGACACCAATTCTAGTTGTTCAGGAACAGTTAGTGTTTTTTCAAACATGTCTCTTTTTTCATTGGATGCAGTGCCTTGTTCATGAGCCTTGATTTTTAAACGACTGAATTATAATAATGCTCATTGCCTTTTAAATATGTTAATTTCATGTGAGCTGCATTCAACATGGATACCAAGGCATGGAGACTGCAATGCGGAGTGGCTGACAAATATTGTGAATGTTTGATCAGAATCCTCCAGTTTTACAAATGTAAATAAGTAAGTATGCTCAAGATTCATTAATGTTTTATCAGTAAGTATTATTTAGTCTTGTGAATGCTTTATCAGTAAGTAACTTCTAGTCTTGTGTCTGCTTGATCAGTAATTATCCTCAAGTCTTGTGAATGCTTGATCAGTAATTATCCTCTAGTCTTGTGAATGCTTGATCAGTAGTTATCCTCTAGTCTTGTGAATTCTTGATCAGTAATTATCCTCTAGTCTTTGAATGCTTGATCAGTAATTATCCTCTAGTCTTGTGAATGCTTGATCAGTAATTATCCTCTAGTCTTGTGAATGCTTGATCTGTAATTATCCCCTAGTCTTGTGAATGCTTGATCAGTAATTATCCTCTAGTCTTGTGAATGCTTGATCAGTAAGTGTCCTCAAGTCTTGTGAATGCTTGATCAGTAATTATCCTCTAGTCTTGTGAATGTTTGATTAGTAATTATCCTCTAGTCTTTTGAATGCTTGATTAGTAATTATCCTCTAGTCTTGTGAATGCTTGATTAGTAATTATCCTCTAGTCGTTGAAATGATTGGTTAGTAATTATCATCTAGTCTTGTGAATGCTTGATCAGTAATTATCCTTGAGTCTTGTGAATGCTTGATTAGTAATTATCCTCTACTCTTGGGAATGTTTGATTAGTAATTATCCTCTAGTCTTTTGAATGCTTGATTAGTAATTATCCGTGAGTCTTGTGAATGCTTGATTAGTAATTATCCGTGAGTCTTGTGAATGCTTGATTAGTAATTATCCTCTACTCTTGGGAATGCTTGATTAGTAATTATCCTCTTATCTTGGGAATGCTTAAGCAGTCAGTATGTTCCAGTCTTACAAGTGCTCTCAGTCAATATATCTTGTGTTTCTTTTAGTAATAAGCAGCATAAATAAACTGACATCTTACTGAGTACTGAATGTTTACTTTAAATAAAATAAAATATAAGGAAATGCCATTTGTAAATTTCAAAAATATATTTGTAAGCATAATGTTATTATATAAACATATTTTATGCCATGTTTAAATGATTTCAAACAAATTTATTAACAATACAATGAACAGTATAATTTTGTATGTCAGAGTATATTGAAGAATGTAATAAGTGGTAAATGTTTTAATATAAATACATAAACATAATTATGTAACTCAACAACGCTGATCAACATCACAACTGGGTCGTTATGGTATATACTTTGTTGGGTATGGTATATACTTTGTTGGGGTCACCATTTAAACAGACAAAATAATATGCTTTGTTGGGGGTCACAGTCTTTGAGCCCAGTTTTTCAAATTGACAGTCTTTTCTTCCTCACTCACCCAGAAGGTGAGGGGGCAATGGATGGCGCAATGGTTGTTTTCTTGTCATTGCTGGTACCTTTAAATACCCCAGCACCGTAGCAAATTCCTAGCACAATAATCAATAGAATTATGATGACCACAATGGCAATTATAATCTTCATCTTTGTGTTTTTCCACCAGTACTTCTTCTTGATTTTACTTGCAGCCCGTTGAAAGCTTGCACTCTGTGGACAGTGAAGAAAATGTTATTAGAGGTCAGTGCATGAAGCTAAGGTTTGATAATCTTTTGTCATGAATATATTCTTTAACACTAAGTCTCCCACTGTTATAACCCATGGTGAAGATATGTCTTTCATGAAAGGGCAACGTTTTAATTAAAATACAATAAAGTAGCAGCTTGCTGCAATAGTCTGAAAGAGAAGTAGTGTTAAGAAAGGCAAGAAATGAATATTTGTAAAATGTATAACCCACATATTATGGTTTGGTCTTGAAAATATTACTGTTATAATATATTATTTCGGACAAATATGCAGTCAAATGGCCATGATCGAAACATGCCGGGTAATATAATCAGCTTTTCTGTTACACTATTATTATGATACTAGAACAGCTGTTGACAAAGTTTTATGATAACAACCAATTGTCTTACAAAGAAATGATTTAAAATGTTATGTTATGCTGTGTTTGATGTTGAATTAACATTGTTCAGTTTATTTTTAAAGAAAATTAAAAATAAGCAATGTAATGTTTATTTACAGAGAGAATAGGACCCATATCCATCCAGCTCCTACTTAAAGTTCTGAAGTTCTCCATTTTATTTGAACATTTCGAATAAAGTTGTCCGTGTGAAAATCAATATTTTTATTTTAATATGGTAACAGCTACCGACTGAAGGAATTTTATGATATTAAGAATTTTATTTTAGTTTTTACAAAAGAGTGATATGGATATGGGCCTAGGTCTGTAAATTCTAAGTGACATATAACATACTGCAGCTTCGAGCTCGTCAGTTTTATCCATTAGGTCATCCAGCCGTTCGCCTCGCTCGATGACAGACTCAATATTCTTCGCCATCACACCTTGCACCTCCTTCACTTGACCTTGCAGCACCGTCATGTGATCTGCGGCACCAGGCTTGGAAAACCTCTCCTAAACGGTAATTATGACGTTTGTATTGGTGGAGATGATTTTCTCTATTTATCCTAATAGCAAACTTTAAAGTGCCTCTGCCCATTAAATTGGGAAAACTAGTGCAAAAAATACCCGGTACCTTAAAATGATATAAAACAATGTATTTCTTATACTAATATTGAAATTATAATGATTGAACTGTTTCAACTTATGGGTTAGGGATAAAGGTAACCGAAACTGTCACTTTATGTCTGATCAAAAAACAAACTTATTAATGGGGAAAAAAATTATGGTTTGGGGGAAAATGATACATTTTTTTGGCGAATTTTGGGGGAAATAGCCCACATTTGGCACTAAAAATACTCTGAACAAATCACTTATATGATTTTTGTCAATCTCGGACGCGCTCTTTTCCTGATTTGCCAAAGTGTCAACATGCTTTTCTTACAGTTGTTTATCCCGGTGTTGACAAGGTAACTGTGAGGTACAGTAAAAAAATGTCACACTTCACAAACATGTTGACTCTTCATTTCTTTCCCGGAAGTTCATAGTGCTTTGGTGTGTACTATTTTTGGATATATAGGATCTGACACGCATTGTCATTTCATACCATATTTTATTAAACGAGTTCAGGAATTTTAGATAGTAAGCGAGCCTTTGGCGAGCTAACTAACAAATTTCCTTGAAGAGTTTAATAAAATATGGTATGAAAGGACAACAAGTGTCAGATCTTTTTTATCACATGCTTTTAAACGAAAAATTAACTTATTAGTTTACCAAAAGATGTTGATAAATCCTAAAAGTTGTGTACTGACGTGACGTTATTTCATGTTGACGACGTCATTTCACCAAAATAACGTCATGCGATTTGTCAGTCAAAAATATGTAGCCAATGAAAACGTTCAAAATGTAATCGTACACATGTGTAAGATAAAAATATTTGTAATGGGTGTATTACACGGAAGACAAGTTATAGCATGTGATAAAATTAATTGCTTGATTATGTCCAGTACAGGTTTATTGTACTATTTTCTGTTACAATTCATTATCATTTTGTGTTTAAGACAGCCGGATTAAAATCACCTCCTAAAGTATGATACGCATTATGGCGACCGATAAAAGGTGTTCTTTTCAGGACTTTTGAGCCAGTCAGAGCCTTTCTTTCATGGTCTTGATGGTGAGAGTAGAATGTTTGTTTTCTGCAGTATGACAAGCATAAAATCTCACTTTCATTATTCTGACATCGTGACTATGGATTGGGTACATCACCCGGTGTTGATTGTTGACTGATTAGTTAGTAACAGTTGTAGACATATGTATTCTTTACCCACTCTTTTAAATTAAATTTTCCTCTGTTTGAAAATATGCTGAACGTGATAAAGTAAAGCACTCTGATTAGTTATGTATAACCTGTTTGGAAATCTGCACTGTCAAGAGTGAAAGATTATATAGGTAGTCATCAGATGTTCCATAAAGAAGACAGTCCACTTTAGTCCGATTGGACTTAAGACATTTAAAAATCTGTACCCAGTAGTTGGATATTAATTGGATGTATCAATGTTCAGCTGTATAATAACCAGAAGAAATCTTTGTAATTTAAGAAAAATAATTTCAGCAAACATTGGTTTTTAAATAAGTATATATGTTTGTTACCATCTGTTGGTTCAGTGTACTGTTGAATTCTGCGTCTAAACTGTGGCTAGTTGCAAATGGAGCTTTGTCGGATAGGTCTTTACTGCGGAACTGGTCTTTAATCTGGAAGACGGTGCAAATATTTGTTAATAAAAATTTCAGACAAACTATCAGCGTTTATAACTGTCTTGTCGATCATCTGTTTAAAGCAGCAGTCCAGAAATATGTACATAAAATAAAACTTCGCAGAAAGTTTTTTATGGACATCTTACCGATCAAAATAAAAAAACGCATTGAAATTGGTAAAATGATAACGTTTTAGTAACTTTTTATCGTACAATTATCCGTATGCAATAGCTGGTGATGCCTCATGGTGTAAATCAGCATGTACATTAGTGTACATAAGTGTATATTCCATTCGTACCAAGCGTTTTCGAACATAGATATTATAAAATGCCTTTCGTAAATAAGAAACAGTTTTCAGTCGAACAAACGTCATTTACTTTCTTTAGAACTAATGCCAATTTAACATGTATTCAATTATATTCTATGGACTGCGGCTTTAATGCTCCAATTTGTTTTGAGCACAATTGGATACTTGGTCAGTTTGATACTAAAAATGTTTTTGAAATTTAAGAGATGGGATATTTTGATTAGCCAAACTTACTTTATGTAGAGAATCCATTGTGATGAAGTAAAATGCGCAAAACATGTTACTCTGCCTTATCCAAATGTTTGAATTGTTTTGCTTTTGTCATTGAATCTTTACCCCCAAAAAACTCTTTTGACAGTGTATTTTGTGACACTGGCGCTCTTGTTTGAATAATGCAGCCATTTTCAAACCCTGAAGTTTGTGTTTGGCAATAACAATTACACATTATCTGCTTCTGACTCACTTCATTACCTCAGTTAGAAATGCGAAGCAAGGGTGTGTCTTGAAGTTGGGTTTTGCAGCACACATGAAAATGATGCCATTCTCAACTATACAGTGGAACTTGCAGCTGAAACAAATAACATTAAACGGACTTTGTCATCGAAAAGGACTTCAAGAGAGCAATTTCTTTTTAAAATCTGAAATTAAGATATTAATACTGTACACATTCTGAGATAAAAATCAATTTATATATAGGTTGTGTTTGTTTGGCCCTTTTCATGGTTACATTTTGACGTCAGAACTATGAGTTTGTGTATAGCGCAGTTGGTTAAAGTGCTGTCTACTGTCATTTCTTCACATGGCTCCTCGTGAGTTCGATATCCACTTATGATGTTTTTTTAACTTTTTCTAATTAGTTTTTATCAAATATCTAATTATATGTTGTATTTTTATTTACTTATTTAATCCACATGGTTAGTATAGCGCATTTCTATCAATAATTTAATTTATAGTGCAATAGGAAACCAATTTTTCGTTGACATAGTCCCTTAAATAACAACATCGTAAAATAACACATAAACATAGCTTTATTAGCCTAGTCCTTAATGATTTTCAGAATGTATAATGGATAAAATATTAGTTTTGCCACATTCACCCTTATGTACTCATTTAGGTTATTTTGTTTAGAATTTATGTGGAAAATGTTATATTAAGCCCCGGTCACACTGTCACGATTTTGGCTACGATGATCCACGATTGATCGTGGACGTGTTAATTGTGATGATTCGGGGTGCACAATGTCCCAATTGTGTCTTCCTACGTATACCTACGGTTGTTGTAGGAATTGACTACAAATATCAATGACACTGTAGGTTTTTGCTGCCGATTTACCATGGTTTCACCAAGATATGATGCGATCTATTACGGTTGTAATACGTCAGGTATACGCTACGGTAACAGACGATTATAGGCGATTGTTGTTGTTTCTCCTAAGACTGTAGTAAGATTCATCACGATAAACCTACGAGCAGCCAATAATTATCATGCTTCACTACGCTTCAAGGCGATTTGGACATCAGAATGCCTTGTGCATAATTGTGACACCAACGTAGGTAAACGTAGTGAGTGCCTAGTAACATCGCGATAAACCGTACAGGCAACGCGACCCAATCGTTGCATTGTCGTGGTCCATCGAGTATATTCGTGAGTAGTCATGCTTGTTGTCGCTAAAGATCCTACTGGAATCGTAACTGAACCGTAGGTCTAGCGTAGAAATCTGTACCATATACATAGCAAAACGTACTACAGTTGTGTAAAATATATGTCATAAAATCGGTCACGATTAATCACGATTAAATACGAAAGGTCACGAATGCCTCTACGATGGCTGTAAGAATAAGCCAGAGATTGAGATGCAATGGCACTAGGATTTTCCAACGTTTTGGAAAAATCGTTGTGGCGCTACGATAAGGATCCGAGCGATAAGGATCCTCCAAGATTCTTCAAGATTCACACAGATGCCAGTACGTACTTGTTCATGCTTTACCACGTTTCACCAAGATTTTGTAAATCGTGGTAAAAATCGTGACAGTGTGATGGGGGCTTTAGCCAAATAATCCTATTGTGAAGCAATCGGCTAATTTGTTGAATGGCTAACTGAGCCCCGATTTGAATTAATAATGCAGGGGTGATAAAATTCCGGTTTATGCCGGATTTCCGGTTTTCTTGTTCCAAAAATTCGATTTTTAGATCGATATAAATCCGGGGTTTTATTTAATAGGGTGGGTTGGGGTGGTATGAAAACACTTGGGTACGAATCAAAATCGGAAACGAAACTGCCGGAATTTTCCGGAGTTCAACGAATTGAACCTGTCTTTTGTGTTATTGAATGTTATTGGTCGATATTCGTCCGTATATGTTTCGGAAAATGCCGGAAAATAACGATTTCATTTAGTTATTTGCAGGTACATAAGCGACCGGAAGTGATCTTTGTTACCAGCGGAAAATTTGTATAAATAGGCGTCTGTCAAGAACGTAGATATTGTGGCGGATCCGTGGTCTAGTGGTAACGCACTGGCTTCACAACCCAGGGGTCGCAGGTTCGAGCCCCCGCTACACCCTAACCTACTAACTCGTCTTTCGCATGAGACGTTAAACCGAGGTGCAGTGTACTAGGTGCTTCACACCGGGCACTAAAAGACCCAGGGTCGCCTTTGGAACGGGGCGTCTCCTGTATCTTGCACTATCCCCCATAACCCAACTAACAAGTCTTCTGGGGGCGATGGCCATATGGGAGAAAATCCCGGTGCACTCGACAAAAATGTACTACACACACGTAGATATTTTTGAACAGTTTGACATCACGATTGGTAAGTTCCAATAGCGTAGGTCTACCTCTACGGAAGAGGTTTAGTTACTGTAGTTAAAATAGTATCCATGCCGAACGTGCCATAATTTGATAAAGTTAGGACATGGCAATATTGAAATTTAGAATTATCAAAATTCTAGCAGATTGTCTTTTGACTAAATTTTTTTTAACGATTGTGAGTGGCAATAATGGCATGGCTGCGGTCCGCATCCTCTTCTGTATTCTCCCTTTATTAATCATAACACTGTTGCTGGTACGGACAGGTCTGTTTTAATTATTTTTATATGCCCCTAAAATATGAGCCGAACAGCAACATGTGTTTTACATTGATAAAAAATTCTCATGGGTAACCTGTCAAAATTTTCAAAAGCATGGGCAGGTAGGGGAACCCATAGTAAATTTTTGAAAATGTGAATTTGTACATAACATTTTTTTAAAGCGTTTAAATATTAATACAGGCTATATACATGCAGGGAGGACCCGTGCTGATTTTTTTAAAACATCTTTATATTTAGTTGGTATGACTACAATTTGTTTTCATGAAAACAAATTACGATTCCAGGGACAGAAAACTTTCAATATATCGGTAAATTCAAAATACTGAAAGCCATTCATGATAGGACTACAAGTCACAAACAGAAATTATTTTTTGTTCAACAGAAGTCTTTGTGTGTCTCAAAAGCAACAGTATATGATATTGAAAACAACTGTTAATATATGTCTTATATGAATAAAAAAAGTACTCAAACAATTGAGTTCAATATAACGGATGCAGTAAAAAATGCCCTATGCTTTGGCGGAAATTGTATATAATACGAATGTTTTGATTTGTAGGTATTCAGCATGCCTCTTGACTTTGCCACAGACAAGGACGATGTGCGGGCTAGTTTACAGTACCAGAGCGATTTACGTCTCATCGTTTCCTGTCAGGTCATAACCTTGCTGTGGAAACTTCAAGACTGTTTGAATCTTACACAGTGTTCAATTATCAATTCCTGTCAAAAAAGGAAAGAGAGAGACTGGCACCAATCATTGATAGCCTTCTTCAAAGAAATCATGTTTCAGATGAGAGTCAGGAGGAGGTCAAAGCCATCGGACGGCGTCTTCGGTAGAAGAAAATGGCCAAAGACGGGGAAACTCGGAAGGAGAGAGTTATCAACAAGATGTTTGACCAACGCAAGAAGACTAGGATGCTGTTAGGACTTTACATCTCTGTGCTGAAATGCCTGAAGCAGTATTCTGTGTTGTTTCAGTCCAAAGAGCCCATGTTGCATATCCTTCATGATCAGCATCAAAAAGTGTAACTGCCTGACTAGTGATGAGAAATTACACCAATCAGTGTGTCTGGTGTGTGCATAATAACTACGTTGCAATAAAGCAAAATGTGCTTATATAATTTGTGTGACTGTTCTGTGACACTTTCACTAGCTGTTTACAAAAATAATTAAAACTCACTGACACTAGTCATGTACAGGTGTATTCATTTTGAAATGTTAAAGTTTTGAACTTCATTTGAATAGATGCTTGAAGTTTGATTTAGTTAGATTGTTGAATTTTCCTAAAGAATACAAAAATATAATTTAAACTGGCTCTAGTCATGTACAGGTGTATTTATTTTGAAATGTTAAAAGTTTTGAACTTCATTAGAATAGTTGCTTGAAGTTTGTTGTAGTTAGATTTCATGTACAGGTGTATTTATTTTGAAATGTTGGAAGTTTTGAACTGCTTCAGAATAGTTGCTTGAAATTTGTTGTAGTAAGATTTCCTAAAGAATAAAAATATTAATATAATAGATTGTCTATGTTCCTTCTTAAATAATTGTTTAATAGGAGCTTGGTGGTGGGTTTGTCATATATAACCCCATTAAATGACCAACTAAAAAGTTAAATATGCAGGTAATGATCACTGAAGAAGTGAATTTCACAATTCAAATGAGACAGAACAGAATACCAGCTGCCCGAGCATAATTTTAAGCTAATCTAAGTCACTTAAAATACGCAAGTGCCAGGAGCTTCAGGGGGCTTCGCCCCCTATGACCCCCACCAGGGCCTACAAGGGGGGCTATCGCGCCCCCCTGGACCCCCAGCGAAAAACTTCAGGTTTTTTTTTTTTTTACACAGTATCACCCCTGATAATGACATCCAATAATGTGAGTTATGAGACACAGGTATACTTTATGTAAGTTTTTATATTTCATCGTTCCTTAAAACACACTATTATATATGAAGTTAGAATAAGACATCAAACATAGAATTTACTGTTTTATTATACCAATGTTCGTAATACAGTATATCATTTGTAATTTGAAGATTTTGTAGAGTAATTTGTGCAATAGACACCTGCACATATAATTGAATCAGTAAAATTGTTTTAACCGCAAAACTGTATGCTTGTATGCATTTACAAAAAAATTATGATAAAACTATGTCCATGCACTGAACACAGTTTTAAATACAGTGGATATGATCAAAGATACAATCAGTTTTAACAAAAGATTTACGAAAAAAAAAAAACATTATACCATAAGTATTGACAGAATATAACAAACATACTTATTGACCATAAAATGGACAGTTTTATGTGAAAAAAAACAACATTTCATGTCTATTCTTTGTTTGATGTCTTATTTTAACTTCACATAATAGTGTTTGTAAGTTAATTCCATACTGTAATGGGGTACTGTTGTCTGTGTTTTCCATTTTAACGGTTTATTTTTCGCTCAGAATTTGACCTGGAAATGTTTGATTTCTTTCATTCCAGGTATTTACTATTATTATTATGAACTTGTTAAAAGAGTGGTTTGAAATTATTGGTACGAATTGCAGTTACTTCAGGAATGGGGACTGCATACAAAGACATTGTGCATTGAGGGCCATGAAGCTACATCCCCAGTGTCAGGGGTGATGAGGCAGCTATCAGTTACAAACGGCCGGCCAGCTTCGCAGTCCAGGTATACATAATGAACTAAAGGGGTTTTCTTAAAAGAAAATTATCCCCCAAAATTGTTTTCGTCGTTTTAATTTGCATGTGATGCCAATTTTTCCATGATGAAATGATATACTCAGTCAAAAAAGAAACATGACACTGTATAATATGTCACATGTGTTTTGTTTGTGGATATATATATCAAAAGCAATAATATTTCGACACATGCCGGAGAAAAAAATAAAATGTAAATCACTGTTAGGAAAATGTTATGTTTTAATATTCAATCATTGTTTATGCTGTATCTTGATCTGCTTCCTAGAAAATCAATAAACTATTAGGGTTTCCCTCAGGTTTTCTTGAAGGCATGTTGGCATTACCTTCACCCCCTCCACCCCCTCCCGGCCGTTCATTTTGATCTCCACATCCCCGAAACCCAAAACAAACCCTCTTCGTTATTAAATACTTGAATACATGGTTCTTAAATGACATAAAATATGGTAATGTATATCCAACGAGCGTGTTTTGTTACAAAAGCACGCGAAACTTATGGCGTCGTGCGCAAGGTCGTAAAAAACGTGCGTGTAATGGTCACACGCTCAATTGCATAATGTTTATAAATGTGAACAAAATTACGTTCGACGACGTCAAATTGTGTTTTAAAAATGAGGCTCTATATTACATTATTTGTTTCTATATATTGATTGTCAGTTTGTGAAATAGATTCGGGAATTACCCGGATAAAATTTAAGGATATATACAAGAATAACATGTTTAAAATGCATGTCCACTTTTCCAGACATGCGCTAGTGTTTGTTGTCAAACACTTTTTCGTTGTTAGTTAGGTATAAACTCCGCCTTTAAAATCCCCGTCTTTGATTGGCTAATGAGATTGTTGTGGGCGGGACTACTCTTTACAGTTACTTGTCAATTACACTGTTGGAAGCGAGACCCTTTAATTAAAGACCTATGTCATGAGATAACGGGATTAAGGGTTGTCGCTTTGAAAATTAAGGCATGTCGGCGTAATCAAAGCATGTCGGCAAACGACTTACTGCTTTGAAGGCATGTCGGGCCTGACAAGCGAAACTGGCCTGCGGGAAACCCTGACTATAATTATATTATTATTATAGATTATCAGGTTTCTTTTTGGTATACATTTGATTGCTAATGTACTCAATCTTTTGTATTAGTGTTACTGAAAGTGTTATAGGTGCTGCATTTACAATAGCTTTAACCCCTGCTTTCAATGAAGGAAATTTTTTACAGTATTTTCTTTATATAAATTAAGGCATTATCTGATACAAATAATGAAAATCAGAGTAAAACAGTCACAATACCTTTGGTAAATGATCCAATATCGTGCTATGGAACTGATTAAATATTTAGAAAATGTGTACAAAATTAAAAGTGTACTAAATTGCGAACAGAGAACAATCCAACATAAAGAATATTAGATATGATCTGAACAGAGAATCCCACACATCAGCTTATGACGTACATACAGAATGCCCGTAGGGCCTTCCAGAAGTTGGTTTGTGTATGTTTCATCTAATGACCTCCAGTATAAACATCCCTGACACATCTGCATCCTGTTCCATCTTTCAGTAAACATCCAGTTACTTATTTATTTATCGCCATTGTTCATTGTTTACATGTATATATTATTTTTAGCGTTATTTGCTCATTTGTGTGTTTTTAAATCAATCATTCAGGAATAGATATTTACTATCCTGTATCAGCCATTGTGCATAGTTGTTCATATTTGTATTCACCTGCATACAATGATTGTCTCATTTAATTTTGCGCTCGTAATGACTTAATTGGGAACATTTGAAATATTAGTTGCCATGCCAACTAATTGTAAGTCAGATGACCAGCATTCACACTAGCGTGTGCCCCCTAAAACTTATGGACCATACATATATGGGCATATATAAAATGGTCAAAACTTGAAATATATGCTTTTTTTTTTTGCTTCCTTCGCTCGCTCAATTAGGTCAAACATTCACATCAAATTCATTAAGCAAATATCTGACGTAGCCCTATGATTTCTTACGTACACAGTAGTCACGGCGAAAAGTTCATCAAAAACAATTAACTATAGACAATGGACAATATAGGATCTGACATGAGTTGTCAGTTCATACCATATTTTGGCGAGCTTACTAACAAATTTCCTGGACCAGTTTAATAAAATATGGTATGAAATGACAACGAGTGTCAGATCTTTTTTATCACATGCTTTTAGACGAAAAAAAAACCCGTCTGATTTTACCAAAACATGTTGATAAATCCTAAAAGTTGTGCATTGGCCTGAGAATATGTAGCTAATGAAAATGCTCAAAATGTAATCTTACACATGTGTAAGATAGAAATATCGTAATGGTTGTATTACACAGGAGACAATGTATAGCACGTGATAAATAGAAGATATTTGTTGGTTTCGATAGAATATCGATTTTGATTCACGAGTGATCATAGAAATTTATATTTTATGAGTGAATAAAAAATCAATATTCTACCAAAAGCAACAATTTTATTTTTTTTATGCCTTTTTGTTGTTTTGTTACATTTTAAGTGAAAATTATCGAAGTGGTAATTTTCCCTGTTTAAAACAGTGAAAATACCAATTTTATTTCACTGATAAATCCCTATAAACAAAAAAAAGCATAAAATAAATGCCATTATTTGTGGATGGTATTGTTTTCATATTATATATAAAGATGTCAGGTGCGATACACCGTTGGCAAAGGATACCACCACATAAAAGACATTTATAATTAAATATGATTTAAAGTCGAAATTCAAATAAATCAATGACTACTTTCGAGTTTAAACAGTTTGTCTCAATAAATAGTTCAGTTCCCAAAAATCTAAATCGACAAACTTTTTGATTATTGTTCCATTAGCAATCACACCAAATTTCATATTGTTTTATCTATTCATAAACAAAGATATAAATTTATCATTGAAAGTAGTGGTGTCCATAACGTTGGCTCCAATTCCTGGCAATTTCATATTTTTCCGGCACCATAAGTCAGCGAAATTGACACAACGTCTGCATCACTAATGCCGTATTATTTCACAACGCAATCATGCGAATCTGTTTGTCCGTTAGTTCGGTTCGATAAACAGTGCATAGCATATTTGAAGACAATTGATGAGCATGACTGTGAATGTGTGTTAATTAATCTACCCCTGGTTCATCCGTAAATTTGGTTCATCCGTAAATTTTTTATGAACCAAAAATCACAACTTATTTGTAGCACTGTGAAGTGGCAGTACGGGAAAATGTCAATCTACTAGAATGCTTTTTAATACATAACATAAAATTAACCTCAACAAGATCTAGTATGAATTGACAAGTGCAATCTGGTTTGCATTTTTGTGTGCAATATGAGGCTTAAGTGGATAAATGTGCAAAATGATCTGTTTTAGTCAGCATCTGATATGAATAAATCAAATTGAATGAAATGACATTGCTGTTTAAATATTTGAGAAGTTTTTCTTGTTTGTATTAATCTAGTCTTAGGCAGTTCTTTATTAGGTATAACTGTTGGAACAGTGTAAGAACACTTTGATAATTATACAGTTTTGTAACACATTTTTGTCTCTCTCGTTCTCTTCTAACTTCGCTTGGGATTGCATATGGGGTGGGGTCAAGGGGGTCAAGGTAAAGGTCACTGTTACTAAAAATATAAAAACGGTTTCCGCTCAATAGCTTGAGAAGGAATTGAGATATTTTAATGAAATTTAATGTGTAGAAACCTTATATTGACCTTGGTTGGAAAAGCATATGGTGTAGGTGGGGTCAAGGCAAAGGTCAAGTGAAAACCGCATTTCTTTAAAAATGAATTCTTAACATAAGTTGTACTTAAGTGAATAATTATGTATTTCAAGCCATAGCTGTATGACCTTCACCGTGCATCCAGAACTATCTTTTATTATTGTGCTGACGTTTATGCATTTTGTTAGAAAAATTTGCTTTTCCATGTTTCTTGTCTTTTACTTGGATCTTGAAAGTAACATAGTGAAGTTGTTAATCATGTTTGTAAAACGATAAAAGTGTAGTAGTAGGACACTTGTAGCAGAACAGTAAAAAAATTAAAGATTTCTAATTATATAAAGAGGTGTTTATTTGCAAGTTAATGCAATTGAAATGAAAACATGTATAGAATATTATTAACCAGCTTTGTCCTTGTAGTAATATATTGTCATTTAATTATTGTAGAACAACCATTCTATTTGACAAAGAAGATAACTGCTAATTGTACATTTATTTAGCTAGAACACACTATCCTACAATACCGGGTAGTAGTTAAAGTTGTTTTTCCATCATTTCTAAGAGGAATCTGTGGCAGGACCTCGACTGCTTCTTGCTCGTAGTTGTTGCCATCGACCTGGACGCCATGGCTACACAGAACGGTGGACCCTCTGGCTATACAGCTGTAGAGGATGGCCATCTGAAATGTGCAGAAATGTTCAAAATTATTTAACACCGTTTAATCATTATTGTGTGGAACTGGCATTTTTTGAAGATACTGAATTTCCTAGTTATCTTTCATATAATTTTTTAAAATATAAATTAGAGGTTAGGCATTTTGAAACCTGCCGTGTCAAGCAGGTCTGCTTATTCAGATCATCATCAGTTGTTTTTTGTCTAAATACTGCTATTACATCAGTAAATACTTTGTGAAGAAAGTTTTGACCTTGTTGGTAGGTTTCTAAGGTAACTAAGTAGTGTGCCGAAAGGAGCATATGATTTGTGGCATATCAAAATCATTTTCTGCAAAGTCTCTATTTTAAGTTATAAAATACAATACTATTGTGTATGTGAATTAAAAGTTGAAGTTGATTTTCACAAATGACCTTAAATTGTTCTTCATATATTATTGTTAAATTTGTTACTTGTTATGTAACAACTCTCACGGACAAAGAACATATTGTTATGATGTTCAGTATGGTTGATCATAATCTACCCCATTTTGATCGGTGTTTGGTCCTTTATTCATTCTGTTAGTGCGTGATTGTTTAGGTTACATAACCTCATTAATGACTATAATTATGCTGTGTAACTTAATTTTTTAGCACATAGTTTTAATGTTTAGCTCAAATTCGGATGGTACACCTAGAATATACATGTATGTTCTATAATGGTTACTTATATCAAATAATTAGTATGCTGTTCAAATAATAATTTGTGTTGAAAAATCTACAATAACATCTGCACAGTTTACAGTTTTGATTATAATCTTAAATGTTAAAAGTTTGTTGTCATATAATAATCATGGTAGATTTATAAAGGCACATGCACATGTGAACACCAGCAAAGCATGATTAAATGAATATAAAATGAATATATCTGATACACAAACTTTACATTATATCCATGAACACTGAAATCGCATTGAGTCTTCCGTCACAGTTAGAAAAAATGCAATAAATACTTTTTGGCAAGCAATAGGTTCAAATTTCTGAAGTAGACTGGTTTAAACCTATTTGAACAAAATGTTACTGTCTAAAATTGCAACATTTTTTAAGCAGGTATATAAGTTTTTGTACATTGTTAAGTGCATACAAATATAAATTGATACATGTAAACTGTTGCGCAATAACTGTAACTCTAGAGTGTGTACTTACTGTACAGCGTTCATACTTTTCAATCCTTGTTGATGTAACTGTATACAAAAAGTCTTTTTTATGTTTAAAAATAGCATCACATCCCTGTCAGTTTAAGGCAGTTTGGTGTAAGCCTAACACCGCAGTGTGTGTACAGATATCACATAGTGACATGTTAATTAACGATGTATGTTAGCAGTCAGCTTTTGTTTCTTGTGACATGCTGAAGAAAATACCTATTAGAGGTAAATGCAAATCATATGTTTTTCTTCCAGCACACACTTTCACCTTGTATTATAAAAGAGGAAATTGCAAGTGGTTTCCAAGAATCTGAGGTGTATGGAAAAACAGATTATCCAAACCATAAAATGCTTTTCCAGATGTAATAATGAGATTTTGTTAAGGCTTGTAACATCCCCATGGAATCACACTTGTCTGAAACTGTTGATTCATGTAAATGTTAATTTCCATTACAAGAAAAAACTGTTTTAATATAATATTTAAAAAATATTCTTCAATTTAGCGTTGTTTATTGGCTAATCAACAACGATTTGGAGTTCTGATGCATAGGAATAAAACCATGAGGGCGAATTGTTTAATAGCCACGCAGCAGAATGACAAAGAGTTGTTTATTGGCTGATAAACAACGATAATGCAAACATTATTTCAATTCTAACATGATTTGACATATATTTTTGCAATTGTAATTGGAACTACATTTTACTATGCTTGGCTCAGAATCGGGACATCTTTTTGCGGTGTTTATGGGTAGTTTAACAATGATAATTTTGTTCTTTGTCTATAGAAAAATAAGCATATTTTAGAATATAGAATAAGAATATATATTTTAGCCTATTTGTGTGAAATTGTGTGAAATAATTTTTAAACAGGGGATTAGAACACAGTTTGCTCAGTTACTTTGACCAAAATGCAACCAGTGTTCAAGAACTAAATTAGCATGCATGTTTAATACTTGAGTGCATATACATGTGTACTTTTTTAGTTGTAGTTACCAGTGTTTATTTGTTCACTTTTATACAAAAACATATCTTGAGTAGTTTTTAACCAAATTGAAATCCAGTAATTTTTAGGGGTTATTTCCTTTACTTTTCTGTTGCATGTGGGAAAGGAAGTTAAAACATACATTATTATTATTTTGTTTACTGTATTTATAAAAAACAATATGATAATATTTTTAAAACGCTTACCTCTAAACATCCACTAACTGGCAGTTAAAGTTGTATTGAATAAGATGAAAGTGACTGTTGAATGAAAATGTCCATGTGTCATCAGATGGTATCAAAAGATTAGTACATGGTACAGTACTTTACATGAGCACTATCTTCAGTGAACAAGGGAGGAAGATTAATACGATGATAACTTCATACCACACATTGGGTTAGATATGTAGCAACCCAAAGGTGTGTGTATTCGTGTCACCTGCTCTTAAATAGCGATAATTCTTGCATTGAGATTTAACAAAACAAATTCATTACACTATTTATTATTGAATTCTTTGTTACTGTTTATTCATCAGGTTTAACAATGTACACCCAGAGACCAATTCATTCACTGACCTGTTCAGTATATGGCGGGCGTGACTGTCAACTCACTGCTACACTGACATTTGGATGTGTTCTGATGTATGTAACTCAACCAGTGGTGTTGATAAATGTTTACATAGGGCCAATCAGTTGTACAACTGACAGTTGGCGGGAAGTTATGGCACATTTGATTGTCTGCAAAATTAACAAAACAGTTTTAATGACTTCAGTCTATAACTTGGCGGGAAGTTATTGCACATTATATTGTCAGCAAAATTAACACAACAGCTTTAATGACTCCTGTTTATAAGTTTTCCTGTACAAGTGTGGCTTAACATTGAATTAAGTATTAAGAAAATATTAACTTTAAACATTTGAACTTGTGTTTGACAGTTTTGACTTAACTTGGCTTTATTGAGAATGTATGTATGTAATTATGCAAAGTTTTAAGAGAAACACAGACTACATGTACCAATACTCTCTGACTTTAAATTCTCAATTTAATACATTGTTTCTTAGGTGTAATTGTCTCTTGTGTGGACAAAAGTGAACAGATATAACATACAAGTTATAATTATTTCTTTGTTGTTCCAACCAAAGGTTAGGAATATTGTTTTGTGTTTGTCTGTATATCTATCCACTCTGATTCATATAAACTTTGAAATACAAAAATATTAATATTTAATTAATCTAAAGCTGCTCATTTTAAACTTTTAATTGATTGAAAAGAGCCAAAATAGATCGTTACCATCATGGATTGCATGGATATTTCTTATTGTCGTGGATAAAAAATATATAATGTGAGGTTAAGTTCCCATACATTTATATAATATACTTCCTACAATATTACATGACATAAACTATATAAATTATGTAAAAATAAAATGATGCAGTTTGATGTCAAGGGGAATAATGCAGTTACGTAGTTTTGCAGTAGCAGTGTTTTGCCTCCCTTTAAATAGTTGCATGGAACATTTTGATGGTCTCCCTTTGACTACTTCTGCATCTGGTATTTCCTTGAACATATGAAAAGCTTTGTAATTGGTTAGATTAGACTTAATTAATCGCCAAGTGTGGCAGTCTATCTGGGAAATATGTAGACAAGAGAACAATACTATGCACCTATTTTCTCCCAAAGGGGGGGGAGCGGCGGGCATATATGGGACTTTAGACTAAAAGCAATTCCCGACAGGCAGAAATTTGACACGCCAAATGTTTCCGGGTCCCGGGAAATAGACTGTTAGGATTTTAGATCCCGGTAATATTGGCCCCTGGGCCATTTGATACACCAACTAAGTATCCCCTATTGAGGGGATTTAGACAAAAATGCTTGGCTCTAGGGTGGGGAATTAGATCCCCAATAAGTACAATTAGTCAAATTCCCCTGGGGGAAAATATTGATAGGTGCACTACTGCAGCCAATGTTGCAGTTTGACTAAGCTAAATGTATAAAAAGGTAAAAAGGAAGAATGTCCTACTTCAGAAACAAAGTGGGTTTGAAGAAAAAGTTGACATTGTGATTATTTCCCATGTTTAATATGTGTTTGTTTTTTTGTTGTATATAAGTCATATCATTTTGCAGTGCCACTCGTTCAAGGGATGTGTCTTATGGATATGAATCAAAGTATAAAAGTATTATTACTATTATACTGGTAACTTGCTTGGTGTTCCCGATAATGTCTATGGTGTTGTTACATAAGCCCATTGGATGACAGTTGCAATTTGAGAAGCAGTTAGTTTTGACTAGACAATCTGAGAAAAGATACTGATGTCCACAGATGTGGACAGTTAATCAAAACAATGTGATCTCTTGGAATCAATCTGAACATATCTGTTATTTCAACAGTATACATGGCCTAGAGTATGCCATTATAGAATATGAAATCGCTAAAAAAAAATGTTTTTGTTTGACGAAAAAGCAAATACACGATTGTCCAATTATGAAGTATATGCTTTGTTTAAAAATTTGTCTGAATACATACAAGTCATGTACAGTTTTGTTTATGTGGGTGACCCTGTAGCTTAGGATGATGAACCATTCTTTGTAATTGGGAAGTAAGAGCAAACATTTAGGCATAAAAAAAATAAGTTTGTTTTCAGGTTTCATGCCAGGTAGGTAGGGATTTTTGTAAATTTGGTAAATGGTCAACTTTAAGATTCTAAAACTAAATGAATATTCAAAACCTATCAATAATATCCTGAAACATCGTTTTTAAGTTGATGCAATCAAAACAAAACAATTATTTATAAAAAAAAACATTAAATTATTGGAAAAAGGTAAATAAAACAAAAAAAATAACTGACAAACTCAATAAAATGTTCTAGGGTCGATCGGGGCATTTTGGGGGGTAGGTTGGGGAACCTAAAACAAATATAATTGTGTTTTTTTACGCCTAACAAGCCATCGATGACAACTATGAGCTAAAATCTGTAAGTGGCATTTACAGAAGGCATTGCTGTTGGCTTACACAATGATACATGTCTTTACATTGTTAATTGTTTGCTTGACCAATTATGTAAGCTTATCTCATTGTTTTGGTCATTGGTACTGGGACCATATCCACAAAACTCCTGAGGACAACTTTAAGAAAATCTTAGAGGTTAAAGGTCAAATATGGGCATAATACAGCTTGTCAAGACTGTAACTTGATCATTCATGAGGGAATTTTCAAAATAACTTTACACAAATGTTCACTATGTAGAGACGGCCTGTGGCACGCAAGACCTGCGTCCCTAGCTCAAAGGTCAAGGTCACGCTTAGAGGTCAAAGGTTAAATATGGGCATTATACAGCATGTCCGGACTTTTAATTCATTATTCATCAGAGAATTTAAAAATAACTTGCCACAAATGTTCAACATTTGGAGACGGCGTGTGGCACGCAAGACCTTCGTCTCTAGCTTAAAGGTCAGGGTCTAACTTAGATCAAATGTCAAATATGGACATAATACAGCTTTTCCGGACTTTTAATTCATCATTCATGACAGAATTTTAAAATAACTCCAAAAATGTTCACGATGTGGAGATGGCATGTCGCACGCAAGACCCGTGTCCCTAGCTCAAAGGTCAAGGTCACACTTACAGGTCAATGTCAAATATGGGCATAGTACAGCTTGTCCATACCAGATGTTCTTCATTTTTGAGTGGAGTTAGACATGGTTTTGCACAAATGTTAACCATGTGGGATCGGCATGTCCCTAGGTAAAAGGTCAAGGTCACAGAGGTAATAGGTAAAATATGGGCATGATACAGCTTGTCCTTATTTGTGGTTTGTAGTTTATAAAAGTTTAAATAGTTTTCACAAATGTTCACCAAAAGGTGATACCATGTTGCGTGCAAGACACATGTTCCTGGCTCAAAGGTCAAGGTCAGATATGATCAAAGGTCAAATATGGGCATTATACAGGTTGTTTCTAATGTGATTTTAAAATCATTACAGGGGCTCAGCATGTTGCAACAGGCATCAAGTTTTACTGAAAACTGTCATCTGAAAAGTTGTTGAACTTTGTCAGATCTGTGTAAAAATGGCAATATTTTAAGGGTGGTTAGGGGGTTTCTGCTATTTTTCAAAAATCTCCATTCTAATGCCTCATCAGATATTTGACATTTGGTAAAATAAGAAATATCTGAAGATTCTTGACTTTATTAAAATCATTTAAGACAAAAGAAACTTTAAAATTAACCAGCCAGAGACTTAAGGAATTAAAAAAAAACAACACTTTACTTTAAAGTTTTCACTATAGAGTTTTGTGGATAAGGGACCAGGCCTGATCATTTCCCAGTACAGTGGAACTAGTCAGTCCTAAGTACAACCTGAGTTTGCTTGTACATTGGATCTTTTCAATGAAACATGTGTTTACAGATAACCCTGTTATTCACCATGGGTCCAGTGAGAGTCATGATGTGTGCAGTGCAGCCAAAGGTTCAGAGATGAGTGCAGTGATGTGATGGACGCTGCAAGGGCTCAAGATTCTGCCTGTTCTGCTGTAGTTAGGATCCGAGCCATAGGTACATCAGATATTGAGCTTCTTACCCCCCATTCGAAATAGTAATATGGCCCTGTGTTCAGAAAACATGTGTCGCATGTAACTCATAGAGTGATGAAGCTTTATAAACATTATTCATCAGCATGGGAACTTGTGCGCCTGGGTATTTTGTTGCATTTTTTTCTGACATCAGCGGAGTAATGGCTTTTTTTCAGCAAAAAATTACATTTTGGACTTGTGTTGCGTGTAACTCAAAAAGTATAACTGGTAGAGTGATGAAACTTTATAAACATATTCATCAGAATGTGAACCTGGGTATTTTGGTGCAGTTTTCTTCTATTATCAGCAGAGTTATGGCCCTTTGTTTTAACCAAAATGGGACATTTTCAGACTTCTGTCGTGTGAAACTCGAAATTCGAAAAGTGTAACGGTTAGAGTGATGAAACTTTATAGACATATTTATCAGCATGTGAACTTGTGCACATGGGTATAGTAATTGCATAGGGTTTTTTGACAACCAGCGGAATGTGGGGGCATTTGTGTCCTTTGGACGCATGTCTAGTTTTTGTAATAGTTTTGTAAGTGCATATTAAGTTCTTTAATAATAAACTATAACAATTATTATGTCCCCCTTCGAAGAATCGGGGCTATACATTGCTTTGCATATGTCGGTCTCTATGTCCATTGATCGTATGTCTGTAGACCAAACCTTGTCCTACAATAACTGCAGAACCCTTAGGCCTAGGTTTTTTAAAGGTGGTAGGTAGGTTGATTATAACTAGTAGAGGATCCCTATTTTTGAATTTGGAGCCCTTGGTTCAAAGGTCAAGGTCAAACTGACCATATGAATAAAAAAAGAAGACAAATAGTTGTAAAACCTTGTTTGGGCAATAACTGCAGGACCGGTAGGCCTAGGGTTTTCAAATGTGTTAGGTAGGTTGGTTATCGTGTCGCCTGAAAAGGCGACATATAGGGGTTATTTTTGGCGGCGGCGACGTCGGCATAGGTGGCAGCAATAGTGTCCCCTTCAGTTTGCGCAGACAATAGCTTGAGAAGTTTTTTTGCTTTTATTATGAAACTTTATGGAAGTAGTAGTAGGCATAAAAGGAACGTTAAGTTCGATTTTCGGCATACTTGCTCTTATCGTACCTGAGTTATGCCCCTTTACAAAAAAAATTGTTAAATAAGGCTTCTGTCTATAATAACTTAAAAAGTTTTTGTTTAATCTTGATGAAACTTTATGGAAGTGTTAGTAGGCATTAAAAGAGAGTTAAGTTCGTTTTTCGGCATAATTACTCTATCGTACTTGAGTTCTGCCTCTTATAAAAAAATAGTTCTTTTAAGACATGTGCAGACAATAACTTGAGAAGCTTTTGTGCACTCATTATGAATTTTTACGGAAGTGTTAGTAGGCATAAAAGGAAGGTAAAGTTTGGTTTTTGGCATAATTGTTCTTGTCGTACTTGAGTTATGCCCCATCCGGCAACACATCCGACTCGGGGAGTTCTAGTGACTAGTAAAGGATCCCTATTAATTTTGGAGTCTGTGGGTCAAAGGTCAAAGTCAGACGGACCAATAGTTGCAAAACCTTATGCCCAGAAAACATGTAATGCACTGGCAATAACCTGATGTTCTTAATGTAGATCTAGAACATGTCTTCTGGAGCTGCCTTTTTTATATTAAAAAAAAACATGATTCCTACTTTATGGTTCCCATATAGCCCACAACAGGTACATATAATCCACTTTTCTACTTAATATTACACTTCAAAAACAATGTTATTTTTAGACCCATTGCATGTGATATTGTCATGTGTGAGCCACCTGCCGGTTAATTAATCAAATTTACATAAACTGAAGTTACTTGGTCCAAATGTTCACATACAGAAGGAAGAAGTACATGTTGATGTTTGATTACCGTACTTTGAAAATGTCTCCTGAATTGATGCTAAAATAACAGCATGTTTTGCCCTTTAGAAAATTATCATTAAGGAAACACATTTTCAGCTCTATTACACTGGTTCTAGTTTTATGGCTTATGTCTTCCGCTATTTTCTAATCATAATAATATTGGAATCAGCTTTTGTACTTTTAATTGATAAATTGTGTTACAGAGCTTGTATTATTCCCAGAAGAGGAAATGCTCTTGAACAGGTTGAAGTGTTGAATTAGAAGCTAAGAAAATATATCTAATTCATCACATGCATTGTTAGTTGATTTTACATGGTTCTTCAATTACCAATAAACATCATTTTAAAATTAACTGAAATGAGATGGTTAAGTGACAGTAAAAGGGGCCAGTACTGCTGTAGGAATTATGGGTCAATATTCCAGAAACAAGTAAAAGCTTGTCTGCAACTTTAAAAGCATATTTCATAGACTTTATTCCATGTGAATATCAATTTGTGTGTTATGTTTCTGAAATTATTTACGCTTATCATTAACTATTGTTATTATGCCCCCCATCGAAGATTGCAGGGTATATAGGTTTGCTCATTAATGTCAGTTATTCGGTAGGTGTGTCTGTCGGTAGACCATTTTCGTTTCCGCGCTCTTAGTCCAACAGTTTCCATCCGATCTTCACCAAACTTCATGAAAATGTTTGTTGGCGTAATATCTTGGCCATGTGCGATAATCAGCCAAATTGCCTCAGGAATCATGGAGTTATAGCCCTTGAATTATATAAAATTAGCCACTTTAGCAGTTTCCGCTCTGTAAGTCAGTTTTCATCTTATCTTCACCAAACTTCATGACAATCTTTGTGGGCATAATATCTTGATCAAGTTTATAAATCAACCCAGGAACTGTGGAGTTGTGACCCTTGAATTATCTACAATTAGCTTTTTTAGCAATTTCTGCTCTATACATCCAACAGTTTTCATCCGATCTTCACCAAACTTGATGAAAATATTTGAGGTAATAATATCTTAGACAGGTTTGATGACTAACCAAATTGCCCCAGTAACTGCAGAGTTATGGCCCTTAATTTTTCTAAAAATTTCCAACAGTTCTCATCTGGTCATCACCTAACTTGATATTTTAAAGATTGCTTTTAAC
This sequence comes from Congeria kusceri, assembly GCA_027627225.1. Lineage (NCBI taxonomy): Eukaryota > Metazoa > Mollusca > Bivalvia > Myida > Dreissenidae > Congeria > Congeria kusceri. The sequence goes on along the minus strand of CM051031.1, from coordinate 29,051,366 downwards.
CTAGAGCGGGCACAACTCTTTTACAAACAGCTCTTGTTTACTTACTTACTTGTTTACTTACTTGTAAAAGGATTGACAAAATAAATACAGTTTTAGAAATATTGCATTGCACAAATCAAAATTAAAGTGAAATTGTCTTTTTGTTTTTGTTTGTTTTGGATTTTTTGCTGTATTTAACAGTATTTCAGTCATATAACGGCTGTCAGTTAAAAATCCGAGGATCACGGGTTCGATTCCAAGCCCGGCCACATAACTTGTGTGGGCATTGGTCATGAAATTATTTCTACGACCATTCTCCCCTTACATCTGATTCAAGTAGGGCAGTTGTCAGTTACTGGCATAAGTATGTGCACTTAGAACTGGTAAACAGCTTACCGAGGAAAAGTGTGAGTAGGTTAACTGACCGCCGTTATATGGCTGAAATACTGTTAAATACGGCGAAAAAACCAAACAAACAAACAAACAAAGATTAATTTTCACTGGGAAAGAAAAAAACACATGATGCTGTTGCACATCAGATAAAATTACATCTGTGGCCATTGATTACGGATCGTTCCAATTACTTTATTCCTTGATAATTAGGTCTGACTTGTTTAATTATTTGAAGGTGTGTGATGACATCTTGATTTTGAACCAGTGACATACACAGCGCTCTACCAACTGAGCTAGCCGGCCCGGCTTGAAAATGTCCTATTATTGTCGTAAGATAAGCTTTCGATGTTTCTTGGATACTACATGGTGTCCCAACATTGCTGAGGATAGTCAGAAATTGCTCCAATGTTATGTTTCCAATGTATGTCTCTGTTAATTACTTGTAATTGTGTTGAAATCATGTAGCAATAGTGCCTATCTCAAAGATTAATTTTCACTGGGAAAGAAAAAAACATGATGCTGTTCATCACATCAGATAAAATAACTTCTGTGGCCATTGATTACCGATCGTTCCAATTACTTTATTCCTTGATAATTAGGCCTGGGGCCATATTCCAAAAGCATCTTAAGTGTATCTTAAAATATTTTCAATTAAGTTGAACATTTCAAATTGTTATATTTTAAAAACTGCCTATAATTTAGCGATTTTTGTTATGTTTATATAGACAGACATTAATACTACAGGTGATAATTAATAAACAGTAAGCACACACTACAGTACAAAAGAAAGAATCAGTTAAATAAAATGTTGATTTTAAGGTTAACGATAAGATATTACTTAAGATGTTTTTGGAATACGACCCCTGACTTGTTTAATTATTTGAAGGTGTGTGGTGACATCTTGATTTTGAACCAGTGACATACACATGAGCTTCTATTGTATTTGTCCAAAATCTTAATATTACATCTTAAACAGTAGTCAATATTACTACCCGTATTTGAGTTTCAGTGACAGAACTCTGGGTAACACTATTATGATGTAAAGAAACTATTTTAGACTGTTGAAATATTCTGTTTTTATTATTAATAGAACTGTTGCAAACAAAATATCTTGTACTTGGTGCTTGAATACACAACAGTAGATAACAGTTTGTTATTGTATTTCAGCAAATTCAGGAACATTCCTTACATTAGACTTAATAGTGAACCACATCTTGTCTTTTAAATACACTCGGTTATGACAATTTAAGGTTTATTAAATCTCAAAATCCTTTGGCAAACATTTGTTCATGCTGATCTGCAACTGTTTGTCAGGCCAATTGAATCATCTGTTTGTAGGACAAGTATAATTGCTAGGCGGCAGACTATTTCTCCGCTCCTGTACTCTGATTAAATTGGTTTGCATTTAAGATATTGTCATATTAGCCCCTCACAAACTTGTCACATGGGAATGTTGCTTATTTCATTTGGATCAATACCAGTAACAAAACAGATTCCCCGAAGAAAATCTATACCATATCGTCACTCAGTGTCAATGATTTTGCAGAGATGTTGTCCCTGAATAAAGCATTAATTATTGCTGGTGCTTCAGTCAGTTTTATGGTTCACGCTAAGCTAAGGGACACTGTTTCTTGTTTGATTGAATCCAGTTCAGTGGGCAATCACTCTTGTTTTCCCTCTCAAGGAAAGGCAATTTTTTCTGGGTCCCATTAATTGGTTTAAGATACGGAAATGAGGAGTATTGAAGGTAATTCCCCTTGAGTGGCCGCATGGACAAGCATTGTTTGTTGATTTCCTAGTTTCTTTCAAAGTGAGAATTGCAAACATGTTGTTTTGTTGCCATTTGTTTCTACATTGTGTGTTAGTACAATTTAAAGTTGACTACTATGGATATCTGAGTGGCAAATATGTGACATTAATCTATCACAGATCCTAGCCATTTGTTGAAATGCAAATGTATCAGTATAAGAAAAGAGTTTGTATTTATAAGGGGAAAAAAAAACAACATTCTATATTCTAAATAATCTTTAACTTGATTCCTTATAATATATTTAGGTGTTTTTTATTAATGAAATTAGTAAAAATATATATCAGTTTTTAAAAAAACAAAACAACTCTAGTGGTTGAAATAGAATCGTATATTCAGGGGTGGCAATATCTCACATTGCATATCTTTTTTGACAAATGCTGTTTGCCATTTGTCTGTGAAGTGATTAAAATTGAAGTAATTCTGATAAAAATTCACATTTAATACACGCTACAGGACAACCTGGGCAATTTCGCCACCCCTGAAATTTCTTTGTACTTTCAACAAGATGATCTTCATTAATATCAACTTCAAGTTAATGAGTACTCGAATTTGTAATAATGGAAAGGTACCTGGATTATGATAATATGCAGCTACAATAACCCAGATACTTTAGAAAATGTTTGATGTGCATGTTTTTAATTTAAAGAAATATTATTTGCTTTGCATGTTTATTCTCGATGTAAGTAATCGGGTCTAAAGTGTTGCCTGCCTTATGTGCTTTTCAATCCATTTAGTGTTAATCAGTCACAGTAAAAAATGATGCTTGGTTTGTAGTTGTTGTATATGGAATAAATAACATTGTTATGTTTAAGAGTCATTAAGTGGGAGAAAAATTATGAATCTCACGTTTCATATATAGCCCACATTTATGCATGCGTTCTCTTGAAACCCAGCCCAGCTATCCAAACTATTTAGCCCAAAGCATTTTCCTGGGAAACATCAAGACTTGTTGAACAATTATGACAAATTGATCAGACTAACATCTTTTTCCTCCCAAAGTCAGCCACTCCTATGCATCAGAGCCTCTTGAACATTGTTTACAAGATAATTGATTATCAAAAAGCCAGCCTCCCCTCTCTGCCAAGATAATTATTTTTCTAGGTATTTATTTACCGACTATCCATCACAATGTTTGAAGAAAGGCTGCTTTCTTGCCAGAAATAGGTTCAACGAGTTGTGTTTTGTTGAGTAATACAGATACACTTAGCCTGGCATGTGATTGACATTTGACATTATTTAGTTATCTCCCTTGGACTAGCACAGAAGGAAATTGATTGTTATAATTTTGATTTTGGGAGGATCATGGAAGGGAAGATTACTTCCATTACTGTCAAACTTTGTTCCAATATTAATTTATCTGCTTTGTATTGGAAATAAGCAGAAAGTTGTTGAAGATGAAAACAAGTGTTGTGAAAAGTGCATTTGACTGCCCATGTGGGAGGCCAGTATCTTGCTCTAGAGGATAAGCAGAAAATTGATAATAGCAGACATTTTATAACCAACAAGTCATTGTAAAGAATTACAGTTGCCTTGTGTGGACTTTTTTTTTCCTATTAAAATAACTATTCATAATTTCTTTCGTAACTGTAATTATCTTTTCATAATAGTTTTGCTACTAAAAAGAATTATGTTTGTAATCATAATTTTATGAAATTTTTACACTCCAAATTTATGACTCAAGAAGTTTAGGACACTGTTATTGTCTAGTGAAATCCATAACAAGAAATGTCTTTAAAAAAGACAATCGGCGTTGAAATTAATATGGAGATGTAATTTTTTTTACCCGAAATACACGAGGGACAAGATGATCATTTACGTGACTTCTCGGACGCCAGCTTGTTTGGTCCCCACTAAGGAGACTTCTTTCGGACACTATAAGAAACCTTATCGGCCCAAAATTAATTGGAGATAAACTCAAACATTATTAACATGTTTACCGTGAATAAACCGATCATACCTTCCATGTTTTCACCGGATATAAATGAATAACCTAGATGCTAGTAATTTACGTTACTATAATTGTTACATGAATTTGTCAGGCAAATTTAACATATTAGCATTGTGAGAAAATAAGTGCGGAAATGAATGAAAATTATTATATATCAGACGAGTGTACATAGTAATGTTAAATAATATACTATACGTATCACAAGTTTTGCAAATATTGTATTCATGCTACGCAAATGAGGTAAAAGTAACATTTTAACATATTACGAGACTTCTTTCACCACATTTTATTTATAGAAAGATTTTAAATATTTTTTTTTTAATTGAATAACATCTACTGGAGAAGTTAATAGAAAGGTGCAAATATAAATCATTCTTAAAACGCAACGCAATTCAAATATAAATTAACATGCACAGTAAGTTTATAAATATAAATTCCCCATTTATTGAAATTCTCGGGTTTATGATTCTCCGGACGCTAACTGATGAATGTGTATTAGCATAGCTCTACCACGCGCTATTTTTAGAATGATGCACCCTTTATCTCGAGTGTGTTGAATACGCTGGAATAGACCAGTTCATACCGATCTTCGCCGAATATCTACATATGGCTCTGAAAGGTTTCAGAGCGCAATAATTCACACGAAATTGGACCATTGTAATTGCTATTTATAGAGCATGCAGCTGATGTAGGCTAAACAAAATAATGATTTCATTATGTGAAAAAATATTACATTAAGTTCATGACAAACAATGAGTAAAATTGTTCATAATTATGTTCAGTTCTATAGTGTATGTCGAAGATATGTTTATAACTTTATTTTAACCGCTTATGCAAACGATTATGTAAATTTTAATCCCCCAAAATATGCAACAGTTATTGATGAACATGAAACCATTGTTGTAAGTTTGCATTCCCTGAAATTAGAAAATTTGTCCAATTCTATTGGCATTCAATTTTCCCGCTGCATAAAATTATCGCCAGAAATCTAGGTCAAAAGTGATCTTAGACAGCTACGCCGAAAAATATAATGGCCCTTTATTAAGACTGCAATATCCAGGAAACATATAAAGCAGAAATGTTAAAACATGGCCATGTACTGACTACCAGCACATTGCTCGGCTGCCACTGACTTTAAATACTTGTACGGTAGATGTCATTTAATTGAATAGCCCATTTGTCACGACCAAATATTCAGTTAGTCGGAGTATTTGTATATACGGAATCAGTCATATTTTCAACTATTTTACTGCTTATCAGATAGAAATTTTTTTATTTATTTCTTTGTTTTCTACCTGGTGATTTTTCCCTGGGTCAGGAAGGTCGAAAACATGCCAACCGGGCATTTACTTGGATCGATTTTTCTACTTTGATAACATCGTCCGATTTTGTCGGCAACCATGCAGGCACCTTCTCGGCGCCTGGAAAGGCACCGACTGATGCACAATTATCGTCTGGGTGCTGGGAGGCCCCTATTTTGCCTGACAGTGTCCGGCCGACTTTGTATTGACTCTATACCTTTTCCAATAAATTTTTGTTGCAATCATCTACAGTCCTGAACAGCGACCATCCGACTCACATATTCAACACACAGGCACCGTCCAGTTATCAGCCGGTGGCTGCCTGGTGCTCAAACTTCTTGTTCCCTATGTTAGTCAGCGAAAACCATCATGCACCCGCTTGTGTTTGTGACCACACAAGGAAAAAAATATATAAATCACGCAGCGCCTGTCTGATTGAAAAAATCAATGACACTTTATTGTTCGTTAAAATCGGATGGTGCCCATTCTTTTTGTGACCTAGGCATAATAAGATATCAGACAAATCCCCATATTAAAAGGCATGATATTTTGTGTAAATAATTTAAGATATTGTTTTATAAATAAAAATATATAATGTTGTCTTTCATAGTAATGTAATTTGATACAGCCATTATGCAAGGGATGTTTTGTATAGCATGTAATGTAATGCATAGTTGATCGTAATAATCTGTAGGCAACATTTGTGTCACTAACAACCTTAAGAAATTATTAATATTGTCAAGCCCTTGAACTACCGAGCATTTGTGATTTTCCAGTTCCTTTCACTCGCTTCTTTAAAAGTTCATTAAGTGGCTTCGATGATAATGCTGTTAACCATTAATTGTTGAACTGTAACCTAGCTTTGCGCAATTGTTGTTTATTTCTTGCCTTTCACATGAATTCCATACTCTAGTTAGAAAGTTAGATAATTGCAATTAGCACATTATTTTGCATAAACTACGAAAAGTCTGTTGATCTGTCTGTCAGTAGACCAAGCCATGTCTGGGCAATAACTGGAGAACCCTTAGGCCTACTAAGGTTCTTCAATCTTGGTAGGTAGGTTGGGTGTGACTAGTAGACGATCCCTATTGCTTTGGTGTCCTTGGGTTAAAGGTCAATGTCTAACTGACCAATAGATTATAAAAAAATGCCCAATAATTTTTAAAGCTTGTCCGGGTAATAATAACTTTTTGGCCTAGGTTGTTCAGACTTGGTATGTAAATCTGTTATTACTAGCAGATGATCCCAATTGACCAATGGGTAATAGGTCAAGACCAAACTGACCAAAAGATGTAAATGCTAACAAATATATGCAAAACATTGTCTGGGCAATAATTACAGAATCCTTAAGGCTACCTAGTTCTTCAAACTAGGTAGGATGGTCATGACTCATAAAGCCCTATTGATTATGTAGTCCTTTGTTCAAAGATTCAAACTGACCAGTTGTTGTAAAACATTGTCCAGACAATACCTATAGGCCTAGGTTTGTCAAATTTACTAGGTTGGTTGGTTTCGATTACTAGTTCATCACTATTATTTTTGGATCATAGAGTAAAAGGTCAACATCAAACTGACCATTAGTTGAAAAGATCTTGTTTCATTGTACTTATCATCCTTGCAATTTTGTACAGATATTTCTCTGGACCTAAAGGGGGGGGGGGTTGCAATCAATTTTATAAACAGTTCTTGTTATTGTTTGTAATATTTACAAAACGTTAAACAGTTATAATTGAATTTCTTGAAACTTTTGCTAAATTGTTTAATTAATGTTGTTTATGTCTTTAATATTCTTATTCTTTTGATATCTGTGATGCTTACACTTTCACTGGCACTTCAGTCAATGTAGTTAAATTAGGGAGATTTCTTCCATGCATTATATGATTCAGTCATTTTGTGATGTTTACCATGGAACAATAGCAATGTCTTTGGACAGAACATATTAAATAAATCTTAGACTGACTGTTAACCTGATTTCAGAATTTTTTCCTCCAGGAAGATATCATTTATGTCAAATAGGCCAGTAATACTCTCAGAAATGCCATATTTTCTGGAAAATGTCAAAGGCACAAAAAATCCAGCTTGGAATGGCAGTGTTCCTGTATGTGTTTTCCAATAAAGAGCTAACACGTAAGTGAGAGGCGAATGATTACTTGGTAAAATGTAATTATTCTTAATTCCAGCCAGTCATCTAAATCACATTGTTAGATTAGGATGGCTACGTATTTCAATGTTGTTCTGGACAACAACAAAACACGGAGGTCGGAAGGAGTGAGTGAGGAATGACATGTTTCATGGTTCTTCTTGTCATCATTCACTTTTTGCAGTTAAATGTTGACAAAATGAATTACAATATAATTATACCAAATACATTAAAGGCAAATATTATATAATTAAACTTGTTGATCTTAAATGTAAATAGAAATCTTTAAAAAATGTAAGAAAAGCCTTGTTGATGGATCATGCCAATCATGCAAACTTATAAGTCCTAATGTCTGGAAAATATGAGACTGTCGACTTAAATTGTATTAAAGAATAAACTGTTGTGACTGCGTACATAGACTTCATCATTCGGTGTTGTTCATATTTCATTAATGTGCTGATTACCATGGGTACCAAGGGCCATAACCATTGTGTCATTACCATGGGTACCAAGGGCCATAACCATTGTGTCATTACCATGGGTACCAAGGGCCATAACCATTGTGTCATTACCATGGGTACCAAGGGTCATTACCATGGGTACCAAGGGCCATAACCATTGTGTCATTACCATGGGTACCAAGGGCTATTACTATGGGTACCAAGGGCCGTAACCATTGTGTCATTACCATGGGTACCAAGGGCCATTACCATGGGTACCAAGTGCCATTACTATGGGTAACAAGGGCCATTACTATGGGTACCAAGGGCCATTACTATGGGTACCAAGGGCCATTACTATGGGTACCAAGGGCCATTACTATTGGTACCAAGGGCCATTACTATGGGTACCAAGGGCCATTACCACGGGTACCAAGGGCCATTACCATGGGTACCAAGGGCCATTACTATGGGTACCAAGGGCCATTACTGTGGGTACCAAGAGCCATTACTAGGGGTACCAAGGGCCATGACTATGGGTACCACGGGCCTTCACCAATTAGAATGTCTACTGACTCTGGAAAACAGGGGAAAAGTGTTAAAAACTGCCCTCAGGGAACAATCAGGGATTTTAGAAATGTTAAAAACAAATCAGTAAAAAATTTGGGAATTATACCAAAATTGAAAAAAAAATGAAAAAGTGAAATATATAATCTTGGAAATAATTAAACTTTTGTGACAGAAGAACAATGAAAAGCTTATATTTTTTGTAGAATAAAAAAATATTTTAGTAAAAATGGCTACTGGTGGAGAATGGCGGCCTTAAATTAATTTTGTTTACATTGCAGCCACAATGTACCACTGTACCAGTAATCAGAAAAAAAAATTGGGGAAAATCACACTCAGGTCATACAAAAATCAGATCAAGGAATTTTACAATTGAATTTCAGTGGATACCCTGACAATGGGCCATTACCATGGGTACTGAGGGAAATTTCAATGGGTACCAAGGGCCATTACCATTGGTACCAAATGTCATTACCATGGGTACCATGAGCCATTACCATGGGAACATTGGGCCATTACCATGGTTACCAAGGGCCATGACCATGGATACAATTCAAGTACCATTACCTAGGGTACAATGGGCCATTACCATGAGTACCAAGAGCCATGTTTGGGATATGTTTTATGTCTTCTCCTATAGATGAAAAAGGAGATAATTATGTTGGTTTCGACCAATTTACATTCTATATTTCCACTGTCATGAACTAATGGATCTCCTCCATATTTTCCTAACCTGGTATTGTAAAATAATTTTGCATATTCACCAAATTGAGACATGAGCTGAACATGTGATTCATTGAAGGTCAATGAAAAACTTATGAAAGTATCGAGAGTTTAAATATTGTGATATTACAGCGTGTGTTATAAATTTCAGTGATTAGGACATACTGACATATCTAACAGACACAGTCATTTTCTCTGACATTCACAGTATTTAACAGCAAAAATAGGTGTCTCCATATATTTTGTATTCATGTTTGACTACAAGTTTTTAATTAAATAAGAAAACATGTTTATGGCCCATAACCAGTGTAATTTAGATCAGGTGAGCAATTTGGGACACCACATTTCTCTTGCTTTGTTGACCGTTGTCCTGGTGTCTTGGTGATCATGCTTATTAAAGTTGTTCAAGAACAAACACTGTAGTTCAGCTTGACCTTGTACGCTAGGTGACAGACGTTATGAAATGCTGAAAAAAGCAATGTTTTTACAATGTGTCATATTTCAAATTAATTTCTGTACTGGATGCACAAGAAACTGAACATGTTAAAAAAGCTCCACTCAGATGTGCTTTTATCTGTGATTATGCTATTTAAGCAAATTATTTATTTATCTTTGAACAAGCCGTTTTAAATCCATGTTTGTTAACCTGTCAATGTGTCTTGTTTTTCATCTTTCAATTAACCCGTTTAATATTGTTTTTGCTGAGAACAAACCCCTTTAAAATATCTTTTGTTTATCGCTCAATAGTGTCTTTGAGATTGTTTTATTGTTAGTTTTTTTAGATAAGTCGCTTTAAAATATATAAACAGTAATACTTTTAAACAAACACTCCTGTAGTTATTTAAAAAATAACAAAGGAAGTGTGTTTAATTGGTGTTGAAACAGTTTTATTTCAATCAAAAGGTTTGCAAATCTGCAGTAGACATGTTTTGTGTATAAATATTTATTGCTAAACACTGGCATAGAGAAATCCATATTTGCCATAAACTATCATTTGTGCACAGCAAATTCCTGCCATATAAAACTCATTTTTGTAAAGTGATTAATGTAACATCTAAAGATGCTCATAGCATGATGGTCTCTGTATTGTAAAAAGAAATTACCATTGAAGCTCAGGTGTTATTCAATTGATGTAGATTCTTTTGAAGTCAATCCATTTTCTCTCATTTATATTGTATGGTAAACACCCCAGAGAAAGGAACGATTTACCAATTGAAGTATTTGAACAACTTCAGTGAAACTTAAATGGATCAGTGTGCATTATAAGTTGAACAAATTATTACCAATATCAAAATCTTGTCCACCAGTTGTCTGTTAAAACATGTTAAACTTGAGCAAACAAACTATTGTAATAAGTCAATAAGAGTGGTATATCTTGGTATTATTGCAAGTATAACTGGGACAGGTTCTGTTTGCCGAGCTCTCAAATTGCGAGATAAAGATGGTATTTAAAAAACTACAAGAAGTTACAAGAACTTTCAATTATCCCCATTCTCATTTGACAATTTATAGGACCTTAGATAACACAAGTTTGAAATAAATAGAGTTGAAATGGGCATTGCATTGATATCTTTTCTCTTACTTTTGAATTGAACAGAAAGAAGTATTTGATAACATAAATGTTTGTAGTCAGCATTAGTGAAATTAACTTGTCTATCATGATCGGTTCCTCCAACAGCATTTATACATTCATCATTATTTAATCACTAAAACCTAAAACATTTTTTTAAAACCATTATTACAAGTTTCTTTTATAATATGGTTGTTTATGCAGTGAATTGTTGTTACATACAACTTCTGTAAAACACCCACATTAGTTTTCTAACATTCCAACATTGCATGCTGTCTTTGTCTTATAAGGCCATTGTCGAGGTAAAGCACCTTAAAATCTTCAACAGTTTTGATATAAATGAAAATACAGCAGAACAGAAAAAATAAAGCCTTTAACATATAGAACTTACAATTATTTCATGATAATATTCAAAACCAAAGTATATTCATTGGAAGAAGATCGTTACCTCTGTCTATGGGGATGTGTTTTTGTAGGTGGGTCTGTCTGTTTGTTTGTCAGGTAAGAACTTTATGTAAATGGTGATGAACGGATTTGCATAAAATATTTAGATTTTGGTGGTGATCCAGATCATCATCTAGATCCAGGAATCATGCAAAGGATTCCTCACTGGTAGATAGGGCAGGGGAGGAAACCTACTGAAATATTCAAATGTTAATCGCAAGGGAGGTAACCTACTGGAAAATTCAATTGTTAATGGCAAGGGAAGTAACCTACTGGAATATTAAATTGTTAAGTGCAGGGCTATTTCTTTTACCATGTTTTGATTGAATAAAAAGACTATATATTTCCAATTGTGGGATATTACATTGTGTATATGATATCTCTATTTCATGTTTGGTACACATTTATCATATATAAGCATTAACAAACTTGGGCCAAGCAAGCAAAGTCATTTATATTTTGTTTCATTTTCTGGTTACATGACTATTTCTTTTTCAGTATTTTCAATACTTATGTATATGTGTTTGTGAATCTATATTTAAGAACATCAAGAATTGTTAGCTTTGAACATTGTCCTGTGTAAATTTATTCCAGCCATGCCAATGTCTCTTTAAGGTCAACTAATGCAACATAACGGTCAATAGCTCTTTCTTTGTATTGATAAAATATTTAATTGAAAGGAGGTAATTTTGGTGTTAATGGAACTTGCAGTTATGTCCCTTTGACTGTTCAGACTGATGCAGTCATAACTGTAGTGGTGGGGGTTTAATTGGTTGTTAAATCTGTGTTCAACTACCTCAGATTTTTTTCTAGAGAAAATCATACTTAAGCTCAACTTGTCAGACAGAATGTGATTTATATCAGCAAAGCTGTAAACACAGTGCTGTTAGAGAATCAAGAATTGCTTGTCCTGAGAGAAATCTATTCTGATGCTGTTTTATTGTTCAGGGTATTAAACCTCATATACAGTCTAATATGATGTGAATTATCAGACACATATATGTTTTAAATAATTGACTGTGGAGAGACTGGTTGTTAGCTCACCTGATCACGAAGTGGTATAGGGGACCTCTCGGGCGGCGTCCGGCGTCCGTATGCCATCAACAATTTGGCCCGTTATCGTGATAAAGACTACATTTTTTAATTGAGAAATATTTTTACACTATTTACAGTGCACCATGCTACTTGCTGCTTGTATGGTATATATAAGTAAGGGCTTGTAGTTTGGGGACTCTTTTTAGATCACCTGCGCACGAAGTGCTCAAGGGTTAGCTATTGTGGTCAGTCTGTGTCCCGCGTCCATCGTAAGTCGTCCGGCGTCAACATTTTACTTCAAACAACTTTTTCTCTGAAACCACTGGGTGGATTTTAACCTAACTTAACAGGAATGTTCCTGGGATGGTCCTTTACCAAATTCCTTCAATTTATTAAAATAGATTGAAAACTCTGGTTGCCTTGGCAACCAAAAGCTAAAAAACCCGGAAAACTTACAAAATCCGCCAGGGGGGGCGGGGCAGTTTTCCTTATATGGCTTATTTGAAAACTTAAAAAAAAATCTTCTTGTCTGAAACCACTGGCTAGATTTCAAAATAATGTCACAGAAATGTTCCTTGGGTGACCCTCTACCAAATTCGTTGAAATCATTTTTATTCGTTAAAAAACATGGCCGCCAGGGGGGTGGGGCAGTTTTCCTTATATAACTATTTTGAAAACTTCTTGTCTGAAACCACTGGCTGGATTTCAAAATAATTTACAGAAATTTTCCTGGAGTGACCCTCTACCAAATTCCTTCAAATCATTTTGATTTGTTAAAAAACATGGCTGCCAGGGGGCGGGACAGTTTTCCTTACATGGTTATATTGTAAACTTTAAAACTCTTCTAGTCTGAAACCACTGGCTGGATTTCAAAATAATTTCACAGAAATGTTCCTTAGTAAACCTGTACCAAAGTCCTTGAAATCATTTTGATTCTTTATAAAACATGGCCGCTAGGGGGCAGGGAAGTTTTCCTTATATGGTTTTACTGAAAACTTTAAAAATCTTCTCGTCTGAGACCACTGGCTGAATTTCAAAATAATGTCACAGAAATGGGTGACCCTCTACCAAATTCCTTGAAATCATTTTGATTCGTGAAAAAACATGGTCGACGGGGGGCGGGGCAATTTTCCTTTTATAGCTATATTGAAAACTAAAAAAATCTTCTAGTCTAAAACCACTAGCTGGATTTCAAACTAATTTCACATAAATGTTCCTTTGGTGACCTCAACCAGATTTCTTGTAAACTTAATAAAAATGTTCTATGGTCTGGGCATTTTTTAGGGTAGGTCAGGTAAATGTTTATAAATGTAGCCTATAAGACCTCGGTTTGAATTGCTAAAGCTATTGTTGATGTTGCTTATGTTTGAAGATGATTATAAATATTAAAATGATGAAGGCTATGATGCTTATGATACTGCGATTTTGGCGTTTTTGATGATGATGATGATGATGATAATGATTATGACGATCATGATGATGATTATGATGATGATGAGGATTGAACATAAACAACAACCCAATATTAGAATTATATTTCAATATTCGAATTAAATATTCCCAATACTTCTGGTAATTATGATAATCTCCAGAAAATATCATCAGGGAGGAACACAAAATCAGAGCAACTGTTGACTTCAATCTTATTTGAATTCCTATCCTATATACATGTTATGTCAGGAATTGTATAACTCTCTCCAACTGACCTATCTATCCTCATGTGACCCAATGAACTTGGCCTGTGGTTTAAGCAGCTCCCTAGACAATTTAGTAAACTGCACTATCAATAACAATGGAATATTTGCACATGATTCTTCCAAGGCTTAATATAAAAACTGGGTTCTGTGTTGGAAAGGTTCTGTTTCAGAGAAATATTTTCAGTTTTTCACAAGTTAGTCATGTCCCTAGAAATTTAATATTTATATGTCACTGACATTAATAAAGAGTTTGTTTTGAAAGTTGTTTGTCCACTACTGGTTGCATGATCAGATGGGACACTCTCCATCTATGTTTCTATCTGTATGTCTGTCTGTGCAATACAATTTGCGTCCTGCAATAACTCAATAAATACAAAAGCTAGGTTCATGAAACTTTGTGTGGTTATAAAGGGCAGCGGTAAGATATTGCATTTTAATTAATTGTTTGTTTTTTTTGCATCAGGAAAAAGTGTTGAAAATTGCACATAAGCAGGTATTATGCTAACTCTTAAATTTGTTAGACTGCAGTGGATTAAAAAAAATCTTAGAAAAAAAGTCAAATTGCAGTAGTTATGGCATCAAGTCTTCCAAATTTTGCATTATCATTTAATTTCTGTACAGATGAAGTTATAACAAGTATCTAAGATAGCCATTTTTAACCAAATGAAAATTTGTGGTTATTAGATTGGAGTATGTTGTTGGGCATGTGGGCTGACAGACTTGACAACAGCACCAACTTTTGGTTTCTGAACAATAACTTGAGAACAAAAATTGCTATTGTAATAAAACTTCACACATAGATGCGTCGCTTGAGGTTGCATCATGGGTGGTTGCGGCCAAGGGCATCATTACTAAAAATATAAAAAATGCTGTCTGTTTAATAACTTGAGTACAAACTGAGTTACAATGTATGGAGTGTGACCATTTAATCCAGGTCCAGCAAGCCCATTTCATTGTAAAAATAGATATGGATAGGCTTGTTGACTTGTTTTAGAAGATAGACTTGCATAGCATTGGGCACAAAGACTAGTATAGCTCGCAAACATTAACCTAATACTTGTCACCTGTATTAGCAAAAATTAGGCACTCTGAATGTATTCTGTGTTTGCACTCATTTTAGTCCGTGCACGTGCTTCACAAGTTTAACGATACTGTGACAGAATTTTCTTTTATACACTGCAAATTGTTATATTGTGATCGCGATATAGCCAGATCGCAATATGACTGTCCAGACCATTCATGTACATATACTCTAGCCTGTTTTCGCGATTTGTTAAAAAACATGGCTGCCAGGGGGCGGGACAGTTTTCCTTATATGGCTTTATTGAAATCTCAAACAATCTTCTTAAAAGCCATTATGATGCTTAACACTCAGGTGAGCGACCTAGGGCCATCATGGCCCTCTTGTTTTAAGTTCAATATTATTGCCTCAAGTGTTGTACAGTGAATAAAATATCAATCATATATCATAGAAGCTCATAAACCATGGATACAAGTATGTTCCTCATTTGGTCTATAATTCAACAGCATTGGGAATAATAACAGGACCTGAAATGCGCAAATGTACAAAGCTTTTGCTTGCATTTATTCTGATTACCCCCCACACACTTGTAAGTTGTTGAAGACTTTGTAATCTGGCATTATTTACCCTCAGTCAAGTCAGTGAATGCAAATAAAAGAGACAAACTTTATTTGTTCTGCAGGTCATTGATCATTTTGGTAAAGATTAATATTGATTCGAATCTGTGAAAGATGGAAGAGAGTATTGTCTGCAAATGAACTAACAATAAATGCCTCCACGGGTCATATTCCGGTATTTGATATTGATCACCTTAACACTTATCATTAAATGTAACTATCGAGGACATAGTTCACAGCCTTATGAGCATAGTTTCATAAATAACAACACCATGCTGTCAGTGGTGCTTCAGATGTATAAAGTAGAACAATCGATTAATTGAAAATGAGCATGCAGAAAATTTATGTAAAGCAAAGAATTTATTGATGATTTTTTTAAAGCCTCCCAAAGGAGGGCGTATTGTAGTCGCACTGTCTGTGCATACATCTGTGAAATTTGGTTGGGTTTTGGGCGTGTGTGTTTGTCTGTCCGGATTTCATTTCCACTCTGTAACTTTTTATGCCCCCACTTCAGAGGGGGGGCATATAGATTTGCCCTTGTCCGTCCGTCTGTCTATCAGTTGGATTTTTGTGTCCGCATATCTCAAAAAGTATAACTGCTAGAGTGATGAAACTTGAAAAGCATATTCATCAGCATCGGGGCATGTGCACCTGGGTATTTTGGTGCAGTTGTTTACGACATCAGCAGGGTTATGGCCCTTTTTTAACAATGACATTTTTGGACTTGTGTCGCATGTAGCTTGTGAACTTGTGCATCTGGGTATTTTCCAACATCAGCAGAGTTATGGCCCTTTCTTTAGCAAAAAATGACATTTTTGGACTTGTGTCGCGTGTAACTCTAAACATATTATTCCTAGAGTGATGAATCTTTATATACATATGAATCAGCATGTGAACTTGTGCACCTGGGTATTTTGGTGCATTTTTTTCCGCCATCAGTGGAGTTACGGCCCCATTTTTCAGCAAAAAATAACACACACAATTTTGGATTTGTGTTGCCTGTAACTCAGATGTATAATTGCTAGACTGGTGAAACTTTATAAACATATTTATCAGCATGTGAACTTGTGCACCTGGGTATTTTGGTGCATTTTTTCCAACATCAGCAGAGTTTTGTGACAACCAGCGGAATGTTGGGGCATCCATGTCCTATGGACACATGTCTAGTTAATGGCTGGAAGGATTTCAATATAACTTCAGATAATTATTCCCCATGACCAGATGATGTGTTGTGTACAAAAACCCATGCTCGTCTGTCAAAGGTGAAGCTCACAATTCAAGATCAAATATCGATGATTTTTGTTTCTGCTCCATAACTTCTAAATGCCTTGCAGGATTTGAGTATTACTTTAATATGCTTGTCTGTCAAAGGTCAAGGTCACAATTCAAGTTAAAACATCAAATATTTGCCTGGAGCATAATTTTGTATGGCATGCAGGGGTTTTCAAATAACTTGGAATTAGAAATGATCACTATCATTAGATATCACAAACAAGAACCAGGCCTTAAGTTAAGAGGTCAAGGTAACACTTAGAGGTCAAAGTATTTGTCCAGTGCATATATTGCCGAAAAACATGCGGGCATGTCACATCCTGTTACAAGCCTTGTTTGCTTTTAAAAATGAAAAAAATAAAGTTACAATTCAAGAGTTTTGTTTGTATAACATGCCATTGAAGTGTCCTAGATTCAAAGAAGAATATCATATTCAGGGCTCACTGGGGATAATTTTTATCAGACAACAAGAATATAAATGTGTATAGCCTGAACCCTTGTTAGAGCCTGCTGTCTTGCAAGCCTAGTGGTTGGCACATCTGCTCCTCATCTAGGTGACCCAAGTTCAGTTCTTCCCGGCTACTGTGAGTGTGATTGGTGGTCACCATACCGGACTGCTGTTTCCTCCCGGTACACCAGTTTCCCACACAACACAGGATCGCAACAATATTCAACTTTACAGAGAATGTGGGTAGAAATAAAGGCCCTGACACACTATTACATTTTAGACGACATAATGCCAACATATGAAAATTTCATAAATCATGCTGGCATAAATTAAAAATGAATTTAAAAAATCACTTGGAAGCCTCCTTTTGATGTATACATAACATATTGCTAACAAGTTGAATGAATATATAACCTATGTTTTAAGTATGAGTAACATATTCATGGCTTGTCCCTAGCATTTACATAACTTATACAACGTTCACAAGCATGTGCCCAGCGTACCTCTAGCATTCACGTCTTGTGCGGAACTTTTGCACAATAATGATCTAATTTATAACTGTTTTATGCATAGCGTATTAGTTCTTATTGCGACAATCACTTGACGTCAGATATAAAAAACAGTGGTTCTCTACAACTCATGTCATTGCATTGGATGTGGATAGACCAGCATGCCTACAAAAAACCATGTTTGTCCAGGAAATTTGCAGGAAGGAGCTGACCAAAGCAAACTTGATTCTCATCAACTTTATGCCAACCTGTACCATCATATTTACCTGATCATCATTTAGACAATGATCCCTAATATCAGTCTCTGTTTCTCTGTGCCAACTGTGCTAGCAAACTGCTCTCAAGTCCAAATAAATAAGAAAAAAAGGGCCAAGCATTCTCCCTCAATGCAGAGGAGAAGTGCATGCTGGAGTTCCTGCAGAAGAACGATATGCTCTGGGACAAACAACGTTCTGACTTCAGGAGGACAGTCAAGAAAAACAAACTGGTGGACCAGGGATGAAAGTTGTGCAAGATAGCCAAGTATCTGAGGTGCTGGTTTAAGTCTCTCAGGGACACCTACACCCGAGTGAATGAGCAGGGTCTTCATTAAGAAGTTCATTCATAAGCAGGTCATACATGCCGAACTCCCTTCGTCTCCAAATCCATGGTCTCACCCAGTGCTTCCTTTTACATAGTTCTCCTCTCCGCCTGATTGTATCTTATCGACTATATATACAGCATAAAGTCATTCAAGTGATTCTGATGACAATGGCTTTTATGTTCCCTTGTTGCAGCGACTCATGATCCTCAATCCCTGTGATTATGGTTGCTCATCGGTATACCATGTGTATATATCTGAACCCAAAACACTGTCAGATACGCTTCATGAAAGTTCTAACTATGTTCAGAAGATTAAAAGACGTATTTTACACACTGAGTAATTCTTGGTTCGTCAGGCATGTGTTCAATATGTCAGCATACGTTGTGTAAAGGTAAGCTATACGTTAATGATCAGTTAAAAGTTTGTTTAGCATAGGTTAGAAATATGTTTTACAAATGCTGCACAATCGCCAAGCTGGTCGCAGCCATATTTCGACAGATGTCATCTTATGTGTAACTTACTTGTAGCGTATGTTAACATGTGTATAACTAGCTTGTAACATACCTCTAACTTATTCTTAACTTATAAGCAACACATCTGCATATGCCAAAATATTTGTGTATGCATACAATGTTTGGCCGACATTGTACAACAACCTATGCCAGTGTTTGTCCGTGTTCTAGTAACTTGCTTAAAACTCGCCCCTAACTTACTACTGACACCAGCATGTTTTCCAAATTTCTTATATACGTTGGCGTTGACGTACCTTGATACTGAATAGAAACCTATGGTTGACAGAAACACCCTAGTTTATGTTTGTTTGGTCAAGAAAACAACTACAAATGAGCATCATACTAGGAGAAATATTTATTTGCAAACGATAAATGAATTTTAACAATTCTGTGCAACATGATTGTTTGCTACTTGAAATTGCTCTGTGGTGCACATGACGATGATGATGATCATTGTTTGCAAGCAGGAATTCTGTTACTAAAATATAAAAAAATGCTCAGCAATTTGAGGCCATTTTGATATATTCTTTTACGTTATGGTGAGACCTTTAGAACAGGTTTGAATTTTGTTTTCGTGTGGCAAAGGTCAATGGTACAGCAATTATTTATTAACATTACTCGATGATTGTAAATAAGTCAGTACCTTAATTATACCCGCACAAACGAAGTTTGGGGGGGGGGGGGGGTATATAGAAGTGAGCTTGTTGGTCTGTCGGTTTTTGGTTTCTGGATGATAACTCAAAAAAGGCTTGACATATTCAAATAATTTTTGGTACACATGGTAACATCATAAAATACAGGTCAAGTTCGATATCGGTTACAAACCACTAAATTTTGACAGAGTTATGGCCCTTTTTCGACTTAAAATTCCCTAAAAACATGCTTTCCAGATGATAACTCAAGAAAGGCTTGACATATTCAAATAATTTGTGGTACACATGTGCAACATCATAGAATACAGGTCAAGTTCGATGTTGGTTACAAACAACTAAATTTTGAAAGAGTTATGGCCCCTTTTCGACTTAAAATTCCCCCAAAACATGATTTCCGGATGATAACTCAACAATGGCTTGACATTGATATAATTTTTGGTATACATGTGTAGCATCATAAAATACGGGTCAGGTTCGACTTTGGCTACAAACCACTTAATTTTGACAGATTTATGACCCTTTATTTCACTTAAATTTCCTAAAAACATGGTTTCCTGACGATAACTCAACAATGGCTTTACGTATTCTTGGTATACATGTGTAGCATCATAAAATACAGGTCAAGTTCGACTAAATTTTGAGATAGTTATGGCCCCTTTTTTACTTAAATTCCTCCAAAACATGGACAGTAACTCATGCAAGGCTTCACATATTTATATTATATTTGGTCAATAGATGTAACATCATAAAATACAGAGCAAGCTCATCTTTGGTAACAAACCACTAAATGTTGAGAGTTATGGCTCCTAATGAAATTAAATTTTTCCAAATACACTGTTGACCAGTCAAAAATTAAAGCATTCTGTTGCTGTCCATTTCTTTCGAATGGATGGCATAGTTTGTGACAAGGCCATATTGTGGGGGTATATCTGTCACTCATGTGACAATTCTAGTTTTGGGATAAGAGTGGGAACTTGGCATAATTTTACTAGTATCAACTATACTTTGCAGTGGCACCAATGGTTGAGGTTACTGTTACTAAAATACAAGAACATTTTCCAGTTAGTAACATAGTAATCAAAATGGCTATGGGTTGTAGCAAGTAAATTATATGGATGTTATGATGAGCCCTTATATGCAATGATGAATGTCATACATGCCATGTGGCCCGGATCATCCGAGATTGTCCCGGAAATGCAGTGCCCATCCCGCAGTCCCGGAATACATTCATATGTCCCGGAAATCATAAAAAGTGTGCATACCTATATTAGTTGATAAGGCAATGCATACCTGGTTGGGTAATGCGTCATAAACGAGCAATTAACAGCAGTTGTCACACTTATACTCTAATCAACTGCATTCTTAAGCTGCAATCAGTCACGAGTAGCTCCGCCCTGAAGGCGGAGCTTCATTCCCACAGAAAAATCCATATTAGCCAATTAAAACGCCGCGTTATATCAGTTTTTCAGAGTTCTTATAATCCCGACCATACGTAAAAGCAGTTTACTCAATGGATTCCGGTGTTCACAATATCCACAGTTAGTTTACTACCTACATGTAAATTAGGTATTGGTTTAAATTACTTCGACCGCAAAATGTCTGCTGGCACCAACGATGTCATGTTCCAAGCATGGAAAGCGTGTTTGAACCGAACATGTGCTTTTCTTAGTATAGACGTGTCCACTGGCAATAAAGACTTCTTAGTGAATGAACTTTGAAATCTTAATTTTTGTGTAAAAGTTTCGTAGTACAATAGCTTTGCGATCTTTAGCATTTAAATGAATTTTTGTTTTGTCACGAGTGCTTATAACAATAAAACTTTTTTTCATAAAAAAGTACATTGCCATGGATTGGAATAAATACATGCCCCTATTTTCCGCCAAAACGATTTTCCCGCCAAATAAGAACGCATGTACATGTCCTGGATAATCAGTAAAATCCCGGAAATGTGCAGGCAGAGTCCCGGAAATGAGCCAAAAAATTATTGCATGTATGTGAATGTTCAGACCACCACTTTGATTTGATAAAAAACACCCATTCTTGTTGATAGTGTAAATAATGATTGTGAATTGGGTTGTGAAGTATTTGCCAAAGCAATGAGTAAAATAAAATAACACTTTAACAATTGTTAAGGAATTGTTTGCTTGGTGGAAAAACTTATCTATTGGCAGAGATCAAATAATATTTAGTTTTTTCTGTCTAGTTGACCAGAAGAAGTTTCCTGACAACCACTTAGTTTCGAGCAACCTTGAGAGCTAGTAGTAATAAGGTTGTTTTGTGGGATTACAACTCGGAATGAAAAACTACAACAAAATATTTATAGTTTGCTAAGTATAGATGCTTACGGACATGTTATTTCTTGCCATGAAAAAAAAAGAAAAAAAAAAGAACATTGACCTGCACTAATATAATAACATTCCTAAATTTGATAATTATGTCCCCCATTTAAGATGGCGGGGTATATTGGTTTGCTGATGTCGCTCGGCCTGTCTGTCGGTTAGTCTGTCATTAGACCACTTTCATTTTCATTCAAAAGTTTTAATCTGATCTTCACCAAACTTCAAGAAAATGTTTGTGGGCATAATATCTAAGCCAAGTGCGATAATCAGCCAAATCGCCCCAGGAATTTTGGAGTTATGGCCCTTGAATTATCTAAAATGGGCCTTTAGCATTTCCGCTCAACAGTTTTCATCCAATCTTCATGAAAATGTTTGTAATAATAATATCTAGGTCAAGTTCTATAATCAGCTAAATAGCCACAGGAATTGTGGAGTTATGGCCCTTGAATTATCTAAAATTAGCCTTTTTAGTTGTTTCCATTCTTGAAGTCCAACAGTTTTCATCCAATCTTTACCAAACTTTATGAAAATGTTTGTTATAATAATATCCATGTCAAGTTCAATAATCAGCCTAATCAGCCCAGGAATTGTTGAGTTATTGTCCTTGAATTATCTGAAATTGGCCTTTTTAGTGGTTTCTGCTCTTTAAGTCCAACAATGTTCGTCCAATTTTCACCAAACTTCATGAACATGTTTGTGGGCATAATATCTCAGTTAAGTTTCACTACCATAGTAACAGAACACTTGGACATTTGGATGGATGTTTGGATCAGGTATTGCATCACAAAGGGAATAGGAAACTGTTTATCTGGTGTGTGACAAATGTTGCATGCTTTACTATTCACACTTTAACTTCACTGTTTAAAAGATATATTTATATGTAAATAACAATTTGGATTGTTTATTCTCTATTTCATGTATTCATTTGTTAATCTAAATAGCTTACATAGAACCTTGACCTGTGGCCACAATAAACTTCAGTTCTTAATTTGAAACTTGTGTGCAATCATGAATATAATTTTGAGATTAATATGATAACTCATTCATCAGTTTGATCTGGTATGTGCAATTAAATAGAGCCTGAACTCCCATGTAACAAATTTATCAACCAGCCATCAATTTGAAGATGTTGATGATCAGCATTTTGAATGGAATGTAAACTGCTGTTGAGAAAGATGAGGAATGTGTAGTTTCACATGCTTTCTGCACTTTATCATACCAGAATAATGAACTTCAATCATGAGTTACCAGTAAACCATATTGAAATAATAATGTGGTTATGGTACCTCAGCTTTTTGTAATCTTCATGAGAATACTAGAAAAGGATTATATGGTCAAATGGTCGAAATAACAGTTTTTGCAATGTCCATTGATTGATTATCAAAGACTTGGTGCTTTTACATGTATAGGGCATTAGGTACTGAATATTGCACCCCCTCTAACTCCAAATCCTGAAACTGCACCTGCATTGGGTGCCAAACATTTTCTGCATATGCTTGTGCAGACATTAAAAACACACACACAGTTCAACACATTTGTAACTTCTAACAATTTTACATGACAATAATTATTTTTAGACACCATATGTCCAGAAACTTCGCATATTGAAACATCAGAACCCACTTGCCTAATTTCAACATATAATTGAGCCTTTCTTTACACAGGTGAGCAATATGGGATCATCATGGACCTTTTGTTTATAATTGGGTGAATTTAAACAGAACAGAAGAAAATAGTTCAAGAAAGTGTTTGATGTAGGGTTTTTTTTGTGCAGGGAAAATGACAGTGCATGAACTGCTTAACTGCAATTAATTGTTGTTGAGTTTCTGGAACTACACTTTGATATTCTTGTTTCCTTATGATATCTGATTTGTTGTAAATGTTATTTTATTAATATATTTGAAATTGAAATCTTGTTAACTCGGGGAAATTTTTGCAGAATGGACTTGGTTAAAAAGAACTAAAAAAGAACTAACAAACTGAAAAGAAATGTATCTCATATATTTCATTTATTTTAATTGTTTGCATGGTTTTGGGTTAAGAGCTTGTGGAGGTATAATTGATGGATTAAGTTGGTCAGGTAGTTGATCTGCCTTGCATGCTAGCTTGTAGCACAGCATGGTGTGTAGCTGGTTTGAATGCTCATACAAGTGGTACAATCCCAGTCATTTGTGTTACAAACGTTGAGGCATGTTGTAAGAAAACCAGGCTTAATGCATGTGCCTAGAGTGTCGTCCGGGATTTGCCTGTGGAGTCCGCACAGGCTAATCCAGGATGACACTTTCCACCTACAGTGGATTTATGTTCAGAAGAGACTTCCTTGAAACAGAAAATACCATAAAAGCAGAAAGGGCCGTCCTGGATCAGCCTGTGCAGACTGCAGAGGACACTTTATGTACATGCATTAAGCCCAGGTTTCCAACGACATGCATCATTTATTTTTCTGTCATAATGTTTTAACAAGATGTGTTTTAGTGTTTGTAGTGAGTTCATATTGCTGTTTAAGTCAGAGGGAATCAAGTAGCCATTTTTAATTATTATTATTTTTAGTATATTAAACGAAAATGAATGTAATTCTGAAATATATTATTATATTTATTTTTTTTAAACAGTAAACCTACAAAAAATTTAATAGATCCTACAGCAATAATGACAAAAAAGTCCATTATGTAATCTAACCTGGATTCAGATTCAATGTGGCAATATTGTTAACTTCTGTGCAGCTATTATGGGTGTTTCTGAATCAGATAAAATCTGAACAATTGGGTGTGGGATGACTTTCACAAGGAAATTACACCTTGTATTTCCACATTGGTTTCTGCTCTGTAAGTCCAACAGTTTTCATCTGATCTACACCAAACTTTACTAAAATGTTTATGGGCATAATCTCTAATCATTATTACTATTATCTAAAATTGGCCTTTTTAGCTGTTTCCACTCTCCAAGTCCATCGTTTACATCCAGTCTTCACCAAACTTCGTGAACATATTAAAATTTGTGACCATAATTTCTCAGCCAAGTTCGATAATCAGCCAAATCGCCTGTGCAATTGTGGAGTTATAGCTCTTGAATGATCTAAAATTGACCTTTTTAGCCGTATCTGCTGTCGAAGTCCAACAGTTTTTATAAGATCTTAACCAAACTTGATGAAAATCTTGTGGGTATATCTCAGTCAAGTTCAATAATCAACAAAATCTTGTGGGTATATCTCAGTCAAGTGCAATAATCAACCAAATCTTGTGGGTATATCACAGTCAAGTACAATAATCAAACAAATCTTGTGGGTATATCTCAGTCAAGTACAATAATCAACCAAATCTTGTGGGTATATCTCAGTCAAGTGCAATAATCAACCAAATCTTGTGGGTATATCACAGTCAAGTACAATAATCAAACAAATCTTGTGGGTATATCTCAGTCAAGTGCAATAATCAACCAAATCGTCCCAGGAACTGTGGAGATATGGCCCTTGAATTATCTAAAATTAGCCTTTTAAGCCATTTCCGCTCTCCAAGTTCAACAGTTAACATCTATTCAAAACCAAAGTTTACGAAAATATTTGTGGGTTTAATATCTCGGCCCAGTTTGATGGTGAACCGCATCGCCCCAGAACTGCAGAGTTATGGCCCTTGATTGATATAAAATTGGCCTTTTTGGCAGTTTCTGCTTTCTATATTGAACAGTTTTTATCTGATCTTCACCAAAATTGATATTTTAAAGATTGCTTTTAACATAGAGGGTTCTTGTTAGGTTAAGGTGGTTGTCCAGATCACCCTCAGTATTCAGGAACACTTTTTAAAGGATACTTTGTAATTGGGAGATGGGTAAAATGGCCACTTTGTAATTGGGAGATGGGTAAAATGGCCACTTTGTAATTGGGAGATGGGTAAAATGGCCACTTTGTGCAAAAAGGCCTTGGCAGAGGGCTGCACTTTCTGTGTGCTTTCAAGTTAGTTATAATGTTGCCAATATAGTAAACATGTACTAAACTTACAACAGATATACACCAACTATGTCTGTACTGTGACAGTAATTTGATTGATCACATGTTTGCTAGTTCTAGAATATTACTAAATTTTTTAGCAAATATCAAATAATATAAATAAGTAAGTGACTTGGACACAATATGTTCCTCTTCTGTAAACAAGATGTTTCCAGTCTTATGAAATATCCACATTTATGTATGAAACATAACAATCATAATTGAGAGTTACCGTCAGATGCAGTTCTGCTGAATTTGCAGTTTCAGTTGTTTTGTTTTCCTGAAAAGTTATCAAATATAAAGAGCAATCAATTGGCATGGAATTTAAATTCATTACGTTTCCATGGAACCATTCAGTATGCAAATTTTACAACACATTTTGTCAGACATTCAATCAAGAAAAGTAACGAAGTGTTTAAAAGTGATCAAATCAAATTTAATGATAAAAATATAATCGTTTTTGGTACAGCAATGGTCTATACTAGTGTAAATGGTAATTATTAGTGAATGGTGTTCTATGTGGTGTTATAAATTATATAATAATAATGTACTATAATATTACTATAATATTGTAGTATAATAATGTATTATACTTATTACAGGGTGTGGTACGGAGGGGAGTGGTATGGTACTGGTATGTGGTGACATGGTTTATGTGTTAATAATGGCAGACATGGCGAAAGACCGCAGGCCCGCCGGACATTGCTGGTAAAAATGTCAAAATGCGGGCGGTAAAATCCAAGATGCCAGACTTACTGTCCAGTAATTTTTATGCCCCCACCATCAATGATGGAGGGGGGATATAGTTTACCCTGTCCGTGGGTACGTACATATGTACTTGTGTACGTATGTACGTATGTTCCAATTATTGTCCGGACAATAACTTTGTTCAGCAGTGGAGGATTTTCAAATACCTAGGCAGAAATGTTAAGCATAATGAGACAGTGTGTCGCACGCAGGAACCAGGTTCCTAGGTCCAAGGTCACACTTAAAGGTCAAAGGTCAAATGTAAGAATTTAAGCCTTCGATCCCTGTCCGCAGCATAATTTTGTCCAGCATGGAAGGAATTTCAAATAACTTGGCACAAGTGTTGAGCATGGTGAGACTTTGTGTTGCAAGCAAGAACCAGATCCCTAGGTCCAAGGTCAAGGTCACACTTAAACGTCAAATGTCAAATATAAGAATTTAAGCCATAGACCCTGTCCAGAGCATAATTTTGTCTAGCATGGATGGAATTTAAAATGTCTTGGCAGAAGTGTTGAGCACGGTGAGAAGGTGAGTCTCGTGCAAGAACCAGGTTCCTAGGTCCAAGGTCAAGGTCACACTTAAAGGTCAAAGTTCAAATATAAAAATTTAAGCCTTCTATCCCTGTCCGGATCATAATTTTGTCCAGCATGGAAGGAATTTCAAATAACTGGGCACAAGTGTTGAGCATGGTGAGACAGTGTGTCGCGCGCAAGAACCAGGTCCCAAGGTCAAGGTCACGCTTAAAGGTCAAAGGTCAAATATAAGAATTTAAGCCATAGACCCTGTCCGGAGCATAATTTTGTCCAGCATTGAAGGAATTTCAAATAACTTGGCACAAGTGTTGAGCTTGGTGAGACGGTGTGTCTCGTGCAAGAACCAGATTGCTAGGTCCAAGGTTAAAGTCACACTTAAAGGTCAAAGGTCAAATATAAGAATTTAAGCCTTCTATCCCTGTTTGGAGCATAATTTTGTCTAGCATGGAAGGAATTTCAAATAACTTGGCACAAGTATTGAGCATGGTGAGACAGTGTGTCGCATGCAAGAACCAGGTCCCTAGGTCCAAGGTCAAGGTCACACTTAAAGGTCAAATAAAAGAATATAAGCCATAGACACTGTCTGGAGCATAATTTTGCCCAGCATTGAAGGATTTTCAAATAACTTGGCACAAGTGTTGAGGATGGTCAGTCGGTGTGTCGCGCGCAAGAACCAGGTCCCTAGGTCCAAGGTCAAGGTCACACTTAAAGGTGAATGGTCGTTTAAGCCATAGATACTGTCTGAAGCATAATTTTGTCCAGCAGGGAAGGACTAACTTGGCCGAAATGCTAAGCATGGTGTGTCGGTGCTTTGCGCGCAAGAACCAGGTCCCTTTGTATAATGTGGAGGTCATACTAAAAGGTCAAAGGTCATATATAACAATTTAAGCCATAGACCATGTCCGGAGCATAATTTTGTCCGGCATGAAAATTTTTCAAATAACTTAACAGAAGTGGTAAGGATTATGATACGGCATGTGGCGTTCAAGAACCAGGTCTGTAGCTGAAAGACCTTTGTGATATCCAAATTACTTCACACAATAAGAGAATACATGAGCAGAAAGTAAAATATAAAAGGACATTTCTATTTTTGCAAAATTATTTGTATTCGTATAGAAAAAGCGGCGCCATGTAGAAATAGCTGCATAGGTGGGGGCATCCGTGTCTGTGGACACATTTCTAGTTTTGTATCTATAATTATAATACGTATTTCAAACTTGATTTAGGCCAGTGAAATTTACAACTGGCCTGTAATTTTTCCCTTTTGTAGGACAGTCTGGCCTGTAATTTTTTTCGCTATGTCTGTAATGGTAATATACTGCAGTATCTTGGTTGGTGTTAAGAAATAAAAGCAAATAGCCATTTGCTTAAAATTTAACAGAAAAGTGAAAATATGCCTCATTATTTCATGCTATGCGGTGAATGAGTGGAGAATACCAGTGAATGATAACCCAATTATTTTACTCTAGGTCGAGTGAAATGATAACGTTTGATCATTTTACTCTTGGTCATATGGATCTACTGTTAACTTTGTTTTTATGTTTATTTTTTGTAAGTATGTGAATACACTAATCGTCAGTGTAAACATCGGCCTTTTTAAACAACATAAAACACATAATAAAATTCAATACAAATATAGTTAAGTGACAACGACGCAGTAAGAGTGGCACTATTTTCCCACCACAACAGTGATCGACAATTTTTTTTTTTTGAATCATAATGATGTCATAATACACAAAACTTGTGACTCTTCAGCATATCTCGCGCATTTTTAGCTCAACTTCATTTTTAAGCGTATGAACAGGTTAAAGTTTTTCGGTAAGCTGGTTTCTCAGGAATGGCTTGAGGGATTTCATTCAAACTTAGAACACTTATTCCCTATATTAAAACGAACTTATAGGCCAATTTTGATAACTCTAGTTTGAAATTTGTCCAAATTATGGGCATTTTTACACTTAGAAATTTTTACATATAGGCTATATGGACAGGTTAAAGTTTTTGGTAAATAGTTTCTCAACTTGTTGTTTCCGCTCTCTAACTCGAGAATGGATTAAGCTATTATAATGAAACTTCAAACATAGATACCTTATAGCGAGACCTTGCTTGGGATTGCATATGGGGTGGGTGCTGTCAAGGTCACTGTTACTAAAAATAGAAAAACGGTTTCCGCTCATTAACTTGAGAACATCTTGAGATATTGTAATAAAACTTAATACATAGATCATCTTATATCAAGACCTCACTTGCGATTGCATGTGGGGTCCGTGGGGTCAAGGTCAAACGGTTTCTGCTCAATAACTTAAGAACGCATTGAGATATTTTAATGAAACTTAATACATAGATACCTTATATCAAGACCTCACTTGGAATTGCATATGAGTCGGGTGGGGTCAAGGTAACTGTTACTAAAAATAGAAAAAAATGTTTAAGCTCAATGACTTAAGAACACATTGAGATATTTTAATGAAACTTTATACATACATACTTTATATAGAGACCTCACTTGGGATTGCATATAGGGTGGGTGGGGTTAAGGTCAAGGTCACTGTTACTAAAAATAGAAAAACGGTTTCCGCTCAATAACTTTAGAACGCATTGAGATATTTTAATGCAACTTAATTCATACATACTTAATAATTATCGAGACCTCTCTTGATATTGCATATAGGGTCAAGGTCACTGTTACTAAAATAGAAAAACAGTTTCTGCTCAATAACTAGAGAACGCATGGAGATATTTTAATGGAACTTTATACATAGATACCTTATATCAAGACCTCGCTGGTGATTGCATTTGGGGTGGGTGGGGTCAAGGTCGCTGTTACTGAAAATATATTAATGGTTTCCACTGAATAACTTGAGAATGCATCAAGATGTTTTAATGAAACTTAATACATTGATACCTTATATCAAGACCTCGATTGGGATTGCATATGGGGTGGGTTGGGTCAAGGTCACTTTTACTAAAAATAGAAAAACGGTTTCCGCTCAATAACTTAATAATGCATTGAGATATTTTAATAAACTTAAAAGATAACTAATATTCAGACCTCGCTTGGGATTATATATAGGGTGGGTGGGGTCAAGGTCTAGTCTCCATTACTTAACATTAAAAATGGTTTCCGCTCAATAGCAC
The DNA here is from genome assembly GCA_027627225.1 of Congeria kusceri. Lineage (NCBI taxonomy): Eukaryota > Metazoa > Mollusca > Bivalvia > Myida > Dreissenidae > Congeria > Congeria kusceri. The sequence continues at coordinate 29,020,968 of CM051031.1, read as the reverse complement.
ATTGAGATATTTTAATGAAACTTCATACATTGATATCTTATATCTAGACGTCGCTTGGGATTGTATGTGGGGTGGGTGGGGTCAAGGTCACAGTTACTAAAAACAGACAAACAGTTTACGCTCAATAGCTTGAGATGACATTGAGATTTTTTTATGAAACTTTATAAATAGATACCTTATATTGAGACCTCGCTTGGGATTGCATATGGGGCTGGTGGGTCAAGGTCAAGTTCACTACTACTAAAATTTTTATTGATGTGCTTACTTCAATGCATTTCGTTCGAAAAATTAGGTTTTCGTGGAATTTCCATATTTCTTATTTTAGAACAAAAATGCTAGTAACTCTGACAAGCACAAGAAAAGTCTAGCGCGCTGTCCTCGACAGCTCTTGATTTATTTATTGTTCAAAAGCATGAAATAAAAAATAAATTGTTTAATACAATGTAAGATCGTATTTTATTTCATTCGTGTTCATAGAAACTAGATATTTTCACTTGTGGCTGAAGCCACTCATGAAAATATTGTTTCTATGACCACTCATGAAATAAAATACGATCTTACACTGCATTAAACCAATATCCTCTATTTCTCAGTTAATTCCATTCTTTAACTAGCTATTGGCTAATAATAATATGAACCATGTACAGTAATGTTATTTATTGGCATAAAACAAAACAGAGAAGTTTAGTACTATAACAGTAACAAAAGGTATTGTACTGTTACACATATTATATTTTAACAGCACTTGATGCTCATAATGTCCTTCTAAGCCATGTGAAACATAATTTTGGGAAATTTCTCACCTCACTAAATCCAATAATGAATTAGATGAGATCTTAAGCAAATATATCAACATGGTTTGGATTACTTCCCTTTGATTAGAACTAGATTTCCATTAATTTTGTCTTATTTCCTTCCATGGACAAACCAATTGGGAATTTGCTAACAGTTAATTTGTTCAACTCTGTGAATAAATGGAACAAACTGTATTATGTGTATTGCATATTGCTTTTTCCAGGGAACAGCCATAGTGGGCAGCAAATACAATGCCCATTTGTCATCTTGTCTCTCAAAAGGTCTGATGTGTATTCCTGATTAAATTTATATTTGGGGAAAGGTTTATGGCTCAGGAAAATTCCAGATTTGCAGATATTGAACACTGACATATTGTTGATTGTTTTATCTGGGAAATGTTACATTATTTAAACCATTTCAATTATGCATGTGTCTCTAATATGCCATTTGCGAAATATTTCTCAGAAAACATGTTGGTTGTTATCCTAAACAGTAGTCATTATTTTAATAAATAACAAAGTATGTATGCAATTTCGTATTCAGTTATTCCTACTTTATTTGAAATTGATCATGCTTCTTTAATTGCTTTTCATGCTGTCCAGAAATGCTAAACCTTTTCCACTGGTTTGTTAATTCCAATTAAACTTTTAAAAAATGTTAAAAATGTTTGAAATAATTATGTCAAAAAGTTGGTCTAATAATTTGTCCATAATGCACCTGCAACATTATGTACTGATGAACTCAATCGAAAGTGCTTTATCTCCTCAAAAACATTTATAATCCTAATTTGACCTAATGCATTGACAAAGTTTACTGCACAAAATCAAAGTTGAACATCTTGTTGTATTAATTTGATGGCCATGGGTTTGGAGAGAAACTTTGCATGTTTTGCTGAAGACATCAACTGAAATAGAATTTCAAGATAAGACAGGTCTCTATTAATCTCTTTCCAGACTGGTAACCCAGAATAAAACCTCCCAAAACTTACTTGGCTTGCAACAAACACTTATCAGTGGAATTAGCAACACATATTTTCACACAGCTTTTGAGCCAATTTATGTTTTCCCCCTTTTCTCCTATTAACTGCATTATTGTAAATATTTACCTGTGAAAATGCAGATGTGTAGCTGTACCAATATTACAAGTTTGTGAAACATTTTTGGGGTGCAGCCTGGCAATGTGGGCAAGCAACATTATTCAGAATGTTTTATTACAACATTAATGAATAAGTATTAATACATATTTTTAATAAGTTTTAATAAGTGTACACATATAAATCAGTTCTGTGTTTTATGTTCCCCCAGGGGACTCATCAAATGATTGCACATTGGGTCTGTCTGTTTATCCTTTCTTTCATCTAGCTCTTGTGCATTCATTTTGGTTCTTGTGCATTCATCTAGCTTCTTGTGTATACAGTTAGCATCTTGTGCATCAATCTAGCTTCTTGTACATCCATCTAGTATATTGTTAACCCATCTAGCTATGTGTTTATCCAGCTAGCTTCTTGTGCATCCAGATAGCATCTTGTGCATCCTAATAGCATCTTCTATATATATCTAATAACTTCTGCTTTTATGTATCCATCTAGCTTCTTGTTTATCCATCTTACTCTTGAACATCTATCTAGATTTGTGTGTATATTACCAGCATCTTGTGTATCCATCAAGCTTTTGTGCTTCCTTTAGCATCTTGTACATCTATCTAGATTGTTTCTTGTACATCCATCTAGCATCTTGTGTATCCATCTAGCATCTTCTTCATCCATCTAGCATTTTGTGCGTCAATCTAGCTTCTTGTACATCTTTCTAGTATTTTGTACACCCATCTAGCTTGGTGTGCATCCTGCTAGCATTTTCTTTATTCTATTAGCATCTTGTGCATCCATCTAGCTCGTTGTACATCCATCTAACTTCTTGTGCAACCATCTAGCAGCTTGTGCCTCCATTTATTATCGCATGTATCCATCTGGCTTCTTGTGCATCCACATATATTCTTGAGCATCAATCTAGCATCTTGTGCATTCATGTAGCTTCATAAGCATCCATCTAGCATTTTGTGCATCCATCTTACATCTTATACATCCATCTAGTGTTGTGTGCATCCATCTAGCAACTTGTGCATCCATCTAGCATTTTGTGCATCCTTATAGCATCTTGAGCATCCATATAGCTTCATGTACATCCATCAAGCTTCTGTTGCATCCATCAAGTAATTTTGCATCCATCTAGCTTCTTGTACATACATCTAGCTACTTGTGCATTCATCTAGCTTCTGATGCATTCATCTAGGTTGTTGTGCATCTATTTAGCTTCTTGTGCATCTACCTAGCTTCTTGTGAATCCGTGTAGCTTTATGTGTATCCATGTAGCTTCATGTACATCCATCAAGCTTCTGTTGCATCCATCAAGCAATTTTTTATCAATCTAGCTTCTTGTACATACATCTAGCTTCTTGTGCATCCATCTAGCTTGTTGTGCATCTATCTAGCTTCTTGTGCATATATCTAGCTTCTTATGCATCTATCTAGATTAGTGTGCATCTATCTAGCTTCTTGTGAATCCATGTAGCTTCTTGTGCATCTATCTAGCTTCTTGTGCATATATCTAGCTTCTTGTGCATCTATCTAGCTTCTTGTGCATGTATCTAGCTTCTTGTGCATATATATAGCTTCTTGTGTATCTATCTAGCTTCTTGTGCATCTATCTAGCTTCTTGTGCATCTATCTAGCTTCTTGTGCATCTATCTAGCTTCTTGTGCATATGTCTAGCTTCTTGTGCATCTGTCTAGCTTCTTGTGCATCTATCTAGCTTCTTGTGCATCTATCTAGCTTCTTGTGCATCCGCGCAGCGTCTGGTGAATCCATCTAGCTTATTGTACATCAATTTAGCTTGTGAATCCATCTAGCATCTTGTGCATCCATCTAGCTTCTTGTATATCCATCTAGCTTCTTATGAATCCATCTTCTGCATCTATCGACCCACTTCTGCATCCTTCTAGCTGCTGGTGCATCCATCCATCTAGCTTCTTATGCAGAACATAACAATATACATAGAAGACATTCAAATGGAGTTTCATATACTGACAGAGTTTTAATATGAAATATGCAATATAATGATTATTACTCTAAAAATGTATACATGTATATTTCCATTCATTTGTGTTGCATGGACAACAACTATTTAGTAGTGAAGGGACGTACTGTAGAACCTCAAAAAAAGAAGACAGTGATGCATTATAATATTATACTTTTGAATGAAGAGTGATATGTAGTCTACAAGTTTTATTTAATATCTAATATATTCTAAGCCATTGTTAATGGAGCAACTGATATGTAGCATGTTGTATACAACTGCAGTATTACTTTTTTTAAATCCATGGTAACATATGCTTTGATGTAAGCAAATAACAGAACAGTGCAATATGACATTTTACTGCCACTATTGATCTGTATAATGCATGTCAATGAGAACTCTTGAATTCGCTGAAGCTGAGAATTGTTTGGCATCATTGCATTGGTACAATAAGTTGACCAGCATCGTGGTAATATTTGCTCCTGTACATACAATCCTACCAGTTATTACTGAAGTCATTGTGGTAGAAATTCAATACCCCAAGATATTCAAACCTCTTTGATGTTAAATGTGACAGAAACAAGAAATGTCTTTAAAAAAGACAATCGGCGTTGAAATTAATATTGATATATCAGTTTTATCCTAAACATAATACAATTGGGCCAAGATGATCGGTTACGTGACTTCTCGGACCCCAGATTTTTCGGCCCCAACCTATATAAGATGACTTCTCGGATTCCCAGATATTTCGGACACCATAAGACAACTTTTCATAACCCCAATATGAATTTAAGATGAATTCAATCATTATTAATTATTGCAATGTGATGAAACCGTTCATACCGCCCCATGCTTTTACCAGTGAGACATGAATAACCTAAATAATTTACGTTAACATAATGGTTATTTGTTAGGCAAATTTAACAAATAAACAATTAAAGCAAATAATTGCGGGAATGAGTGAAAACTATTTTGTATCAGATGAGTGTAGTTATTCTTAAAGACGTTTGCAACAAAAATAAAATAATTGGGTTAATTTCTACTTTTGCTTCATTTTTTCTTTATTGTATATAGGTTACAATATACTAATTTTATCTCTAATGTCCATTCAAAATAAATTGTTTTAATAGTTCAAGTTCATGAAGCATATTTAATAATCAAAAACACACGTATGCAATGAATTTCCAAACAAATCAGTTTAAAAATGATCCATTAAATATCTCCATGCTATTTTGGTAATTAATACGTTGTTTATGTAAACCATGTTAAAACGAAACAGGAAAAAGGCTACACAGGTACCCTATTTGAAATCCAATATTTCCCAAGCAAGTTCGGTTAGTCATCCTTTTTATTAATGTTTTGGGGTAAGTATACTTTGATGCATGTATGTGCGAAATTTTAAGAAAGTATGTAGTTTGGAACAAAATTTGCAATTGATAAAACATGAAGTTTCAGATAGCATTATTAATTCCCATTTGACATACTTAAATGTCCAGTCAAATTCATTATTTTAGCAGTAAATGTAGGTAAAGCGTTGTTATTGTCAACATACACTTGTATTTTGCCAAAGCATGTAAAACATATCAGTTGAGAGAACCTTAACCTTGTTTGAAAACAATTATCCTATATACTTTAAACATTGATAAAAGTTCAAACTGAAAAAAGGGGCTTCGATAGGCACGGTATTCAAAACCCAATATTTCCAGAACAAGGCCGGTGACCCCTATTGTTTTAGACTGTTTTAGTTTCAGTATACAATGATCTTTTAACAAAATCTGTCGTTTGGAAAAAAAAGATAAATGTATATCTGATTATTTATTGACGATTTCACCGGCATATTTAATGAACAATTAAACTAGTTAAGCGTCCATTAAAAGTCATTTTTTAAATGGTAACTGTAGATAAAGCACATTTTATCATTAAACTGCACTTGTATATTGCCAAACGAAACATTTAAAAAATATACATTAAAAACCCAACATCTTTGTTTGAAAATGAACAAATTATATAATTCCCCACTTCTAATCACACAAACTGAAAAAAAGGGCTTCGTACCGTAAAGGTACCGTATTAAAAACCCAACATATCCGGAACAAGGCCAGTGACCCTATTTTTTAAGACTGTTTTAGTTTTAGGATACATTGACGCATGTTTGTGCAATTTTTTAAGAAAATATGTCGTTGAAAAAAAAAATGTTCCGAACTTCTTTAAGTAATATACCCTACGTTCATCTCTGAAGTTATCTAATACATAAACATTTTGAAGTCAAATAATCATTTATACTGTGTATCATATAATGAAAAGCAATCTTCAGGGAACATTCAGCGCATTCGAAATAATGATGACTTCATTTTTTATAACACAACATAAAATTTCATAAGACTATGGTGATGTAAATTTATATTCGGTAGGAATATATCTGGGTTTCTGTGTAGAATTAGTATTGCAAATAATGTATTCGTGCTACGCGAAGTAAAAGTAACATGAATAACATATCGACGTATTCCGAGACTTCTTTCACCACATTGTATTATAAAAAGATTGTGTAACATGCTTTTATAGATTCAGTAATATTCCTACCGAATATAATTCAAAATCTTCATGTAGTCTTATGAAATATTTTGTTTGTGGTATCAAAAATTGAGAAATTGATACAAATGTGCAATTCTAAATAATTTTAATAAAACGCAACCTCAATTCAAAAATTCAAATAGACATACTAGTAAGTTTATAAACATAAATTCTCCATTTATTGAAATATTCGAGCTTATGATTCTCTGCACGCTAATTGATGCATGTAACACAGCTATACACCGGCCAGTCTGGTACCCAGCTTCTATCATAATATTTACAAAAGGGCAACTTATCCAGACTCTATACACCAGCTGCCAAACGCGCGCTATTTTTAGAATGAGTTGAACTACTAGAATAGAATTGCTATTTATAAAGCTGAACAAAATAGTTATTTCATTATGTGAATGAATATTACATTCTGTTCATGACATTAAATGAGTAAAATTGTTCATAATTATGTTCAGTTGTAGAGTGTATGTCAAAGATATGTTTATACCTTTATTTTAACCGCTTAGGTAAACAACTATAATCCCCAAAAGTCTGCAACAGTTATTGGTAGACATCAAACTATTGTTGGTAGTTTGAATTCCCTAAAATTAGAAAATTTACCCATTTTTATTGGCATTCAATTTTCCTGCTGCATAAAATTATCGTAAGAAATCTAGGTCAAAAGTGATATTAGACAGCTACGCTGAAAACAGTTAAAGTTTGAACTAAAAGCTGCATGCATTTATAAAATAAAATAATGCTAGTATTGCTTAAAAACGGCTAACAATGTTATTGAATAGGCAAGTTTCTGTCTCCCGCTGTCGTAATGAGTGTTAAGGTATATCATGGATCAAATATTTGCTATTTTCACAAAACAAAGCCTTTTAAGTGAAAGAAAAAGATTTCTCAATTTCAAAAAGACTTCCCAAAACTGATTGGCGTATGAAATCAGATACTGCATGAGGTCGTATATCATTGTGTAATGCTCAGTGTTGATTGTACATGTCATGAGATAAGACATTATGTTTTAACAACTGTCATTTTAATTGAATATACTCGACTCAAATATAAATCATTAGCAATACAAGACATTTGGTATTTAAGCTATCCATTGCGAAACTTAATAACTTGAGAGTCAGCCAATACTGAGTTGTGTGAGCACTTAGTGTTAAAATTTACAGTCTAAGGTCAATTGCTTACAGGTTGTCATTCATTTTAAAGTAGTTCAAAGCCTGGGCATGAAGTGCAAATTGCCAAATAGTAAGACTGGCAACTGATAACCCAATTAGTTTGTTTGCACCAATCAGGACTCGAAATATTGGTTAATAAAAGTTCAGTGTATTTGTATATTTATGTATTTTAAAGTACATGTGTTTATCAGTCATTCTTGTATGTTTAATTGTTTAAAGATTTGCTCAAAATCTGGAAGGTGTAGACATATATTTCTAAATGTTATGCACTATTTAAGAAATAATTTAAGATTTATTGTTGTTTATCGGCCAATAAACAACAATTTGGCGTTCTGATGTGTAGAAATTATACCTCGAGGGCATTAGCCTGAGTTGTTTAATAGCAACCACGCATCAGAATGACAAAGAGTTGTTTATTGGCCGATAAAAAAATCATAATGCGAAAATTATTTTGTTTCTAACATGATTTGACATATATTTTTATGCCCCCGGCATTGTCCTGTCTGTCCGTCCGTCCTTCCGTCTGTCCGTTCTTCCAGTGTCTGTGACAAGGTTAAGTAGATTTTACCATTTCGTCTACCACCAACACCGCTTACTACAACAATTGGATACTTACGCAGTTGTTGCTTATGACCATTTCCTATCCACCCATATCACCCAACTTCACTTTGACATTGACCTTGACCTAATTTGCACTTAGAATAATTCAATTAGGCTGTTTCTTGGTTAACTTGATTTTACCGTTTCGTCTAGCACCAACACTGCTTGCTACAACACTTGGATACTTAAACAGTTGTTGCTTATGACCATCCCCAATCCACCCATATCACCCAACCTCACTTTGATCTTGACCTTTACCTAATTTGGACTTATAATAATTCAAAACTGCCATTTCTTGGTTAACTAGATTTTACCGTTTCGTCTAGCACCAACACCGCTTACTACAACACTTGGATATTTACACAGTTGTTACTTATGACTGTTCCCAATCCACCCATATCCCCCAACCTCACTTTGACCTTGACATTAACCTAATTTTGACTACGAAATGGGCTATCCAGCACCAACTGGGGGCATGTGTGTTTATCAAACACAGAATCTTGTTGCAATTGTAATTGGAACTACTTTGTACTGTACTGCCTTCCGAATCGGAACTTCGTTTTGCGTTGTTTATGGGTAGTTTATCAACGATAATTTTGTTCTTTGTCCTTAGAAACATTAGCGAGTATCATGTTAGAATATGGCATATAAGCACTAGCATTGAAAAGAAAACACGCAAACAACAACATCAAAACAACAGACAGTCCCACAGTTCTGTGTAGACTCCCCTGAGATCTGAAGTGTCAAGTGTATAACATGAGCAATGGAGTTTACACCATAATGGTACCCACTAATTTAAAACCTGTTTTTGCAACCTTATATGTACAATAATATTGAAATACTTGGAAACAATATTGTTTTTCGCATCCTTCGGGAGTGTAGTCAATGCATTTGTGCAAAATCAGGGCTGTCTGGATTAGCACTTAAACAAAAGGACAAAATTAGTTACTGTTCCAGACAGTATAAAGGCCTCAAACACAACAGTGTATGGTGAAGATGGATTTTGATTAGGCTGCGCTTTAAAGGAGCGCACAGATGGTAGGTCATCAATAACATATGCAAAATAGACTTCATTTGCATAAAATTTATATTGAAGCATTATTAAATATGATTTATATATATATAGCATATAGTCGCCACTTTGTCTGTCCATCATACCGTGGCTCCATGGCCATGGATGGAGGGATATTAAAACTACTTGGCACATTAATGTTAATCTTAATGAGTCCATTTGACATGCACATGCACCAGGTTGGTAGGTCAAAGGTCAATGTCAAACTTAAAGGTCAGAGATGAAAACTGGCCATGGAAAGAGGGATTTTTCAATGACTTGGCACAAATGTTTGCCTCAATGAGATGGTGTGTCACATTTTCTTTACAAATTTAGCAGTGTCAAAGAGGCATTGGGGAGCATCCATCCGTGATGTACCGTTAAGTGCATGCGTCTTCATTAAAGAGTGCAATATGTAGGCGTGTGTTTGAGTCCAGTTGGAAGCGTGTATCCCAAACAAAACTTTTTTATGCCCCCGGCATCTTGATGCTGGATATATATGATATGCTGGAGGCATATAGTGATTGCTCTGTCCGTGATTCCATGATTTTGTGATTCTGTCCGTACAGTTAACTAGATTTTACCATTCGTCTAGAACCAACACCGCTTACTTCAACACTTGAATACTTACACAGTTGTTGCTTATGACCATTCCTTATCCACCCATATCACCCAACCTCACTTGACCTTGACCTAATTTGGACTTTCGAGAGTAATTCAAATGGGCTGTCCAGCACCAACCGGGGGCATCTGTGTTTATCGAACAGAGCGTTTTGTTTTTGTAAACGCTTCCATCCACGTATTATTCCTACTCCAACAATATATTTTAAAGACATAGTAAAATATCTGTTTTCAAATAGTTGTCTATATTTTTGTGAAATACGGTCAATATGCCTCTTTAAAAATGTATGCAGCTGAAAATAATGTATGGATCGTATACTTTATTCCAAGTAATTTTGTTGTTACTCCTTATGGGAAAACCTCTCAAAAATGTGCCATCCAAATTAATATGCTTATATAAATAGCCATAATTATTTCATTGCGCATTATTACCTTTTTGGCGTAGCTGTCTAAGATCACTTTTGACCTAGATTTCTTGCGATAATTATGCAGCGGGAAAATTGAATGCCAATAGAATAAGCCAAATTTTCAAATTTTAGGGAATGCAAACTTCAAACAATGGTTTAACGTATACCAATAACTGTTGCATACTTTTGGGGATTAAAAATTTACATTATCGTTTACATGAGCGGATAAAACGAAGTTATAAACGTATTCTCGACATATACTCTAGAACTGAGGCTAATTATGAACGTATTTTCTCATTGTATGCCATAAACAGAATGCTATTCATTCACGTAACGAAATAACTATCTTGTTTAGCCTACATTTATATAAGCGGTAGCTCTATAAAATGCAATTGTGCAATGTTCCCATTTATAAATCTCATTCATAGAGTTGCCGTTCCATGTAGCCCATTGATTCTACCGAGTTCATCACATTCCAGAAACAGTAGTGTCATTCTGAAAATAGCGCGGGTAGCTAGCAGCCGTTGTATATAGCTGTGTTAATATTCTCATAGAGTTGCCGTTCCATGTAGCCCATTGATTCTACCGAGTTCATCACATTCCAGAAACAGTAGTGTCATTCTAAAAATAGCGCGCGTAGCTAGCAGCCGTTGTATATAGCTGTCTTAATATTCTCATAGAGTTGCCGTTCCATGTAGCCCATTGATTCTACCGAGTTCATCACATTCCAGAAACAGTAGTGTCATTCTGAAAATAGCAGCCGTTGTATATAGCTGTGTTAATATGCTCGTACATGCATCAATAATCAGAGAATCATTAAACCTAAAATTTCAATAAATGGGGAATTTAGGTTGATAAACTTACTGTTAATTTGAATTAAAATTGTGGTTACGATTTATTAACGATTATTTATAATTACATCGTTCTATCAACTTCTCTAGTAGATGTTATTTAATCTGTAAAACGATGCTACATTTTCTAGAGATAAAATGTTATGAAAGAAGATTCGGAATACGTCGAATTGTAATTCGCGTAGCGTGAATACACAATTTGCATTACTAATTATATACAGGAACCCTTGATATATCATAGTTCTACTAATATAATTTAAAATCGTCATAGTCTAATGAATTTTTATGTTTGCGTTATCAAAAGTCTTAACATTTGAAAAATCGCTGAATGTTCCATGACTATTGCTTTTTATTGGGATACACAGTATAAATGCATATTTGACTTCAAATCGTTTTTATATTAGATAACTAACATCAATGGTATATTACCGGTACTATAAATAACTATGTAGACTCGTCTGATACATAATAAATTTAATTCATTCCCGAAATTATTTTCCTACATGGTTAATTTGTTAAATTGGCTTGACGAATTCAGATAACAATTATGTTAAACTAAATTATTTTGGTTATTCATATATCATTGGTGGAAACATGGAGCTGTATGATTGGTTTATTCACGGCATAGATATTAGCGATTTAACTTTTGGGTCCAAGAAGTTTTCTTATAGTGTCCGAAAAATCTGGGGTCCAATAAGTCTCCTAATATTGGTGGGTACCAAAAAATCTGGGGTCATCTTGGCCGTCTTTTTAGGTAATTTTTAAATGACATCTCAATATTAATTTCAAATTTTTTAAAGACATTTTTTGTTAATGTTCTTCATGTCTTGTTCACCTATATCATGGTGCAATAGGAGCATAGCATGAGGCTTTGTCAAACTTGACACTGGAGTGTGTACACCTCCCTCCAGAACAACCACAGTGAAAACAAATTATATATTCATTAATTTAATGAAAATGTTGTTATTTTGTGGAAAATGACAGCCTTTACTAAGGCTATCATTATGACAAGAAGCAATTTGTATTACAGTGTGAGTCAGGTTGTGGTGAAAAATGAGAGCAGCTTGTATTCTTCAGTGAGACAATTAAAGAAAACTGCTGATCTGCACCAGCCACTGATCTCATATTTTGCATGTTACAGAAGCTATTCTCAATTGACAATGTACAAGAGTAATAGTTGTTTCACATTATAAAGATCATCACTGATACTTTTGTAATCAGAAAAAGTTATTCGAACAGCAGAATTGTGGGTTAACAATGGTGCCTATTATAATTGGCCAAACATGATTGAATATAGCATCCTAAAGATTCTTTAAAGGGACTTGTTCTCAGATTTTCATATTTGTAATATGCTATTAAACGTATAAACTGGATAAATTGAGGCATCTGAACTAAAGAGCTCGGGTTTTATAACAAGAACAGCATAAAAACAAAAGAACAAAAATTTGCCCGCACCAGAGCTCAAACCTACGACCTGCAGATCAAAAGTCTGACGTGCTAACCACTCAGCCAGTGTGATGGATATACATGTCCCTGTAATTTTTGCTTTATATATGTGAATCATGATTGTGTTTTCAACAATTTCAATGAAAATAAACAGAAATACTCTAAATTAAACAAGGGTTTCGCATTATAAACTCTTATAACTTTCCTTTATTTCAACTGACGATCATACTCATTAATGATACCATTATTTCCAATAGATTTCTAAGTCAGCAGTGCTGTTTCGCTCCTAAATAATTATACCATTATTTCCAATAGATTTCTAAGTCAGCAGTGCTGTTTCGCTCCTAAATAATTATACAACTTTTTTTTTCCTTTTGAAATCTGTGACAAAAGTTTCGTAAATTGTCAATTCATCAATCTGTGAACAGGTCCCTTTAAAGGCCATATATGTAATGCAGCGTTAAATCTTGCTTGTGGTTTTGAAGCAGCAGTCCAGAAAAATGTTCATAAAAATAAAACTTCTAGAAATCGCTTCTAATGGACTTCTTACTGATCAAAATACAAAAAAAAAACGCATTGGAATCGGTGAAATAATAACCTTTCAATAACTTTTTATCATAAAGTTTCTGTAAGCGATAGCTGGTGATGCCTCTGGAGTAAATCAGCATGTAAATTATTGTCTGTTCCATTCGTTCCAAGCGTTTTCGAACATCCTTTCGTAAAAAAGTAACAGTTTCCAGTCGAATAAATACCATTAACGTTCATTAAAACTATTGCCCACTTACGATTAACGTTCATTAAAACTATTGCCCACTTACGATGTATTATATTATATTCTATGGACTGGGCCTTTAAATGAATTATAAATATAGCCTATTGACATTCTTATAAAACAATTTTCAAAATTTCTAGATCTTCTGCCACTTGCAAGTAAAAACCCCGCAGCTATACATCACTCAAACATCTATGGGGACATGCTTCACAATGACCTGTTGTTTATTTCGCGTCATTTTGTCGATATCTATATGAAGATATTTTAGTTTTGTTAAATAATTAAGTAACTGAATTAAATTTAGTTTATTAAATTGATTTATTAATCAAAAATGTAATCTCTATAAAACAGACACATTAAATATAAGCTCTGTTTAAAATTACTATTGGTACGTCACTTTAAAAGAAAATTCAACTGACTCGATAACATTTCGCTATAAAGGCTTAATTTGACAGAAGAAAAACAAACACAAACTGGATTAGCCTTATAAAGCAGTGTTATCAGTCTTCCAGGCTGCCTTCTGTTTGTCACTAACACTGTCTTTTATATGATTGTTATTCATCCAACAGATATGCCATTTGAAAGCTGGCTATTGATTTCCTTGTTCTGATAATTTAAGCACAGGGGAAAGTTGCCTTTCACCCTTTGATTGAGTTTAAAGGAGTATCATATTGCCTGATGTAATGGTCTCAGTATGTTGGGTTTTCTGAGAAAATATTTGCATTAGCAGACATTTGATTCAGATACATGGGATTTGGCTAAAACGTAAATATGTAACTTATTGGTAAGGGAGTCAATTCTGCCTGTAGACATATGAAAATGGGCAGATAATCATTGATAAAGTGCTTGTTCTGCAGCCTTTTGAGATGATCATCAGTGCTAAGGGAATCCTTAATGATCTGTAGCAGCCGACAAGTAGCGGGTGGGAGTGATAGCCATATTAAAGGGATATAACTCTTTCATTTCAGGAATGGGTTACAGACAATGGTTTTACAAGGCTTGGGGTGTATTGGTTACAAATCAGCAGTGATAAAGTAAGCATATTGTGATGATGCTTGAAAGATATTGGAACTGTAAACACAGCTGAGGCCTTTCCTGACTTGATGGGCCTAGCAGCATAAGAGATCTGGGCCTATTCTAACATGGCTGGTGTTGCTCACAAGGTAATAATGATAGCAGATGAGGGCCTATGGTATCTAATTGAGGAGCAATTATGATCATGGAATATTTCTGTCAATTAGTACTTCACGGTAATGACAGCATAGTGAGAATGTAATCTTGTAAATGGTGGTAGTTGACACCTATTGAAATTGTAGATGTTTAGGCTTTACATTCCTATTATCTGTTGGTTCTTTGGCATAAAGCATCCTGATCAATTTGTGAATCTGTTATGGGGTAATCACTGTGACAGTTTATTGGTAAATCAAGTGATGCGCCACGGCGTGAACTCTACAGTAATCGCATAAAGAAGCTAGCGATGTCTAATATTTTCTTTGTAATCTGTCGGATATAATCACATAAAGAGGAAAATCTCTTTCGAAGGGTTATTCTCCAGTCGCTTTACACTGAGTTACCAGGTGTCCTCAGTAACTCATTTCTTCAGCAGGTATGCTGTTAACTTTTGATACAGGATATCGTACCATTTACATTGAGTGTGCTTTTAATAAATTTTTGTCGTCTGCTAATATTATCGACTGCTAAATAATTGCTACTCTCTGAGCTTTCAACATTGTTATTCTTTGGTGTGACCTTATACAGCGATTTATTTACACTAAACAGTGAAAATCCTGCAGTGTTTGGTGAATTTGATAATTTGATGATTTAATCCCTTGGAAGTGGGTATTTGATGACATATGACTAGTGATTAATTGAGTGTGGTGGAAGGTGGGCAGTTATTGTGACTATTTGCTAACTGATGGTTGGAGCAAACCAGATGCACTTGATGAGCTAGTATTGGTGAAACAGAACCTTCCATGAGAGGTAATTAACTTTATTGTGTGCGCTATTTATAGTGCATTGGATAATTGTATTAAATTAGCATGTAGAGTTATAATACATGTAGTTAGTAAGACTGAGCTGGAAGGAGGGTCTGTCTTGTATAGTAGCTTGTTATTAATCAAAAGAGATGTCATGCTTTGTTTGTTGTAGGTTTGTTTGTTGTTGTGTTTTGTGTGCTATTGTTGGAAAAGAGTTGAGGTTGTACTGATACTGCATTAGGAGAAGTGCTGTTACAGGCATGTAAATTATTCAAAATAAAATGTATCTAATGTTGATGGTGTGCTATTGTTGGAAAAGAGTTGAAGTTGTATTGATACTGCATTTGGAGAAGTGTTGTTACATGCATTTAAATAAATCAAAATAAAATGTATCTTTTTTTTTATGTTGATGGTGTGCTATTGTTGGAAGAGAGTTGAAGTTGTATTGATACTGCATTTGGAGAAGTGTTGTTACATGCATTTAAATTAATCAAAATAAAATGTATCTAATGTTGATGTTTATAACAAGATTGAGAGATAGCCAAGCTATGCTGTTAGATGTTCTTGAAGCCTGAAGCTTTAATGGCTGCATAATTTTTCAAATGGGTTATGGTTGACAATGTAGATTATACATCCAGAGGCGGCAAGTGCAAACCCCAGATATCTTCAGTATAAGGCGTTACAAAATTATGTTTGTTTCAGGTTACCCAACCTACTCTAAAAAAAATGCCCCGACCCTAGAACATTTTATTGAGTGTGTCTGATATTTTTTTGTTTTATTTACTTTTTTTCAATAATTAAATGTTTGTTGGCGAAATAAGTGTTTTGTTTTGATAGCATCCACTTTAAAACATTGTTTAATGATATTTCCGACATGTTTTCAATATTCATTCAGTTTTAGAATCTTCAAGTTGACCATTTACCAAATAAAAAAATAAAAATAAAAAATAATTCCCTACCTACCTACCCTAATTTAGTAACCTGAAACAAACATTTTTTTAAGCCTTATTGGTAAACTACTTACAACTTTTATAGTAGTTAAGTAATGTTAGATCCATTTAAAAAATATTAATTAATACATTTTAAGTGAAGGTTAACTTTATCTTGGATATTAGAATTCATTAGATAGATTGGATTTATTTGATTCATGTATGCATATTTTATATGCTGTGAAAGTGTTTTATCATGTTCTGTGCATTTCATGTCTCATTTGGGGACCCTCATTGTCTCATGTGTCTGCATGCACTTCATTCACAGACATATATAAATTTGCTTTTTTATATAAAATATATTTCATAATAGCAACAGACTGTCTTAATGTGAAAATATTTAAATTCCAAAAAAATAATTGTTATACTGATGTAATGGGAATTTGTGTACAAAAGTGGTCTCCAATAAGAATATAACTGAAATTATATTATAAATAATGAGTAAACTAAATAAATGAATAAATAAATAAATAAATAAAATTGAATAAATAAATAAACAAATGAGTAAATATCTTAAAAATAATAATATTATAATATATCATTTAATAAGATTTTGTACAAAAGCAGACCAACAAAAAAAAACATGCATGCTATATTTAGTGCCATTGTCGATATCTATTACATTTTACTTTTGTTTTCTAATTGAGAAAGTCTATTAAAATTAATTTATTTAAGGGACCTTTTCACAGATTGACGAATTGACAATTTTAAAACATTTTGTTACCTTATCTGAAAATAAAAGAACAGTGTATACAAGGGAGCAAAATAACGCTACGGACCAAGAAATATAATGTAAAAACCGTTTCGTTTATGAGTAATCATCAGTTGAAATAGATAAAATTATAAAGTGTTTATAACGCTAAACGATGGAATAATTTTGAGTGTTTCTGTTGTTTTCGTTGAAACTGTTGACATCACGTGAAACACTTACATAAAGTAAATAATTCAGGGTGAAATACAGACGTCGGAATGGCCGATTGGTTAAGGCGATAGCCTTTTAATACGCAGGTCCCGCGTTCGAACCCCGTTGTGACCAATTTTTAGCTCAACTTTTCGAAGAAAAGGCAAGCTATTCTACTCGCGTCGGCGTCTGCATCAGCGTCGGCGTCCGAGCTAGGTTTAACTTTTTCGGTAAGCTAGTTTCTCAGGAATGGCTTCATTTCAAACTTAAAACATTAATTCCCCACATTAAAATGAACCTATAGGCCAAGTTTGGTAACTTTAGTTTGAAATTTGTCAAAATGATGGGCCTTTTTACACTTAGAAATTTTAGAAATTTTTACATTTAAGCTATATGGACAGGTTTAAGTTTTTCTGTAAGCTGGTTTGCCAGGGATGGCTTGAGGGATTTCATTCAAACTTAGAGCTTTTATTCCATATATTAACTCATAGGCCAATCTTGATAACTCTAGTTTGAAATTTGTCAAAATTATGGGCCTCTTGACACTTAGAAATATTACATATAAGCTATATGGAAAGGTTCAAGTTTGTTTACTTTTCGCTTCCGCTCTCTAATTATAGAACGGATTAAGATATTGTAATGAAACTTCAAACAAAGATACCTTATAGCAAGACCTCGCTTGGGATTGCATCTGGGGTGGGTGGGGTCAAGGTCAAGGTCACTGTTGCTAACAATAGCGAAACAGTTTCCACTCAATAACTTGAGAAGGTATTGAGATATTTTAATTACACTTAATACATAGATACCGTATATCAAGACCTTGCTAGGGATTGCAAATGGGGTGGGTGGGGTCAAGGGCCAGGTCACTTTTACTAAAAATAGAAAAACAGTTTCCACTCAATAACACTCAATAACTTGAGAACTTATTAAGATATTTTAATAAGACTTAATACATAGATACCTTATATCAAGACCTCACTAGGGATTAAAAATGGGGTGGGTAGGGTCAAGGTCAAGGTCACTGTTACTAAAAATAAAAAACCAGTTTCCACTCAATTACTTGAGAACGCATTGAGATATTTAATGAAACTCAATGCATAGATACCTTATATCGAGACAACGCTTTGGATTGCATATGGGGTGGATGGGGTGAAGGTCACTGTTACTAAAAATAGAAAAACAGTTTCCGCTCAATAACTTAAGAATGCATCGAGACATTTTAATGAAACTTAATATATACATACCTTATGTAGAGACCTCGCTTGGGATTGCATTTGGGGTCAAGGTCAATAACTTGAGAACACATTGAGATATTTTAATTAAGCTTCATACATAGATATCTTATATCTAGATCTCGCTTAAGATTGCGTATAGGGTAAGTTCAAGGTCACTGTTATTAAAATAGAAAAACAGTTTACGCTTAATTGCTTGAGAAAGCATTGAGATATTTTAATGAAGCTGAATACATAGGTACCTTATATCGAGACCTCGCTTTAGATTGCATATGGGGATGGTGGGGTCATATTCTAGGTCAATGTTACTAAAAATAGAAAAATGTTTTATGCTCAATAACTTGAGAATGCATTGAGATATTTTCATGAAACTAAATAGATACCTTATATTGAGACCTCGCTTGGGATTGCATATAGGGTGGGTGGGGTCAAGGTGGAGGTCACCATTACTAAAAATACAAACTGGTTTCAGCTCAATAGCTTGAGAACACATTGAGACCTTTTAATGAAACTTCATACATAGATATCATATATGTAGACCTCGCTTGGGATTGCATATAGGGTGGGTGGGGTCAAGGTCACCATTACTAAAAACAGACAAACAGTTTACGCTCAATAGCTTGAGAAGACATTGAAACATTTTACTGAAACTTTATAAATAGATGCCTTATATCCAGACCTCGCTTGGGATTGCATATGGCATTGGTGGGGTCAAGGTCAAGATCACCATTGTTTTATTTTCTTTTTTTTTCTAGATAGTTTTCTTGTCATTATACTTGAGTTTTTAGTTCCGATGCTTAAATCTGTCATGTTAATACATTTAATGGCATACGTTAAAAAATGCAACATCTGTGAACAATTCCTTTTAAATTGTTAATAGAGTTAAAAAAGTGGCAAGTCTATAAGCTTAAACTTATTTTCGTTAAAATAAGTGTTATAATAGTGACTTGAAGAACACTTTGTTTTGGCATATTCTGAGTTATGTTAAAGACATTTACTTACAGATTTTCGTATTTTCACTATATATTATTTAATGTCCTATTTGCAAAAACTGAAGAATCTGAATTAGGAAAATGTTAATATTACATAAGTAAAAACATTTAAAAGTAAAAAGTTTGCTTCCTCCCGGATTCGAACCCATGACCGCCACATCAAAAGTTTGATGCGCAAACCATGAGGCCTGCCAGACCTAAGTATGAAGGTGTATTTTTTATGGTGTGAAAGTATTACCGTGTTTTCCAGAAATATCTGTGAAAAGGGTTACATTAACGCATTATAATATTAACAAGATTAATTGATGTTTATTCATCAAGAACACATTATTTCCAATATTTTTCGTTGTCCGGAGTGTTATTTCGGTAATATTTTTTTGAATCTGTGTCAAAATTTGTGAAAATTGCTAATCTTTGAATGCCCGTATGTCCCTCTAACTAATGAAGCAACTCAGCTTTTATGACAGGTGAAGAACTTTAACGGAACATATGCATTGAACATTTTGCTAAATTAGATGCCTACATAATATTAATAAACAGTAAGAAGACAAAAAAAAGCATTCATTAATATTTTTGCTTAATACATATTTTCTTTAATTACATTCCAGTCTAATATTGACAGTAAATATATAAATGACACATGTTACATTGAATACTACATCATGCCTTTCCTCATACTGTAAAATAATTTTATTTTACGGTGGTCGTATTTTCACATATGTCTCGGTCTGAACAGAGTGCAAATTTAAGACCCCAGGTTAATATTCGTTTTGCGTGATTATTAAAAATGTATACATTACAATGAAAAATGTGCGAAGTTAGAAATGCGCAAATTAGCCATTTTCCAAGAATGCGCGAAATATAGACACCCCGAAATAAAATGATTTTACAGTATTGATGTAGGATGCATGTTTTACCTTCTTCTGTAAGATGTAACATGTTGTGAACTTTAGTTTGTAATCATGATTTCGTATTTTGCATGGTTCACATGACTACAGAATATCTAAAGTATACATTGTTTGTGGTAGAAACATAATATAACATACTTGGCAACTAAATGGGCAGTTGCCGATATCAATAGGAATTGCATTGATATACATGTACTGGAATATCAAAAGACATCCTGTCATGCTCCTATCAATATTTTCCCCCAGGGGGGGAGCGGCGGGCAGACGTAGGGGAATTTGACAAATGTTTTTTTTGGGGGGTCTAATTCCTAGAGCCAAGCATATTTGTCTAAATCCCCGCAGTGGGAGATGCTATATATCTATCAAATGGCGCGGGGCATATATTACCGGGATCTAAATTTCAACCAAAGTCTATTTCCCAAGGACCGAGAATCATTAGGCATGTCAAATTCCTGCCTGTCGGGAATCGCTTGCAGTCTAAAGTCCCCTATATGCCCACCGCACCCCCCCCTGGAGGAAAACATTGATAGGTGCATCAGGGATGGGAAAATATATTGTCCATATTGGCCAGCTTGTCCCAGAGGATGACTTTATGGACAAGTGAAATATTGTGAGGACAAGCAGCAAATATCCTTTGTCAAAAACAGACAAGAAAGTCAAAATGAGATTTCTCCAGCCCTGCTTATATATTAAAACATGGGCTTATTTAAATTCTGAGTTAATTATAAGTTGATTGATTTGCATCCAAACACAAACGTGAAATGACCAAAATGATTTCGATCTATCAATGGATATTATTTTTTAACTTAGTAAAGTGTCATCCCAGTTCACATAACATTGATGGTCTCAGCATTGGTAACACTTGCTTCAAATGTTGCCTCCTCAAATACTTGTTAAATGTTTGTTATTGCTGTTGTTTTCAGATATCCAGACAAAATGTGCAGGAATGAACACTGAAATTATTTTCCACTGCATAATTTGACCTATATGTAATTTTTCTTGGAGAGTGTGCCATATTTGTTCAAATTGTTGCTTAACCATTGGCCTGGCCTCTGCAATGGGTTTTCTTATACCTGTAGGAAATTCCTTAATTGCAACAAATGTATGACTGCACATTTTTAAATGCTGCCTTGTTATGGTGAACGATGCTCATTTACCATGTATTTTACCAAACTGTTTAATTGTTATGCCCCCGGCATCTTGATGCGGGAGGCATATAGTGATTGTCCTGTCCATCCTTCCGTCCCTCCTTCCATCCGTCCGTGACAAAGTTGAGTAGATTTTACCGTTTCGTCTAGCATCAACACCGCTTACTACAACACATCGATACTTACACAGTTGTTGCTTATGACCATTCCCTATCCACCCATATCACCCAACCTCACTTTTACATTGACCGTGACCTAATTTGCACTTAGAATAATTCAAATGGGCTGTTTCTTTGTTAACTAGATTTTACTGTTTCATTTAGCACCAACACTGCTTGCTACAGCACTTGGATACTTACACAGTTGTTGGTTATGACCATCCCCAATCCACCCATATCACCCAACCTCACTTTGACCTTGACCTAATAATTCAAATGGGCTGTTTCTTGGTTAACTAGATTTTACCGGTTCGTCTAGCACCAACCCCGCTTGCTACAGCACTTGGATACTTACACAGTTAATGCTTATGACCATTCCCAATCCACCCATATCACCCAACCTTATTTTGAACTTTACCTAATTTGTACTTATAATGATTTTACCGTTTTGTCTAGCACCAATACCGCTTACTACAACACTTGGATATTTACACAGTTGTTTCTTATGACTGTTCCCAATCCACCCATATCACCCAACCTTACTTTGACCTTGACCTAATTTGGACAAAGAAATGGGGTATCCAGCACCAACTGTGGTCATGTGTGTTTATTAAACACAGGATCTTGTTCTATTGGCTTTAATCAGTTTTGTTTAATTTATGCAACATCTTTGCTCCCTTGTTTGTGCCAATTCAATAATTCTCTTCAGTCTATATTGCGTGATGACATTTACATTGACATGTTTTTCGGCGCTGAATATTGTTGTTGCCGAAGAAAATTGCTTCGGGTAGAGATTTTTTCTTGCGTGTTGGCCCAGAAAATGACATAGAGATGACAAAAATGACGTTATTTTCTCGATTTCCAGGTCAATCACAATCTAGCTCAAGGTGTTTTTCTAGAGAATAGAAGGCACCAAACTTATTTCTTCTTTTTATTAAATCGTGGATCCAAAATTGAAGCTTGCATTTGTAAAGCAGATCAAGTTTTGTTTAACTACAAGCGCAAGAATCATATATCCTTGACCTCAAGCTCTTCCAAATGGGCAAGGAAAACGTGCAGATTTAGTGTTTGTTTTAACTTGGAAACTGCCATTTTCTTGAAGGTCAATAAATGCACATGCTTTTTATTAGAAAACCATGTCGAGTTTCGGCTACATGGAAACAGTTTGTCGGTGCATATCGGCACCGATAAAATCAACTTTCAAAAGTAGGCTTCAAGGAAACCCGCTTTAACATACTGATAAAATGCTCTGCCTGCTACATGCAGATCGAAATCAGGTGTGCAACACAAGGCCATCTTGGCTCTTGCTCGCACATGATGTGCATTACATCAACCTTCAAGCAGTTTAATTTAATGAACATGTAAATTTATTTCAGTTTCAAACGTCGCTGTTTCCATTCAATTAAAAGAATTAAGTGATAAGTGAATATGGAAATGGAATTAATAAAGCTTGTATGAAGTATTAAATCGTGAAAGTGTATTGTACTTTCTGTCAAAATGATTGACAAAAACGGATCTTCTTGCATTGTTGAAGTTGACACAAATTAATGAGAGATGATAATTGGATAAGCGGGAAAGTTTAGACTAGACAAGTGAAAGGTGTATGGCATTAAATGAGTGCATGTATGTATCTGTCAAATAGAGTTAACTGACATAGTACCAATGGTGACAAGAACATCAGTATTGACTTATTATAAATGATATGCACTGTTAATATGAATAGATATCTTGCCTTTTAGTTGATTATACATTTTGCAAGCAACAGGTTTTAAATCTTTAAATTACCATGTCAGGTTAATTATGATCAACTTAATAAATACATGATTTTAATTATATCAGATTTTTAATTAATACTTTGAATATTGACTTGAATTAAATGTAGAATGTTAATGCATTTATCATTAATGTACTAATTTTTTGTGAAAAAAGTCAAGATGGTCTAATGCTTAATTTGAAAAAAATATTATTTTGATATTCTGTTAATGTATGGGTACTTAAGCAACAAACTGTCTGCACTTGCTGTTTTATTTCATTATTACATGAAAAATAAGATGCATTAGCATTATTGCTTTCAGTATCTGCATTATCAATAACTTGTATTTCAGTGCTAAGTGTCTCGCTGACAATTCCAATACTTTTGACACAAATAAGCTACTTTAATTAATAAAATTGCATTGGATCCTGCCTGACAGGCAAGTTTAGTGTCTAATCAATATAAACACAATAATAAATCTCCATTGATGCTATTGCATTGGCGGAATTATTCAGGGACTTGGTACATGGCCGCATATCTCTACAGCAACTCGAACTGTAATTTCCTCCAACAGAATTCTGATCCTATAATTATGTTTTTGAGTTTTTGGTCTTTGGGAAATGTATGTTATTTATTAGGTTACTTTTGTTTGTTTATTGATGTCAGGAATTTATTGTTATATTAAACACATTAAAAAAAAACTGCTTCTTCTTTCTCTTTCCGCGTATAAATGATGCGTGTTGTGGGAAAGCCAGGCTTAATGGATCTGCATAAAGTGTTGTCCCGGATCAACCTGTGCAGTCCGCACAGGCTAATCCAGTAGGACACTTGTCGCCAACAGTGGATTTATGTTTAGAGAGACTTCCTTAAAACAGAAAATACCATAACAGCCGAAAGTGTTGTCCTGGATCAGCCTGTGCGAACTGCACAGGCTGATCCGGGATGACACTTTACGCACATGCATTAAGCTCGGGTTTCCCACCACACACCTCATATGCTGTTTAATGACAGATATTTCTTATGGGTTTGAATCAATATCTAGTAGTACTGTATCGTTTCATTCATTTGATGCCTGTTTTGTTGGAATTATTATCTTGTTGAAGTGTACTTTCCTACCAAATTGTTGGTGTTAAGGTATTGCAAGAAATTAGTAACATAAACAATTCTTAGGGCAACTTTTACACCCTGGAACAACTTCAGTCAATGTAAATGCAAGGAGATTAATACTTTTAATTATTTATGTTTCCAGTTCTATGATTATTATACCCCCACTGTTTGAAAAAGTGGGGGTCACATAGGAATCACGCATGTTGGTCTGTACATTGGTATGTCCCCTATTTTGTTTCGGCTCCATAACTTTAAAATTCCTGTAAGGATTATAATATAACTTCAGATTATTATTATTCATGACCAGACGATGTGTCGCGTACATGACCCATGCTTTTCCATCAAAGGTCAAGGTCACAATTCAAGGTCAAAGGTCAAATACTTGTATTTTGTTTCCGCTCCATAACTTATTAATGCCTGAAAGGATTTTAATATAACTTCAGATAATTATTTCCCATGGCCAGACGTTGTGTCTTGTACATGACCCATGCTTGTCCTTCAAAGGTCAAGGTCAGAATTCAAGGTCAAAAGTCAAATACAGGTAAAATACTTGTATTTCGTTTCCGCTTCATAACTTCGTAATGCATGGAAGGATTTTAATATAACTTCAAATTATTATTCCCCATGACCAGATGATGTGTCACGCACATCAAAGGTCAAGGTCACAATTCAAGGTCAAAAGTAAAATACTTGTTTTTCATTTCCACTCCATAACTTCATAATGCCCAGTAGGATTTTAATATAACTACAAATAATTATTCCTTATGACCAGATGATGTGACTTGTACATTACCAATGTTTGTAGGTCAAAGGTCAAGGTTACAACTTAAGGTCAAAGTTTGCATTTTGTTCCTCTCTGTAACTGCTAAATGCCTGGAAGGATTTTAATATTACTTCAAATTGTTACTCCACGTGACTAGGCAATGTGTCACGCACATGTCATGCTTATCAGTCAAAGGTCAAGGTCACAATTCAAGGCCAAATATGTGTGAATCTTTTTTCTGCTTGTACTATTCATTTCGCATTTCAAGCTCATTTTTCGGCGTAGCTGTCTAAGATCACTTTTGACCTAGATTTCTTGCGATAATTATGCAGCGGGAAAATTGAATTCCAATAAAATTGGCCAAATTTTCTAATTTTAGGGAATGCAAACTTCAAACAAACGTATACCAATAACTGTTGCATAATTTTGGGGATTACAAATTTACATAATTGTTAATATAAGTGGTTAAAATGAAGTTATAAACACATCCTTGACATATACTCAGACAGAACTGAGGCTAATTGAACATATTTTTTCATTGTATGCCATAAACAGAATGCAATATTTATTCACGTAACGACAACTATTTTGTTTAGCCTACATTTATATAAGCGGTACGCTTTATAAATAGCAATTATGCTATGTTCCCATTAATAAATCTCATTCACAGAGTTGCCGTTCCATGTAACCAATTTATTCTACCGAGTTCATCACATTCCAGAAACAGTACAGTAGTGTCATTCTAAAAATAGTGCGCGTAGCTAGCAACCATTGTATAGCTGTGTTAATATACTCGTACATGCATCAATAATAGCGTTCAGAGAATCATAAAGCTAATAATTTCAATAAATGGGGAATTTATAATTATAAACTTACTGTTAATTTGAATTAAAATTGTGGTTACGATTTATTAACGATTATTTATAATTGCATCTTTCTATCAACTTCTCCAGTAGATATTATTTAATCTGTAAAAAGGGTCTACATTTTCTATAGATTAAATGTTATGAAAGAAGATTCGGAATACGTCGAATTGTTATTCGCGTAGCATGAATACGCAATTTGCAATACGAATTATATACAGGAACCCTTGATAGATCATATTTCTACTGATATAATTTAAAATCGTCATAGTCTAATGAATTTTTATGTTTGCGTTATCAAAAATAAAGTCTTAACATTTAAAAAATCGCTGAATGTTCCCTGACTATTGCTTTTTATTGGGATACACAGTATAAATGCTTATTTGACTTAAAATCGTTATTATATTAGATAACTAACATGAATGGTATATTACCGGTACTATAAATAACTATATAGACTCATCTGATACATAATAATTTTAATTCATTCCCGAAATTATTTTCTTACATTGTTAATTTGTTAAATTGGCTTGACAAATTCAGATTTACAATTATGTTAACCTAAATTATTTTGGTTATTCATATATCACATGGAGTTGTATGATTGGTTGATTCACGACATAGATCTTAATGATAATTTTATTAAATTTTTAACTTAATAAATTTATGTCAAATTAACTTTTGGGTCCGAGAAGTTTTCTTATAGTGTCCGAAAAATGTGGTGTCCAACAAGTCTCCTAATATTGGTGGGGACCAAAAAATCTGGGGTCTGAGAAGTCACGACACCGATCATCTTGGCCGTCTGTTTAGGTAATTTTTAAATGACGTCCCAATATTAATTTCAACGCCGATTGTCTTCTTTCAAGACATTTCTTTTTCCTTTTATGCAGGTCATTTTGTCAATCAATAACAATACATTGTTCCATGTCAAAGCTCTACATCTGTGCCAAAGCTCTACATCTGTGCCAAAGCTCTACATCTGTGCCAAAGCTCTGCATCTGTGCCGTACCAAAGCGTTGTGTGGGGGTATTAATCACCTTTAGTGATAGCTCTAGTTGCATTTCTCTTCAATATATTTCAAGTGTGACATATTCCCATAATTCTTCATCTCGGAAGAGTGTTGAACAATACGTCATAACTTAATAGTCTGAGATATGGTGTATTGTATTCAATGAATAATGCCTTAATAGGCTTAAAGGTAAAACATCTTGAAAGAAAAATAAGAACAATGCTGATTACTCTGCAGTATTTTTTATATTTCAAATCAATATTTCAAGTATCATAGATTAGGATGATCAAACCACAGAGCATGCAAAAATATCTATTGTGGTATGTCATGATTTATGAGGACGTTTTTTTTTCAAATGAAAGCCAAAGAATGGAGAGGTGTTATCTTGAAAATATCTACAATGTTAAATTCTGGTGAGCAAATAATAGATTTTATATTGCATGTTTGATAAACATTAAAGATCATTGTGCAACTATTGTGCATTTGTTCAAGGGCTTTAGACCTTATCGCTTTTGGTCATCGAGCAGAGCCAAGCAGAAAACTATCTACACTTCTATCTGAGTAGAAATGTTAGACTTAATTGATTCATGTGGAAATCAATATTATTTGAAACAGGGCAGACTTTTTCCAGATATACAGTATTCTGGCTATATTAGCCCTAATGTAATTTGTCTTCTAATAAAATTTGGAGTTGTCAGTTATCTCTTTCTCTAATAAAATTTGCTGAAATCTTGGAGTTGACAATTATTTGTATCAGTGACCAATTTAAAGCAATAAGTGCTGCTCATGGAAAGTATTAGTTGATGCTAAACCAGTACCAGTACAGTCAAGTGAGGTATGTTTTGACTGTCTGTGGCGCGTCGTGAGAAAACCGGTCTTAATGCATGTGCGTAAAGTGTCGTCCCGGGTTAGCCTTTGCAGTCTGCACAGGCTAATCCGGGACGGCACTTTCCATTTATATGGTATTTTCTGTTTCAAGGAAGTCTCTGCTAACCATAAATCCACTTTAGGCGGAAAGTGCCGTCCTGGATCCTTTGCAGACTGCACAGGCTGATCCGGGACGACACTTTACGCACATGCATTAAGACCGGTTTTCTCACGACGCGCCACGTCTATAGTTTGAAGACCTTGAATGGCTCTACTGATAAAATGCTAACAGATGATTGAAGTCTCAGATTCTCATGAAGCCAAAACTCTTAAGTTGGAATTGCTATTTAAATCCCTGCATTTCAGTTATATGTAAATTTTAATGACAGTCTAGGTGACAGCATAACAATTTGTCCTTATAAATTTTATAATGTGAATAAAAAATTGTATATTGTAAAACCAAATCTCTGCTGATGTTATTTGCATTAAAATCATACCACATATTTAAAGATTGAAATGAAATTTAGTTCATTTTTTTGGCATGATTTGTTTCATTTAGTAACTAAACAATATGGTTTCTTATTTTAAAGGGTTTAAGGGACATGTTCACACATTGACATTTTTTAAACTTTGTCACAGATTCCAAAAATAAAATAATAGTGTATATGAAGGAGCGATTATACCATTTTGTTAATGAGTAATTATCAGCTGAAATGGATAAAATTATAAAGGGTTTGCAACACGAAACAATGGAAAAATTTGGGGGTGTTTCTGTTGTTTTCGTTTAAATTAATGAACCACTTACCTAAAGTAAAATTACACATTGAAGTATTTAAATCAGAATGGCCGTGAAGTTTTGCTTTAGACTTTTGATATGGAGGTCTGAGGTTCAAACCATATTTTTTCATTTTCTTTTTTTTATGCTTTTGTTGTTATAATACTTGAGCTCTTTAGTTCAGATGCTTTACTCTGTCAAATTTAGCCGTTTAATAAAAATCAAAAATATCTGTGAACTTTAATTGTCCATTAAATATTAAACATACGTTTGTAAAAACTAGTGGCACATATAGATAATTAAAAAAAGAAAGAAATTTATGCACTGTGGATAAAAGTAGCTGGACTATAATAATTGTCATTATGTTAAAGCATCAATACGGTGAAATCACTAATTTTTGTGGAGGTCTAATTTTCGCACATTTCACGCTCCTGCCATTATGCAAATTTATGTCCACTGTGATTCTTTTAACGATTTAATAATTTAAAAACACCTTCGGAGATAACACATTCATTCGTATGTATGTAGGTTTTCGTTCACGAATATATGCAGCTATAATTACGTGAATGTCATGATGTGAATGTTCGTGAGGGAACTTCGGGCATATAGTAATCGCATCATTCGTCCGTCTGTCCTTCTGTATGTCCGTCCGTCAGTCACGCTTCTTGTGCGGAGCATAACGCCATTAGTATTGAAGGGATTCAAATGAAACTTCATATAATGATAGAGGACAGTGGGAGGAAGTGCAGAATACAAGGACCAAAACTCTTTCTTCAATATTTATTGCCTTTTGTTTAATTTTATTGTGCGGAGCATATCTTGATTAGTATTGAAGGGATTCAAATGAAACTTCATATAATGATAGAGGACAATGAGAGAAAGTGCAGAGCACAAGGATCACAACTCTTTCTTCAATATTTACAGAGTTATTGCCCTTTGTTTTATTTCCTTATGTGAAGCATTAATTTTCTTGTGCGGAGCATATCTCCATTAGTATTGAAGGGATTCAAATGAAACTTCATATAATGATAGACGACAATGAGAGGAAGTGCAGAGCACAAGGACTACAACTCTTTCTTCAATATTTACAGTTATTGCCCTTTGTTTAATTGTCTTGCGCGGAGCATAACTCCAGTAGTATTGAAGGGATTCAAATGAAACTTCATATAATGATAGAGGACAATGAGAGGAAGTGCAGAGCACAAGGACCACAACTCTTTTTCCAATGTTTACAAAGTTATTGCCCTTGTTTTATTTTCTTGTTTGAAGCACAACTCCATTAGTATTGAAGGGATTCAAATGAAACTTCATATAATGAACTCTTTCTTCAATATTTTTGGAGTTATTGCCCTTTGTTTTATTTTCTTGTGTGAAGCATTAATTTTCTGGTGCAGAGCATACTTCCATTAGTATTGAAGGGATTCAAATAAAACTTAATAAAATGGTAGTGGACAATGAGAGGAACTGCAGAGTACAAGGACCATAACTATTTCTTCAATATTACCGTGTTTTTGCCCTTTGTTTAATTTTTGTGCAGAGCATAACTTCATTAGTATTGAAGGGATAAAATTACACCACATATATAGAGGACATTGAGAGGAAGAGCAGAGTACAAGGACCATAACTCTTTCTTCAATATTTATGGAGTTATTGCCCTTGAGTTAATTTCTAGTGCAGTGCATAACTCCATTAGTATTGAAGAGATTTAAAATAAAACCACATATATTGATAGAGGATGTTTAGAAGAAGTGCTGACTACAAGGACCATAACTCTTTTTGCAGGAAGCGTCATTTTTGCCAACATGTAACTGACATTGTGTTGCCTTCCTCTGAAAAGCATATGCTTCGGGGGCATACGTCATATCCTGTGACAAGCCTTGTTATTGACATTTTCTTGGTTTAAATAATAACATTTATAATATAATCTGTTTGAAAAAAATGAAGCATAGAGTGCTATCAAAAATTTAATTTGGAATAAAACAGGTAATGTGCAGAAGTTGACAGTTTGTCTTCACACAAAAAAAGTCACGCTGGCATATAAAGTGAAGAATAAGCACCCACTTTGTAGAGCCTATATTTAGGTCGGCATTCAATTAACAAAAAGGTGTCAGTTTGACATGACGTGATATAAATTATCTATGGTTTCCTCTGATGCCACCTCTATTTTTCAGAAGTGGAAAAGTGGACCCTTGTTATCAATTAAGAGCCAAATCTAGTACCGATACACACGTTTATTGCAAAAAACAAGCTGTCTTATTGGGACCCTCCACTAGCATACATTTTTCAATCTATATATATTTTGATTGATAAACACAACTGTTATTTTTAGTCAAATTCGGGCTTGCACGAATTGAGACTGCTAATAGGTCCGCCATCACATTTGTGCGAAATTTGTGCCCCGCGAATTCAAGTGATTCCACACTGTGTTCGTTATGTATTGAAATACACGTAAAACGTATTGTACAGCAGTACTGTCTTTTTTATACGAATGTATTTCACTTCAGATATTTCACCAATTTCTTGCAGACCTTATGAGTATTGCATGTCTTTAGAGGAAACATTCCAATGTGATGGTTAAACTTTACTGCTATGTATATTATGCAAATGACCCAGATTTTTTTTTCGTTAACAGTGTGTGCAGTGAAAACAGTTCAAACACTAATAAATAGCAATGTTTTCAATTCATTTCCAAGTTTTAAATCCTAAATAAGTCACCAATATGTATTTTGTTGCTAGGTTGCTCACATTGACTTTTAAGATTAAATTACTTAAACATAATTGAAAGACATTATCTTAACATACTGTAAATGCACATACAAAAAATTATTGTATACTAGCATATAGTTACAGCAATTTCCAGATCCTTGTGTGAATACTTGGTGTTATTATTCCCTGAATCAACCCAAAAATCTTGATAATATATAATGAACCTTGTAAACATTTCATTGACAAAATAGGGCAGTCCATTACCATGTTTAATTTGAAAAGTTGTTGACAGATCCTTGAACCATGTGGCTGTCCAGTTGTCTGGTGTTAATGAACAAATAATGTCTTAAATGAATAGCTTATGGATAACCAAGTAACATCTGTTCAAATGGTTCAATTGTTTCAGTATTCTGAGAAATAATATCAAATGGGGAGTTTCTTGTAATAACCAGTCAGTATCCTGGGTAGGATAATTCATGGAAGTATTTTCCAGTCAGCCACTCTTGACTTATGAGAACTCATTGTAGTAACATAGTAAGCATTGTCAGATGTGAGAATTCGCAGTATTAACGAAGTTAGCCTCTTGAGATATGAGAATTCATGGTAACAATAAGTCAGTATCCTGGGTAGGATAATTCATGGAAGTATTTTCCAGTCAGCCACTTGACTTATGAGAACTCATTGTAGTAACATAGTAAGCATCGTCAGATGTGAGAATTCGCAGTATTAACGAAGTTAGCCTCTTGAGATACGAGAATTCATGGTAACAATAAGTCAGTATCCTGGGTAGGATAATTCATGGAAGTATTTTCCAGTCAGCCACTTGACTTATGAGAACTCATTGTAGTAACATAGTAAGCATCGTCAGATGTGAGAATTCGCAGTATTAACGAAGTTAGCCTCTTGAGATACGAGAATTCATGGTAACAATAAGTCAGTATCCTGGGTAGGATAATTCATGGAAGTATTTTCCAGTCAGCCACTTGACTTATGAGAACTCATAGTAGTAACATAGTAAGCATCGTCAGATGTGAGAATTCGCAGTATTAACGAAGTTAGCCTCTTGAGATACGAGAATTCATGGTAACAATAAGTCAGTATCCTGGGTAGGATAATTCATGGAAGTATTTTCCAGTCAGCCACTTGACTTATGAGAACTCATAGTAGTAACATAGTAAGCATCGTCAGATGTGAGAATTCGCAGTATTAACGAAGTTAGCCTCTTGAGATATGAGAATTCATGGT